>OY986041.1:18965845-19300845 GCA_963920215.1 Nineta flava
CACAGACAAGGCCAGATTGCTAGAATAACAATAAAATATTTATAATATGATGATTACATCAGCTAAATCTATGCATATCTATAATTATTTTTTTAATTAAAATTTTAAGAATATATATTATATACAAATTTTGGTTAATGCAGACGTTGAACATGACCATTATTAAAATTTATATATTATATGTTACGATAAAAGTGAATAATTTGTTTATGTAAATAACAATCCCGATTATTATTAAGATTAATCAAATGAACTGAATAGTTTTGCTACAATTTCAGTATATATACCGTACGTGTTGGAAAGCATTGCTAATGGAGAATCCATGTTAAATATTATTTACTATAATAACTATATACAATATGCCTAATAAAGAAATAAAAATAGTGGGGGTACTCTTTAGAGTGTCTGTGGTGTATGCTTGCTAGACTGTTTTGTACTGCATTAACATGCAATGAGAGTGGGTTAAATATCTATATATATATATATATATATATATATATATATATATATATATATATATATATATATATATATATATATATATAATATTGGTGTCTTTAACAAGTAACTCAGTTAGTTGTAACGTTTATGTTTAACAATTCTCCATGCTTTTATAATATGCCGCATAATAAGACACGCCTCCACTTCCTTCCATGATCCTCCCATTTTTCAACAACATCCAATAATGGAGTACTTTTTGTATGTTGTGTGTTGACTTGGATATTATTTGTTATTTATACGACTAACACAGTCTGTGTGCAGTTTGTTTACATATTGTGCTATTGTGGTGTGTGTGTTTAAACATCGTAGAATAATAACATATACGAAGTGCCGAATATGTATGGCATTTTACAACCAGCGTCCTTACATTTATCGAAGATGGTTATGCATTGTTAATTATTACCGGTTTATGTGATAAATTCTTGAAAATTATTCAGTTTCTCCTTTTAATTTGATTAGAAATAATGACCAGTTAATAACAAAAAATATAATAATACCAATTCTTTTTTATGGTCACTATTATACAAAGTATACAATACATACGATGCATTGAATATATACTCTGGAATTCTGGGCTGGTAATTTGGGGCATAAAATGTACCTTTTTAATATATTTGTGTATGAATAAAATATAAATGCTATATAAAATATAAATCTTTTGAGCCATTATGTTTACCGCTTGACCGTTATAATAAAAGAGGTAAATTTTTGCTAACAATTTAGAGGTAGATTGTAAAGGCTGCTCTGGATGGGCTACACATGAGGTCCATTGTGATGCCTTAGGATGTGAGGATGTGAGTGGAGTGGAAGGAATTCTTGAGTAGACTAGAAATTGGTAGGATATGCGGCTGCAGCCGACTATGATGGAACTATGCCGATATTCATCTGGAGTTCGTGATGGAAACTGCAGTAAACCTTCTCAAGCATAGCCGGTTACTTCGTTTTTGTCCATACGCCGACAGTTTAGTCAATTAACCGCCCCCTTTTTTTTTATAATTGACAAACTGCCGATGTCGGGATTCGAACCCATAACCTACCAGTTTCCAAGTACTGCATACTGCGCAGACATAACGCCTTAGACAGCTCGGCTACTTGGACTGGTTGCTAAGAATTTAAATAGAATTGAAAAATAGTTTAGATTTTTAGACGAGATAGGTGTGCATGTTTTTGATGGTTTCGATTTTTGGCAATTCCGAATAATTTTCCTAAACTATTACATATCGAGGAACTTATAAACAATTATTTACCTGATTTAATTATTTTTTCTTCGTAGGGGGTATAGTGTCATCGGAATTTAATGACACTGGATACAACAAACATGCCAATGATAAGGCTGGGGGGGGGGGATAATTTGTTACTGATTTCTCAATGGTTAAATTGTTTAATTACATAAAGTGGGAATTTTATGTTATCTTACAGAACTAGACTGAGTTTCTTTGAGTTAGTCTACTTTGAATTAAAAAAGTGAAAAGTACTATTCGTGCAGGTGAAAATTATTTTTCGCATAATTTCTTTAAAAAAATAAAAGTAGTGATTTTAGTGAAACGGTAATTTTACAATTTAATAATCTATTTAAAGATTTCGAAAATATAAATGTAATGAGTGATTTTTTAGTGGCCCTTTTCAATAGAAAATTAAAATTCCCGCTTTAATAGAAATTTTTCTCAAACTTTTTCCGGATTCCAATTTTGCGCGAAAATGATTACCTTTCCAACAAATTATAATTTATTAGGAGCCATGAACACGAGCGACAAAAGTATTTGGGAAATCGTCGCAGAAAACCCATCTTCGTTTGATTATCCGGAATTATTAAAAATAAATAAATAAAAAACTTTGGAGTTGTTTTGCATCTTCTTATCTATGTGAATCGGAATTTTCACATATGAAATATATAAAATCAAATAAATTATTGGGCAATAATTGGTAGGACACTGTATTGAAACATCTTACTTCAAAACATACCTCTCTTGCTTACTCTGACTCAGATTATGGGGAGCACAGTTGCTCTGATGAGCAACTTATGCCCACTTTGGGGTAGGTGTACCCCAAGGTAGGTACTACATAGGTACACACTCATATTTACGCTTTTGAAATCTATATTAATTACAGACCTAAAATTACGGGGAAACTATTCAGTTTACGTAAAAAAAGTTAAAAATGATCAATTTATGAAAACCTAAACCAACTTTTTTTTCTTTGATCAATATTTCACACCGTAACAAATGTGGGGACTAAACTCATAATATATTTGTACGGGGTTTGAATAAAAAACAATTTTGAGAACTTTCTTCGATTCTACTTTATTGAACAATTTACAAATTTTGCTTTCAAAATAATATTATATAATTATTTAAAAAAATGTAATTTACGGTACAAATTTTTCGAGATTTTCTTCATAAATTTCTTTTAATTTAAATTTTTGAACTTTTCCTGATGCAGTTTGCGGAAATTCTGTTACAATTGCAATATATTTAGGTATTTTATATTTAGCAATTTTATTTGAACAAAATTCATGTAGGTCATCATATGAGAATGTACTTCCAGGCACAAGACATAAACCAACAGCTACTTCTTCTCCTAATCGTTCGTCCTTAATACCAAATACCTGAAATATTTATTATTTAAGGTAAAGCGTTAAATGCAATCTTTAATTTTCTAAAAAGGATAACAAGCCAAAGTGAACAATAGAAATTTAAGCGAAAACCAAACACTAATCATTTGCCACACGGCCAATACAAAAAATAAAAGATCTTACTCGAAAAGATGATGCAACGCGGCCATCTTCAAGAATTATTTAAGTACACTCCCGTTCATAAAAATTGAACCAGTTGAAACATAACTGCTACTGTATGTAATATTATACATATATTAAGTTATAAATACGCTTAGAATGTGATCTACTGGTTAAATTTTTATGAACGGGATTGTACGTAACCAGGAATTTATTTTAAGGATTAAAGCAATTACATTGACTGTCGCCTCAGGTCACAATGTGAGGAAATGGAAGTACTTGACCCAATGCTATTGTGAGAAGATTGGTTAGAATAGAAAAATAATTCTTTTTGAACTTTCAAAATACAAAAAAAATTCGTTACGCAGGAGCTGCGTCAACTTAGCGAATTTCCTTAGAATACAAAAATCACTCTCTAGCGGGTCATAATTTTAGTGTGATCAAAATGAAATATAATATCTGATATGACTTTAGTATTTGCATCAATAGCTGCATTTCCTTTGGAGGGAATTCGCTAAAAATTAAATTTATTAATAGCCAAAATAAATGGATGTATAACGATTATAGTTTATAGTGACTATGGAAACGATAATCCAAATTTTTTACAATAAAATATATTTCATGTATTTGTGTCAAACAAACACAAAATATTTAATATCTCTCTTAATATTAGAATAATCGAAAAATGTATAAGGAGTAAAGTTGTAGAAAATCAAGTTTGCTACAGTTCATTACTTGATTATTTTTCTCAAACTCTAATGTGAACTCTAATGAGATATTTAGAATTTTAACTTTCAATCTTTAATTGTAAATATTTCTGTAAATATTAGTGTAACAGAAAAATGATAACAAACAAAATTGCAGTAAAACTTAGAATCTACAACTTACCTCCTTATAAATTTTTCGATTTTTCAAATATTAAGGGAGATAGTCAAATTTTGTTTTTTCCCCTCCCTCTAAACCTCATTCCCCTCGTCCGATTTTACCCATTAACGAACTTGACCTTTAGAATACCAAAAGCGACCCAATTACCCAATTTCATTCCAATCGGAATAAGACTGTGACCGCTAGAGAGTCCACAGACATTTTAAAGAAGTACATATGTATATATATATATATATATATATATAAATATATATATGACCGCTAGATATATATATGAATCTGTGACCGCTAGAGAGTTCACAGACATTTTAAAGAACGTATATATATATATATATACATATATATATATATATATATATATATATATATATATATATATATATATACATATATATATATATATACACACATATATATATATATATAAATATATATATGACCGCTAGATATATATATGAAACTGTGACCGCTAGAGAGTCCACAGACATTTTAAAGAAGTACATATGTATATATATATATATATATATATATATATATACATATATATATATACATATACATATATATATATATATATATATATATAAACAAATTTTAGCGATAGTGATTTTAAATCTAATAGGTAGGATCGATGGACATTTGAAGAAATTAAGAAATTTTTACGAAATTCCTACATTGGTGCAAAAACAATAGCTGCATTTCCTTTGGAAGAAATTCGCTAAAAAACAATGAATCGTGTGTGATTCGGAACGCAGCGGAGTACTTTGTCATCATAGACGATATGCTGACATGTTATTTCACATTTTTGACAACATATGATCTATTTATTTTTGGCACAGGAATACTTGTATTGGAAAAAAGAGATGACTATTCGCTGGGTGTGCATAGTCATCTACTAATTTAAAAGTACAGAGTCGTCTACTAATTTAAAAGTAAGCGTGTGTTGTATACACATATACATTGCCGCCAAAACTTCCGAGCCGGCTTTCTTTTTGGTGGCGTGGCGTGCTACCAAGATTTTTACCCTAACATAAAAATTTTCTTACAAATACTGGCAACTTTCCCGGTCAGCGTAGCTACCGCAGATAGATCGTTTCCTATTCTTCGTAGAGTAAAATCTTGGTTGCGTGCCTCAATGGCACGGGAAAGATTATCCGGGCTAGCTCTCCTAAATATACACAAAGATGTGAACCTCGATATCGATGAAATTATCAACGTTTTCGCGAAAAAGAAAAGTAAGCTTGAATTTTTAATTTAAGTAAACACCTACATACAACTATTTAATGTAAAATGTATACTAGTTTTTAATTTAATTTGATACCCTTTGAAGTTATCATAGTAAAAATTTCATCAAAATCGGTTAAATAGTTTAGAGTGTAAATGTGACACTTTACAGGTTTATTAATTTACTAGTGTTCGCCCCGCGGCTTAGCCACGTGGAACTATACACTGTACAAAATCTTGGTCAGGGCGTCATATATTTTGTAAACATCTCCTGTGTAGGAATGCACTATATCAATCATGAACGAGTATAAACTTCGACTCGCAC
This sequence comes from Nineta flava, assembly GCA_963920215.1. NCBI lineage: Eukaryota > Metazoa > Arthropoda > Insecta > Neuroptera > Chrysopidae > Nineta > Nineta flava. The sequence continues at coordinate 18,971,512 of OY986041.1, forward strand.
TTGACCGATTTTTGGGTGGCTGTGACCATAACCTTTTTTGAGGGCTTAATATATTTTGTATGTTTGCGTAGAACTTCCTCCATAATTTATGATTGACCGCACAAAGTTAAGTTCAGGTTCTAGATGATATCTAACTATCCTCCGCAGTAACCCAATACTTTTTTTACAAATAGCTATTCGTTTAAGAGTTTATCGTGAATGTCGCTGCCAAAATGATGATTAAGGACGTTCATTTGCTACGCTAGAGTCAAATCTTTAATAAAATTTATTTAGAATTTAAAAATTTTTCTGGAGTATATCAATAATCTTACAACGATTTATAACCTTTTTCCTGAAAGGAAATTCAGCTAGTGTTGTATCAATGTTGGAATTTGGTAAAAATTTCTTCAAATGTCCATCGATCCTACCTATCCTATAACGTATATATATATATATATATATATATATATATATATATATATACATTGTATACATATATATATATATATATATATATATATATATATATATATATATATATATATATATCTATACGTTTATGTGTCTGTCGACTCTTTAGCGGTCATAATGTTATTTCGATTGGAATGCAATTATATATATTAGAAGAGACGCTTTTGGTATTCAAAAGGTCAAGTTCGTTAATGGATAAAATCGGACAAGGTGAAGGGGGGGGGGGGGTTAAAGGGAGGTGGAAACACAAAGTTTGGCATATCTCCCTTAATATTAAAAAAATCGAAAACTTTAGATGAAATAAAGTTGTAGGTAATTAATTTTACTATAATTTTGTTTTTTACTATCTCTCTTAATATTTGAAAAATCGAAAAATTTATCAGGAGTTAGGTTGTAGGTACTAAGTTTTACTGTAATTTTGTTTCTTATCATTTTTTCTGTTACACTAATATTTACAGAAATATTTATAATTCAATATTGAAAGTTAAAATTGTAAATATCTCCGTTCACATAAGCGTTTGAGAAAAATGATAAGATAATGAATTGTAGCAAATATGATTTTCCACAACTTTGTTGCTTATACATTTTTCGATTGTTGTAATATTAAGACGAATATTTTATATTTTCTTCTTTCCCTATGCTCTCTTTCTCCTTGACCCATGTCATTTATTTATAAAATTGGCCTTCCAAATACCAAAATAATATCAGATACAACATTTCATTTTGATCAGACTAATATTGTGACCATTAGAGAGTTATTTATGTAAACTAAGGAAATTCGCTAAGTTGAGGCAGTTCCTGCGTAACGAATTTTTATAATTTGTCCTAAATATTTTAAAAGTATTTATTGTAAAACAGAAATTGATTTGACTTTATTTGACCAAATTTGTGTTGACGTCACGTTTATATGTGTATATGTATGTGTAGAATTGTGTATATGTATATACCTATCAGGAGTTTTCAAAATATGGTGGAAAAAACAAACCTAACAAAACAGTTATAATTGTATTAAATAATTAATTCAAACGTTCGTCAACACGATTTTTTAATGCAAATATATAAATTGCATTTTTTAAAGAATATTTATAAACATTATAGTATAGTTGTATAATTTATTGATGTATAGGTGTATAATTTATCAGTGCATAGTAACAATGCTTAGCTAGGTGCTGTGTGTTATACATTGTCTGCCAGGAGTAGGGTTGTAGACATTTTGACTGTTATTTATATAAGCATTCAACAGACAGCAGTCTGCATAAAATGATTGATATGCAACAGTGGATCATATATTAATACAGTCCATTGTTCATAAGCAGACGTACAGGTGTATAATTTAACAGTCCTTGGCGGGAGAAAATATTATGTTACTTGGTTATAAGGGCGTTACAAAATTTTTGCATGTGAAGCCGCGACGGGTAATGCTAGTATTTATAATATTGACTTAAGTATTATATAATATTTTTAGAAGAATCAGATCCGATGTTTAATATTTGTATAAGGATAGGAGGTAAGGATAAAAAAAGTAAGCACCAATCAGCAAACCCTTAATTGCAACGTTTCGCTATTTTATTTATAGCTTCCTCAAGCTCTATACGAATATCATACATACATATATATTAGAATACAATAAAATATCGAAGTTCCCATTTTGAATCCAGTCCAAGTGGCCGAGCGGTCTAAGGCATTATATCTGCGCAATATGCCTTCTTGTAAACTGGGAGGTTATGTGTTCGAATACCGACATCGGTAGTTTGTCAATTATTAAGAAAAAAATAAAAGGGGCCGTTAATTGACTAAACTGTCGGCGAATGGACAAGAACGAAGTAATCAGCTATGCTTGAGAAGGTTTTGCAGCCGCATATCCAACCAATTCCTAGTCTACTCACAAATACCTTCCACTCCACTCACATCCTCACATCCTTAAGCATCACAATGGACCTTATGGTCGAAGTGTAGCCCGTCAAGGCCAGCCTCTACAATCTATCTATCCATCCCATTTTGAAGCTGTGTTTGGATGATACTTTCATAACTGTTTCGAGTGATCAAGTGAACAATCTGTTACCAGCGTTCAATAGTGTGCATCCAAAAATACACTTTACCATGGAGACTGAGAATAATGGCACGCTACCGTTTCTGGATGTCTTGGTTTTGCGATGTGAGGATGGGTTACTTAAGACAAAATGGTATTCTAAACCTACCGACTCAGGACGTTTGTTAAACTATCGTTCAAACCATCGTATTATTCAGAAAGTGGGTGTGGCACTAGGTCCCATCCAAGTCTGAGTCATGAGGAGTTTCAAGAGGAAAGTAAAGAAAAGGTATGCAGGATTTTGGCTAAGAATAACTACTCGGCATCTTTCGTAGGTCACTGCTTTGGAAAATGTGAAAAAATAAAGAGTAGACTAAACAACAATAGGAACAATACAGATGAAATATGCCTTTTGATGTCCCAATTTATCAAGGATTTATCAAGGAACATTACTAACTGTTTTATGGGCACACACTGTAAGCCAGTGTTCTATAATCTAAACAAAATCTCATCAATTTTCTCAAAGTTAAAATGGAAAATTGAAAAATTAAAAAATTCTGAATTAGTATATAAAATTCCAAGTTGCTGTGGTCGAGTATATGTTGCCCAGTATATGTTCCAAGGCAATACATGGAAAGAAGAATTTATCAACATAGCTATGGCTGTAAATTAAACATCAAACTACCTAAACAAAGACCATACTGCTTTGGCAAAACATAATTTCTATGCCATAATTTCTTGTTTGATGATGTGAAGATTTTCGACACTGAAAATGTCTACAGGAAGAGGATTGTGAGTGAAATGATCAACACAGTGAATTTAAAGACGGATACTAATAACTTGAGTTGCCTTTACAACAATCTACTAGAATGCTTTAATAAGATGAGGAAAAGAATTGATCAAAAATTTTTTGTCAACATTCTGTTTCGGTTTTTTTCTTGAATTGTGTTTTATATAAAAAATAATTGTTTGTTTTGTTTTTTTAAATATTTTTATAACTGAAAAAAAATAAATATTTTTGGATTTTTGGAATAACATTGTTTTGATTGCCAATACAGATGTAGGTTAATACTGTATTGCCACAACCTATAGTGCAGAGTAATATCACATGTCCACCGTGTGTAAGCTGACTAGTTTTTCGACTTAATACTAAATTCGTATCCGTAAAGTATCGATAATTCGAAATTTCAACACTGTAGCTCTTTTCGTTCAGAAGATATTTCGGGCTCAAATCAACTCCTAATATTTCCTGTAGTAATAGCACTGTAGTGAGAAGTCCAAATGTGTCCCTTAAACTCGGCCTTGCGCACTACCGTGCTCTAGATATTTTTGTGAGTATGTTTGATAACTTCCATATGCGAAGTATGATAAAAAATACGTTTGACATATACCGTCTGTTTGCTGTACCGTCTGTTTGCTAATAGAGAATCAATGTTAAATATTATTTACTATAGTAACTACACAATGCTTCATAAAGAAATAAAAATAGTGGGCGCACTCTGTAGTCTGTGTTTGCATACGGATTGAATAATATTATAAATTAAGTGGGCATCACTAAATCCTCATTTTTAAATGACATCAATCAAACATCACACCACAAGCACCCAGATGTTTGTAAGTATGTGTATGTATGGTTTTATAGTAAATATTTTATTTATTTATTTAACATTGATTCCCTATTAGAAATGCCTTTGAAAACAGACTGTATATAGTATTGTATGCAGTGCTTATTAATAACAAGTACTAAGCTACATCTTTAAGGTATTATTATTTTAACTTATATATATTTTTTACTTATTTTAGTTATAACTTGTTGTTTATTGTATTCTAATATATATGTATGTATGTTTTTCGTATAGAACTTGAGGAAGCTATAAATAAAATAGCGAAACGTTGCAATTAAAGGTTTGCTGGTTGGTGCATACTTTTTTGATCTTGAATACCTCTTATCCTTACACAAATATTATATAATATTTATAAAAAAATTCATTTACTTGACTTTGGATTATTTTTGGATGTGTGTTTAAAAAATCTTCAATTTCTTTTGGAAATATATTTTCACCACCTCTAATGATCATATCTTTTAGTCGCCCAACAATCTGTCCATATCCGTTTTCATGTAAAATGAATTGATCCCTAAAAACGTTTTTTTAGTTAGTTGTTGCAATATTTAACTGGATTAACGATTGTTTTACCCAGTACACAGCCATCCGTCTTTAGTTTTAGTCTCTTGTGTCTTATCTATATCATCGAAATATTCTAACATAATATTGTAGCCTCGAACCTGCAATTCACCTGGACTCCCAAATGGCACTAAATCTCCATTTTCATCAACCACCTGAATAAAAAAAGTAATTAAAACAAACCCGACTATTGGGAAAAGTAAAATGTCTTATGTCACTGGAAATACACAAACGATTCTAACGATAGCTCATTCATTGTCATTGAACAGAGAAGATACTATATTGCTCGGTTAAGTGTATGGACCGGGAACTCGCGACAAAATCATTGTATGATTTTATTCCCCGCCATATTAATATAATTAGTTATTTCAATCGAGTAAGAATAGAGGTGTATAATAATGTCGAAGTCGGTCAGCGGGACATTGAGACAGAAAACGATTACGAATATGTAACTTTTAAAAGGGTCATTGTTACATCTTATTCATCTTGAAATTAAATTGTTAATTAGTTTTTAACAAATAATGTATGGAAAAACGTTTCTTACACCTGGCAAGCGGGAAAAAATTGTTCTTACAGCCCCCCTAAACAATGTAATATTTCACAAGGATATTGTCAAATATCTTTGTGATATCTTAAGTAAATAATTGGAATAAAATTAAATATTTTCAATTTCATCGTCATAGTCCGAATTTACAGAAGAGGAGGAATCAAAATCGTTGTCCGGGAAATTTAATTCTAAGCCATCCATGGAATCACCTGTATCACCGTCATCCGTTTCTTGTGATTGATCTAAAATTAGCAAGATTGTCTGGATTGGTAGAATCGGGTCTTCATATACAGCCAAAATCCAGACATGTTAAAACGAATAACAAAAAAAAAAACATAGTTTTTTTCAAAACATATTTTGTGACATTTTAGCATACCAATCCAATATTTGTATATACTACAACATAATATTCTATTCGTAACGTGCTTGTGTGAATTTGGTTACATAAAAAAAATTATTTACTTATTTACAACATTTTAACTGTTATGTATAAAAATTATTTTAATTTGTGTAAATAAATTTAATATATATTTTTTTCCAAAAATAATTATGTTTATCTTTGATTTTATTAAAAATTTAAAATCAATATTCAATAATTATTTCATGAATTATTCTTTGATTTGCAAGTTTGATTTTATATTCAGTCCTTTTTTAAAGATTAAAAATAAATAAATCAACGAAGATCTTATTGTTTCCTTTTTAGCAATTAGAATTGTGGGTTGAGGCCTTAAAAATTATTTAACTAATTTTCATTACCACAAGATGTATAAACAATTACTATATTTTTTTAAATTTTTTTTACATGTACAGAAATCTAATAAACATTGTATGTATGTAAAGAACGAATGCTAAAAGCGCGCTGTAGCAAAAACACGCACTGTATGACGCTCTCCACTTTTAATTTCAGAGCGATGTAAGAACTCCTTTGGTCCGTGTTCAAGCCATAAGAACTTTTTTTTAAATATTATTTATAGTTCAAACTTACCTCTCACCCAAATTTTAAGTTGAATAATATTTGGCAATACCCTTGTGAAATATTACATTGTTTTTATTACATTTGTGTAAGAAGTGTTTTTTCATACATTATTTGCTAAAAACTAATTAACAAATTAATTTCAAGGTGAATAAAATTTGACAAAATCTCTGATTTACTTTTCCATTTTCCTGCAGGTGTTGTCCCACCATCCAGGTGTAAGAAATGACATTTTAATATCGTAAGGACGTACTCTACCGAATATACAAGGTTTTCCGATGAATAAAATTTGACACAAATTTTTGTCGTGAGCTCCTGGTCTAGTAAGAATGCCATAAATCATAGTTTTCTTGTGTATTACCTTACCGTTGAAATATGTTTTACTCATTTTTTTATGAAGAACAAATTAAATCAGTATACACCTTCTTAAGCCTAAAAAACTTAGCATCCGAATGACTTTAGTTCGGACCAATTTTTTCAAAAACTGCTATGCTACGTTTGTAAGAAAAACCATACCTTAGCTTCCAAATGGTCTTGAAGATTTCCAACTGTTTCCGTTGCATAATGTTCGGATTCACCTGGGACTGATTGAAATATTGCTGCTGAAGCTTCTGTCATACCATACGCTGACTGGAAATATATCACGTGTATTTAGATATACCGTACGTTTAGTTTACATCTTCGCATAGCAGATCTCCCACGAGTTTGAGAGAGTACATATGTACATATACATTAAGCAACGTGTTTGAGAAGGAGGTCTTATAGGTTTGATAAACAAGCATATTTTTCAAAACAGTGAATAATATTCATAACTGTTCGAGTGGTTGGTGATTGTCTCATACAACACAACAGTAGCAAAACACGTACAACACATACATAGGCACATAGGCACATACAACAAAACACATAGGCACATACAACACAACAGTAACAAAACAAACCTATAAGACCTCCTTTTCATACACATTGCTTAATGTATACATATGTACTGTCTCATACTCTTGGGAGATCTGCTATGCGAAGATGTAAACTAAACGTACGGTATACTGATAATAAATTTGTAACAGGGTAAATTCTGTGCATGGAAAATATTTTCAAAATATTTCTAGATACCAAAAAATCGTTATTCAAAAATCAGTTTTAACTGTATCAACTTCCAGTTTAACTTTCTCTCTGCTTCACATTAAAGCGGCTCAATTGATTTTGCTTCCGAGCACGTGTGGCAACTGTGTTCATAATTTATACTTAAATGAATCGAGACAGACAATTTTTTTTTTAAATTACAAAATCGTTTTAATCATTTTTCCATACATCTAATAACTTTTGGCTATAATACGGACAAGGTCACAGAACCGGCTAGAAACCATTGTGTAGAAAAAGTTATAGTAACAACTCTGACCCGTCCATGCAGAAATTTTATTCTATCTCGATATTTGGAGTCAAAAAATATAAAAGATAACCTTGTATTTCTGGTGCTATTTGCATTTTGTATTAAATGCGAAAAATTTATTTAATTTCTTAAGATCTATACTTAAATAGCTATCGCAAAAAAGGATTCCTCGTGTTTCTCTAAAGTTTAAGATCGTCTCGCATGTCTTTGTAGGCTTATCACGAATAAAATTTATTATTTGTAATTATGACTTGCCTAATAGTAGGAATAACTGTAGTATCGTTTCTAACGGTTTTCCAGTTTTTCGTGATTTTCAACTTTTTTTTGGTGTAGCCAAAAAAAAAAGCTGTAGCGAAATAATCTCTTTTACGGATTATTGCTGATTTATGTAGCCCAATATTCCCAACACCATCATACCTCATAATAAATGAGATATCTTGAGAAAACACACAATTTTTTAACAGTGTTTTATTTTTTGAAATATTTCATAGGTGTAAAGATTATTAAAATAATCAAAGAGAACTCTAGGTTTTTTTTTTTGAAATTATATTTCAAATTTTGCCCCTATTCCTAGAACATTTGTTTGTATTTTATAAACACGTATTTCGACTACAATGTAGTCATCATCAGTATGAATTAGCTAATCGTAACTATCTCTGGGATATGGATTCAGAGATATGTTGCTAGTTGCTAGTTGCTTGTCTAAGATGTTACATTTATTACATCAGATTGTATTCCAAGTAGCGAGACTACACGTACTTTCCCCCTTCGATGATTGGGTGATACATTTCTGAATAAGAGGCTACCAGCAGCATACTAGGCTGCCAGCAAGTCAAACTACTGATGGCAGATGGCATGCATAGAATTTATCCAGTTTACAATGATTTTAAAAATATGGATACTGTTCTTACCTTTACAGTTTTTGCATTTAATATATTTTTCATATCTTGGAATAAAATTGGCGAGCAAGGTGCAGCCGCACTTAGCGCTACCTCTAGTGATGTTAAATTATATTTATATTTTTTTTGTAAATTAACTAAATCGATATACATCGTTGGCGTACCATTAACAAAAGTACATTTTTCTTCTACAATTGCTTCTAATGTTTTTAAAGGTGAGTACATTTTTGCCGGTACAACTAATGTTGAACATGAATGCAATGCAGGTAGCATTACAATAACTGTTGCATATGCATGGAAAAATGGTGTTTGTACGCAAATAATATTTTGTTTATCGAAAAATTGAAAACGATGAGCTGTATACAATGAATTGTTCACATAATTAAAGTGTGATAATGATGCAACCTTTGGACTACCAGTTGTTCCCTGCAAAATTATGAAAATTTTCAATGTAAATAATGGGCTTGTACATGTTTATTACGAAAATATTATATTATCAAATGATAATTCATGAGAACTCTAGGTTTTAGAAATAATATTTCAAATTTCCCCCATTACCTAGATCAGTTTTTTGTATTATAAATACGTATTTCGACTACAAAGTAGTCATCATCAGTATAAATTAGGTAGTCGTTTACTCTTTGACAAATAGAAATATATATATATATGTATATACATATATATATATATATATATATATATATATATATATATATATAAATTACTCTTATATTGTGACAGTATCCCGTGATTCTGCCACCAAGTTAGCAACGAGTAACATATCCTGTAACATAACCTTTTTTACTGCGCATGCCCCTATCAGTTGACATCTACTTGGTTGGCTACGCAGATGACGTTGCTGGACTCATTCTGGCAGACAGCACTGAGGATGCCCGTCGGAAGGCAGACCATCTCACAAGGAGACTCTGTTACTGGCTGAGAAACCACAGAATGAAACTAGCAGCTAGCAGGACTGAAATGGTGGTGTTGACCCGATAGCGCTAGTTCAACAAAAACTTTTCATTAACCGTCGGAGACGCTAACATCCAAGCGAAACATTCCCTGCGGTACTTAAGGCTGCAACTAAATGAAAAGCTGACGTTTCATGAACATCTGAACAAGACGGCAAAGAAGGCAGGCCGAGTAGTAGCTAACCTTTCCAGAATAATGCTTAATATGAGTGGCCCGAGATACGCCAAACAACGCCTGCTATTAAGCACGGTGCACTCAGTCATGCTTTATGGTGCAGAAATCTGGGCAGATCAACTACAGCATGAAAGCTATAGGAAAAAACTGGCGTCGATACAAAGAAGCGGCCCTACGAGTGGCCTGCGCGTATTGAACTGTGTCAGAAGTTGCAGTGCTAGTCATCTCGAAAGCTATGCCAATAGATCTCATGGCCTACGAACGTAGAAAACTTCACCAACACAGGATGGCAGGAACGCTGAATGATAACACGCAGAAAACTGAAAGAGACCACACTGTTACCGAGTGGCAACAACGATGGCAAGACTGTACAACAGGAAGATGGACAGCAGAGCTAATTCCAGACATAACAATCTGGACCGAGTGCCAACATACGGAGATCAATTACTACCTGACGCAAATGCTCACAGGACATGGGCTCTTCAATCACTACCTACACAGGATGAGACTAGGAGGAAGCCCGTACTGTTCCTACTGTGCTGAAGAAGTTGATGATGCCTGTCATTCATTCTTCCATTGCAAGCGATGGATAACGGAGAGAAACGACGCCTTGAATATCATTGATACCGTGCCAAACGCTGGAAACATTATAGCGCTCATGGTCAGATCTGAAACTAACTGGAAGGCCATGATGCGATTTGCGGAAGACGTCCTGAAGGCCAAAAAAGCTGAAAAACGATCAGTGTGGAGCGAAAAATAGCGCAGTGAGGGTCAGACTGAAGTAATGCGAAAACGGTTTCCGATCTGGCCCCCTTTTCATTAGAAGGGAGATAAGAGGATTGTTTTTAGTCAGTAAGAATCTGACACTACCAGCAACTCCACCTAGCTGGTATCTTTAAGAAGATTTTTCAACCTCGATTACAAAAAAAAGAGACATATCCTGAGACAATATAAGAGTAATTTTAATAAGAGTAAGGTAACAGGAATAACTGTGAATGAAAGAAATTTTAACAAGAGTAATTTCAATGAAATTTAGTATATATTTAAATTTAAAATTTATTATATTTTAATTTATTTTAGTTAATTTTCTATTTATTTTTGTCTATTGATCTCGACTTTATATATATATATATATATATTTCTAATTGTCAAAGAGTAAATTACGACTAGCTAATTTATACTGATGATGACTACTTTGTAGTCGAAATACGTATTTATAATACAAAATATGTAAAATATGTTAATTGAGGAAAAAAATCAACTTATATCAAAATATCCATACATCTCAGGTAGGCACAGGTTACTCTTCAGAGCATTGGTGCCCTCCCATATGATGGGAGGCCCTCCTATATGATGTTCTTTTGTCATTATTATTATTAATTATTCTATCTGACATAAATGTATCATTGTATGTGTTTCTGTTCGATTAATTAAATGTTATTATAATTTATCTGTACTGAAATTATTATTGCAATAGGAATATACGTATTTGTGGATATTCACATTATATTTTCTAAATGTATATCAGTAAGGGAATTTCGCAAATCTGATTTTATATGTTTCATATGTGAAAATCCCGATTCACATCGATAAGGAAATGCGAAACAACTACTAAGTTTTTTATTTATTTTTAATAATTCCGGATAATCAAACGAAGATGGGTTCTTTGCGACGATTTCCCAAATACTTTTTGTGCTCGTGTACACGGCTTCTAATAAATTATCATTTGTTGGTAGGCTAATCATGTCGTTTAATAACGTGCAGTCATCGAAATCCGGAAAAAATTTGAGAAAAATGTTTTTAAAGCGGGTATTTTAAATTTTCTATTAAAAGGGACCACTAAAAAATCACGCATTACATTTATATTTTCGAAATCTTTAAATCGATTATTAAATTGTAAAATTACCGTTTAAAATAAATTTTTAAATTTTAAAAATAATTCAGTAAAATAAAATCACTCTTCACACATTGTTTCGCAATGTGTAATAGTTTAGGAAAATTATTCGGAATTTTTAAACCATCAAAAAAATTTACCGCTATCTCTAAAGTATTTTTCAGTTCTATAATAGTTCTAACCGCGTCCCAAATATAAATATTTTTGCATTGTAATTTTAAATTATATAAATTAACTATTGAAGTTAAATCTACGAGGTAAGCTAAACTTTTTACACTACACTTTTTTGAAAAAATAAATTATGCGAAAAATAATTTCCACTAGCACGGAATAGTACTTCATATTGGCCAATAGTTCTATATATTGGCCAAGAGTAGGGAAAACTATTCCTAAATTGATTGAATAAATTATATTCATTAATCAAAGACCATTGCTTTTCAGTTTCTAAAAATAATTAAATTTATATTGCATTATTATATTTTTTTCAGAAAATGTTTTACTAAAAAAAAAATAAAATAATTGGTAGGATACCATGTATTTACTCTATCTATCCTTCTTTCTCTCACTCAGAGCACAATAAAGTCAAAAGCTGCCCACCCTGCAGTAAAGTATAAGCTTTTTATAAACCTTTATCTTGTTCAGGAGAAATTTGGATGGGTAAAACAATGATGCAGACAAAAATTCGAAAAATTCGAGCTGCGCAGTACTTGGAAACTGGGAGGTTATGGGTTCATATCCCGACATCGGCAGTTTGTCAATTATGAAAAAAAAGGGGTGGTTAATTGACTAAACTGTCGGCGTACAGACAAGAACGAAATAACCGGCTATGCTTGAGAAGGTTTTTTGCAGTTTCCTTCACGAACTCCAGATGAGTATCGGCATAGTTCCTATCATAGTCGGCTGCAGCCGCATATCCTACCAATTCCTAGTCTGCTCACAAATTCCTTCCACTCCACTCACATCCTCGCATCCTAAGGCATCACAATGGACCTTATGGTCGAAGTGTAGCCCGTCCAGGGCAGCCTTTGCAATCTACCTCTCTACCTTTACGTAGAGTAAGAAAATTTGCTCAGAGGGAGAATCATATTGATTATAAAATTGAGTGACCATGTGATCTTTTTAATATGCATTTATTAAACTAAGTGAAGAATAATAAAATCGTAAATATTAATGTGAAAATTAAGGGTACAGACAGACAAATAACAATTTTAGTAATATTAAGAGAAATGTTCTTTTTCTGTTTCTCCCTTCTCTAAATCTACTCTTAATCGGTTTTACCAATTAATGAACTTGTTAGTAGGGCCGTAACGTTCGATATTTATAAGGCCAAGTTCGTTAATTGGTAAAACCGATTAAGAGGAGATTTAGAGAAGGGGGAAACAGAAAAGGAATATTTCTATGTATATATATATATATATATATATATATATATATATATATATATATATATATAATTAGTTATGTGTAATTAATTCTGTATTATATTCATTTAATTTATTGTTTTATTTGACATTTTTTCCATTGGTAATTGACATCACCAGATGAGTGCTAAAATTTGTTGACCGAAACGTTGTGAATTAATAAAATAATGTCAAATTGAGGATTATTATATATATATATATATATATATATATCCTATATTTCCCAAGTTTCAAAGAAACCACGTCGAGTGCAAAAATCGCATCCATTAAGCACGTTTAGAAGTAAAAAATGTATTTGGTTGGGATGTTTTCCCATTTGGAGGGTGAGGAGGGAGCCGCATTTGGAAAATTAGGGCCATTTAGGTTAAAATCTTAAAAGTCACTTAAAAGATAATAATGCGTCATTTTGTCACGTGGTTATATTTGGTGACACTTACCTTAGTGACGCGTGTGCCTCACGGAAGGGACGAGTGAGATGTCCGAAACGTACAACGACAGATTCGCATTTTTGAACGAGAGCAGACTAGCCTTCTACTCTAGTTAAATATGAAACGTATATATGTTTCCTTATATACCGTATTTTGCCTCAAAAAAATATTGGTTATAATAAACATGCAATTATGTGCAATTATTGATGAAAAGACGTATAAATCATGTTGGTTCTAATAACTGAAAACCAAACCAGACCAGGATGCTGAAGCTGGAAAAGTAGTATACTATTTGCAAATTGTATATATGATTATTTCTAAATACTTTTTCACGGGCTATGATTTTTGTTTGCAGAGTATCAAAATTCATCGTGAAAATGTTAGAAGAAAGACTGGAAAATGATTGCATGTGTATTATTTATAAAGAAATGTTTAATAAATGTACCACCTCTCCGAATCTAGAAAGAATATGGTTTTTATGGTAGTAAGATGGTTTTCCATCAAACATGAGTCACAATGGTGGTTAGTAATATACTCTCCTATACAGACCGTTTTCAAAAACATTTCTAATAGAGAATCAATGTTTAATAAATAAAAAAAAATATTAACTATGAAACACTATACAGTACAACCTATACAATACACATACATACAAATATCTGGATAGTGTATAGGTATACTGTATGCGTATGGTTGTTTGTTTGTCATTTAAGAGTGGGGATTTTGTGATGTACATACTAAAGTTAAGAATTCAATGAACATATTTAACCCACTCACATTACAATGTACTGACTGACTTCACACAGTAACCACACGGCCAGCCAGTAATAAATAATGTTTAACATTGATTCTCTGTTGGAAAAGCTTTCCAACACACACGATATAGTGTCTTAATTCTAGTAGATAAATATGATCCATAGACATTCTAAAAAATTTGTACAGATGATATTACTGAAGATAATAATTTTTACTTACCGAAGTGAATTGCATACATAGCTCGTCTCCAGGTTTAACTTTATTTTTTGATTCTTCCCATAATTTTTTATCATAAATATTACCCAATTCCAAAACGTCTTTCCAACAATAAGTTCCTCTAAAAACAAGTATGTGTGAATATCTAAGTTATAAAATAGACACCTTTAAAGTTTTTTCTAAGTATTCCGAAAATGAGTTTTTATTAGTAAATATTGTAGAGGTAGATTGTAAAGGCTGCCCTGGACGGGCTACACTTCGACCATAAGGTCCATTGTGATGCCTTAGGATGTGAGGGTGTGAGTGGAGTGGAAGGAATTTGTGAGTAGACTAGGAATAAGTAGGATAAGCGGCTGCAGCCTACTATGATAGGAACTATGCCGATATTCATCTGGAGTTCGTGAAGGAAACTGCAGAAAACCTTCTCAAGCATAGCCGGTTACTTCGTTCTTGTCCATACGCCAACAGTTTAGTCAATCAACCACCCCTTTTTTTTTAAATCTTTATAATTGACAAACTGCCGATGTCGGGATTCGAACCCATAACCTTCCAGTTTCTAAGTACTACATACTGCGCAGACATGACGCCTTAGACTGCTCGGCTATTTGGCTGGTAGCAAATATTGTTACTAACAAAATTAAGGAAAACAAAATTTAACTGATTATTAGATGAGGGGTTGATTGAATGATTAATTCATATTGGGATCTAAAAACTATTGCACTTTGACCTTATGGTCCATTGTGCTCTTTTTTCTACTTCAGTCCGACGAGAATCGCTTCACCCATATGTTGGCAATAGCCAGGATCTTGCCTATCAGGTCTTCCTGAAGGGTCATTAATTCGGGGTGAGATGCACCGAATATCCTGTATCTGCTGTAACCTAGAGGTTCGCAGTCAAAGATAATGTGGCTGAATGTTTCGTTCTCTTCGCCACACAATCTGCACACAATGGACCCGTTATGGAGTCCCATTGTGTGTAGATGCTTCCGAAGGGGATAATGTCCGGTAATGAATCCGGTAACCCTCCATAGTTTCATTTTGTTCAGCTTCAGTGCATCGAGATAGCCTCTTTGTTGCACTCTGAAGCAGTACCTTCCCGAGCTCTTGCCGCGGTACTTCTTCCCAGTGATCACGGTGTTTAGCATGCCTAAAATCAGCATTCCTTAGGAAGTCCTTGGAATTCCTAAAATAGGCTCTGGGCCTATGAAGGGCATTCCGACTCCCTTCTAGTTGAGGGGTTGGTAAGAAGGTAATTTTATCCCGAACAGCATTCCAAATGGCCCGAACCGGTTCATTGAGAAGTGATAAAATTTATATGTGAACCAAAAATTGTTAATAAAAAGAATCCATTGATTTGTTAATACTTAAAATTATTTATATAACGTTGATAAGGTAATGTATTAAATTAAAAAAAAAACTCGAAAAAATCCTCCATCGGAATGTATCCAAGACGTTACTTTCGATGCATTCAACCTGAACAGAACACTACTACGAAATATAACCGGATTCATCACCGGACATTATGACCTATGAAAGCACCTATAGATACACAATAAGACTTTACAATGGATCCATTATGAGCAGAATATACAGCGAGGAGAAAAAAATATCCACCACATCATCTTTAACTGCTAATTCTCTCGATTACAGCAGATACAATATATACGGTGCACCACACTCCGAATATATGAACCTTCAGGGATATCTGTTAAGAAAGCTCCTGGCTATTGCCCAGATATGGGAGAAGCGAACCTCGATAGACTGAATTAGAAGAGGAAGCACAATGGTCCATAAGGTCGAAGTGGACCACTTTTCATACCCAAAAAATTTATATGTCTATCTATCTATACATTTATCAATCTAATATATCAAATAATTAAGGAATTTTGGAAATTCATCATTCCATGTTCTAACCGTTCGCGTCGTTATAGAATTTCACCACCTTACAAGTTAACAGTGTCAAAAAATAACCCGAAAATTTCAATTCTAAGATTCTTTAATTCACAAATTTAATAAAATTTGTATATGTTTGTATCCAAAATGAAGAAATCTGGTTCGATTTTTGAGGTTATTCTAGGGATAAAATATAGATATAATTTAGTTAATGAATTTAGAATACATGAACTCAGAATACATTAAAATTTATCATCTAACTAACTATCTACCATCAATCATTGACTTTAAGGTCGGGACATACGAGCGTTAAAAATAATGGACGTTAATTAAACGTTTTTAAACAGTTGTATGACGTCACTTCAACTGAACGTTCCTTCAACCGAAGGTTCGTCAGCAACGAGCAACATATCTCTGACTCCATATCCCAGAGATAGTTACGATAGTTCTTTCAAACCGTTATGCAACAATAGTTGTTGCACAACAGTTGTTGCACAAATTGCTAGATTGTGTATGGGGGCTATAGAGTGGAGATTCATTTGAAATAACGTCCAAGTCGCAAAGGTCGTTGATAGTCACATATAACGTGTTAAAAAAGGTAAACAATATTCTTTTAACATGGAACTGACTTATGGATAGTGCTTTATATAAATAGTTCTTTTAGTTCTGCAATATAAAGATTATTAAAATAATCAAAGAGAACTCTTGGTTTTTTGAAATTAAATTTCAAATTTTTCCCCACTTCCTAGAACAATTATTTATATTTTATAAATACGTATTTCGACTACAAGATAGTCATCATCAGTATGAAATAGCTAATCGTAACTATCTCTGGGATATGAAGTAAGAGATATGTTGCTCGTTGCTAATTTGGTGCGTGTCTCACAATAATGTTTAAAATGTTTTGTCTTTTATATGTTCTGACTGAGGTAGTACCTGAAAGATTATTTGAGTTGACTGACCAATTAAGCCCATTAAGACAACCCATTTTGTGGTGGTATCCTTTTTTGACCATGCGGTGTTATTATTGTCAATTAGGAGAGGGGGTGTTGATCGAAGCTAACCTTGATATTCAAGTATTATTAAATATTGAATATGGCTTAATTTTATTAAATCAGAATTTGGAATTGGGCCATTGACTAAATTCATTATCTGTTTTCTTTATTTGTGTATGTAGATACTTTCGTACGCATCTAATTCTGTGGGGATTTGAAATAAAATTTCAAATTCAGCCCAATACCTTGATCAGTTTATGTATTATAAATACGTATTTCGACTACAAAGCAGTCATCATCAGTTAAAATTAAATTAGCTAGTTCTAATTTATTCTTTGACAATTAGAAATAGATAAATAAATAAAAATTAAACCCGTTTACTGCGCAACGCATAACTCAGAGCCAATCAAGTGCGATCTTAAAATAGTAATTTAATAAGATTGATGTTAACAAGAGTAAATTTTTGTGTCTATTCTAATTGACAAAGAGTAAATTACGACTAGCTGATTTATACTGATGATGACTACTTTGTAGTCGAAATTCGTATTTATAATACAAAAACTGATCTAGGTATTGGGGCGAATTTGAAGTTTTAATTTTGTGGTTGCTCTCAATAACGTGCACAGCTATACACGATTTTTCGGTTCTCACAAATTTCACATGGGCCAGATGTTCTTTAATTCAAGTTCGGATTTGGTGACGACTTTGACCAATAAAAATTTTCGATCAGTTTTGACAACTGACACTATATATGCCCAATTGTTTTTCACTGATAATTTTATCGTTAGGGTTGCCCAGTAACTGTTTAATTTTATTTTTACTAAAAAGCGCTGTTTTGAGGTTATGATCCCTTAATTCTCTAGTGGTTTTATTTGTGCATGGACGGAAGTATGTTAGTTTGGACTATTTATTTTGTTCAACGTTGCCAGGCTCATGTGTTAGGACGGTGGAATTGTTTCATAAAATTTTATAAGTTAATAATTAATAATTTCTTGTAAAATGGTTTAAAACCAATTGGTATACAAATACTCGAACTTACAAGCACCCAAGGCACTTCCAAGTATGTGAATATCCACGATTAATAAATACAAATACGATAATAAATTATTTTCTAAATTTTATGTCTTAGCTAAGGGAATGACAGATGAAGGGAAAATTTTCTTTGATAATCTTTTATGATTTAATTGTGATGATTAAAGGGCTGGGTTTTGTGACCAGGATTAAATGAAATGAAATAATAATTAAATCATATACGTACGGCAAATTTTTTTCTGAAGATACAATAATTTTTCTTAAGTTTTTTACAGTTGCACATTGTAGTTTATCAGGATTTGAAATATTAATTTCTGGACATAATTGTTTCAATATTTCAAAATATTTTTGTTTTTTATCTGATTCAATTGTTATGATTCCGGATGCTTGTGATTTTTTTAAAGCATATTCTAATTCAGGCAATTGATATATGGGATTAATGCAAACCTTAAAAGTAATCGAAAATTATTATATAGGACTTATATATAGGTTGGCATGGGTTGCTTATCAGAGCAACTGTGCACTCCATAAGCTTAGTAAGCAAGAGAGGTATATTTTGAATTAAGACAGAACGATGTTTCAATACAGGGTGCTACCAATTATTGCCTAATAATTAATTTGATTTTATATGTTTCATATGTGAAAACCCGATTCACATAGATAAGAAGATGTTCAAGATATCCAAACAAGATGGGTTTTCTGCGACGATTTCCCAAATACTTTTTATGCTCGTGTTCATGGCTCCTAATAAATTATAATTTAATGGAATCCCGGAAAAATTTGAGAAAAATTTCTATTAAAGCGGGAATTTTAAATTTTTTATTAAAAGGGGCTACTAAAAATCACTCATTACATTTATTTAAATGTATTTTTTTGTGTATACTTAATTAAGCGTCAACAATACGATGTTTGTCCAAATTCCATTTCGGTTACGTAGACAAACTGTTGGAGACTCGCGTATACTATATAGACAAATGTCATTGAATTTTTAATTAAATACTGATATGAAAAAATTAACTCGTCAACCAGGAATCGAACCTCAGGCCTCTGGATATCTAGTCCAGCGTGCTTCCGCTACACCAAAGACGACTGTGACGTAACAGCCAACTTTTTCATATCATTCTTTTTTTTTTTGACAGTATTATTTCTGTCGGATATCTAGTTCACCGGAAGCACGCTGGACTAGATATCCAGAGGCCCGAGGTTCGATTCCTGATTGACGAGTTAATTTTTTCATATCAGTATTTCATTACATTTATATTTTGGAAATCTTTAAATCGATTATTAAATTGTAAAATTACCGTTTCACTAAAACCACTGCTTTTATTTAAAAAAAAAATTATGCGAAAAATAATTTTCACTAGCACGAATAGTACTTTTCACTTTTTCAATTCAAAGTAGACTAACTCGAAGAAACTAAGTCAGATTGAGTAAGCTAACATAAAATTCCCATTTTATGTAAAATTTAACCATTGAGAAATCAGTAACAAATTATCTCCCTCGCAGCCTTATCATTGGCATGTTTGTTATATCCAGTGTCATCAAATTCTGATGACACTATACCGCCTACGAAGAAAAAATAATTAAATCAGGTAAATAATTTCTTATTAGTTCTCCGATAGGTAATAGTTTAGGAAAATTATTCGGAATTTTCAAAAATCTTAACCATCAAAAAAATTTACAGCTATTTCTAAAAGTCTAAACTATTTTTCAATTCTATTTAAATTCTTAGCAAAAATTTACCTCTTTTATTATAACGGTCAAGCGGTAAACGTAAAGAACCAAAATATATATATATATATATATATATATATATATATATATATATATATACATATATATATATAACATTTATATTTTATTCATACACAAATATATTAAAATGGTACATTTTATGCCCCAAATCACCAGACCAGAATTCCAGAGTATGTGTTCAATGTATTGTATGTATTGTATACTTTGTATAATAGTGACCATAAAAAAGAGTTGGTATTATTATATTTTTTCAGACAATGTTTTAAGTAAAAAAAGAAAATAATAATTGGTAGGTACTCTGTATTTACTCTATCTCTCTTCCTACCTCTCACTCAGAGCCGAATGTAGTCAACCTGTGCTCAGCTATGATATAGGAGGATGTTCCAGTTTAATTCACAATTAAAACATTTTGAAACATTCAATATGTGAGAGGGGGTGTAGCAAAGTAATAGATTGGTTGGTTGATTATATCGTAGAGTCTAGGTTTAATCGAAAAAGATATTGAATTCATTGCAAATAGGTAGAAAGACCACCTAGTTATTTTACGGCATCATTCTTGTAATCATTAGAATATATTTAAGATAAGTAGGCAAAACATTTTGGCCCACTAGTTTCTTGGACTCTTGCGTTGATTACTTCTAGACTAAAACAGACGTTTTCTATATAAAGAAGTTGTAAGTACGGTTGTTCAAATAAAATGAAATTGAATATTTATCCAATTAGTAATTATTTATACTCGGTACTAAAACTCTTAGTTTTGGGTCAATCCATTTTAAATGATCAAAGTTCAAAAAAGGGGCTTTTGTTATGTGGAAATTTCAGATTTTTAGAGCTTGTCTCTTTTGGTAAGCAAATGGCCAATTTTATTAAAACCCCTATGTTTGAAGGTCTAAACAAGAAAAGAGATGAGACTCTAGGATTTCAAAGCTCTGTAAGTAGTAGTCTATCTTGAAGCATATATCCAGGGAAATAAATTGAAGCTAACAATGGATGTTTATTCTTTTTAGCTATAAATTTAGAATATTGCTCAAGGTAAGTACAAAGACATAAATGTTCACTGGAAATAAATATATTAACAAGTATACGAGCTAGATCGTTTACTGGAAAAATTATGGGAGGACAATTAGAAAGCAGTCACGTCTATATAACAAGTATAAACCTTTGTATACAAATATTTAACTTACAGATATAACACCAATTTTAGCTGCACCTATAAACGAAATATACCAATCTAACGTATTTGGACCCCAAATAGCTAATTTGTCACCTTTTTTAAATCCAATTGATAAAAAACCAGCCGCCCATTTATTTGTCTAAAAAATATGTTGAACTTTCCATAAAATTAATTTTTAAAATTTCTAAACAGGCCATGTCTACTATCACGCTAACATTTTTTATTCAAGCCTATAACATTGGTTACGTAATTACGATTCACTCCCGTTCAATAAAATTGAACCGATCTGAATTTTAATTTTGTTAGATTTTGTAAAACTCCACAATTGTTTTGGCGAGTGTACAAACTTTTAAATTATTATCATATTCACCAATATATGTATCCTTTTTCAAATTTTATTTTTGAAAAAAAATGTGTGCAGTCTAGGTAGTCCAGAAATAATTGGCACATGAGTGTGCAAATTTGATCTCAATTTTTTTATAGCGAAATTGTTTAAATAATTCCAAAACATTGTTGTTTTAGAACGGAATAAACTATTTTCATATTGTTTGGCTTCGTTCAAATTTAAAAGATATTGTAAATTTTTAAAATAAAATCCTGCTCAAGCATAGCCGTAATGCTTGAGAAGGTTTTCTGCAGTTTCCGTTCACGAACTCCAGATTAATATCAGCATAGTTCCTTTCAAAGTAGGTTGCAACCGCACAACCTACCAATTCCTAGTCTGCATATGAATTCCTTGTCGTCCACTCACACCATAAAATTGTGAAGTTAATAATTAATAAAGGTTGATAAATAATGATGTGGGTGATCTCTGTTATAGACCGTGGTGTTTCAAACACGGAGGTTAAACCCCATTATTTATTATTTTTATTCTTATTTATAATTCAATAATATATTTTTAATTTATAATACTTTTTTTTAATGTAACATAAAACTCTTTTAACTAATATTAACAAATTAGAATTATTATTTTATATTTATAAAAACATGGTTTCTCAGTTACACGGTGTATATTTGAAATATTGTATACAATACTTATTACAGAATATTGTATACAGAATAAGGTTCATATTGATATATGATATACAAATTGTAAACCTATGAATGTCATAAAAATAATAAACAGAGCGATTCTATACAAAATACATGTAAAGTAAGTATTCTGTCTATCTCATAGATATAAAAACTAACAAATAGGTAATATTTGTGTTAAAAATTTACTACTGTTGTCAACAAGATTATGGGATAAATTTTCAATTAAGATCGGTTCAACTTTATTGAACGGGAGTGTACATAGCTTCATTATTATCGTAAATACGACCTTGAGGTGTTATTCAAAGTTTGTATATTTACTTTATTATTTATTTCTAAAACAAGTAAATGTTTATTTAATGTTTTTTGTTTTTAGGATTCCATACCCACAAAAAAATGTTTAAAGCTTCTTTTATAGGCGAAAAAGGAGGGACTACGCTACAATAGTTTAACTTAATAATATGGAATTTGTTACTTAAGTAGCCCAGTAAAATATTACGTAATAATTAGCTTACTTCTAAAAAAATACACGTAGAAATTTTTCAACGGAATTATCTTCGTAGCGCTATGAAAACATTGAAAAAAGTCCATAACGATATCACCAAGAGATGTATCTTCAAGAGGTAAAATTAGTATTTGACTTGTTGAGAGTCGTATATATCGAGAAATATTGATCCTTCGTAAATTTTGTGAGGGATCTTTTTGTGCAAACTAAACTAAGGAATAAAGTCCTCTATTCGAGAAAAAAACATTCGTTACGCAGGAGCTGCTTCAACTTAGCGAATTTCCTTAGAAAACATAAACCACTCTCTAGTGGTCATAATTAATTTTAGTGTGATCAAAAGAAATTATAATATCTGATATGATTTTAGTATTTGCAAAAATTAAATTTATTTATAGCCAAAATAGAACTATATACAACGATTAAAGTTTATAGTTACTATGGAAACGACAATCAAAATTGTCATTTCAAAATTAAAATTTTAATAAAATAATTTTATAGTTATCTTATAGAAATAGAGTGTTTGTGGAAATGACAAAATCAACACAAATTTTAACCAACTCCCAAAAAGAAGGACGAGATTCTATAAATATTATTAAAATAATCAAAGAGAGCTCTAGGTTTTTTGAAATTACATTCCAAATTTTTGCCCCTATTCCTAGAACATTTGTTTGTATTTTAAAAATACGTATTTCTACTACAATGTAGTCATCATCAGTACGAATTAGCTAATTGTACCTATCTCTGGGATATGGATTCTGAGATATGTTGCTTGTTGCTAATTTGGTGCGTGTCTCACAATGATATTAAAAAAGTTCTGTCATTTTATATGATTTAACTAAAGCTATGATCTGACCTGAGGATTATTTGAGTTGACTGACTAACGGATTAGGTGTGTGGAGAACCCCACCTAATTATTGACGGTATCCTTTGTAACTATGCGGCGTTGTTTTTGTCACTAAAGTGATGGTATCGAAGCTAATCTTGATATTCAGGTATTCGATTTTTTGAAAATGGTTTAATTTTATTAAATCAGAGTTTGGAATTGGGCCATTGTCTTACTTGTTTTAAAATGAAATATTAATTTTTATTGTCATTACTATTGTCATTAAAATGTTGACATTAATTTAAATACAATATGTTTACTTATTTGTAAAATTACATTGCGTTATAGTATCTAGAGTTTAAGGGTTTTTGGCCTTGTGCACTTATAGTGTAATACTACACAAAATATTAGACCTTTAATTGACCACGATGTAACTTTTGAACGATAAGAGGTAGCTACACTGGTGGGTTTTCGAATATAGTAGGATTACAATTATAAGATAAAGGTTTTTCGCTCATCGTTAAGGAATAAACAGTTTAAAAGTTATTTTACTTCAAAAATGCAAAAATAGCGACATGCCGATCCATTTACTAAAACTACTGAAATCGGTATAAAACCCCACAGAATTAGATGCATATGAAAGTATCTACATACACAAATTGAGAAAACAGATAATGAATATAGACAATGGCCCAATTCCAAATTCTAATTTATGAAAATTAAACCATTTAAAAAAAAACTAATACCTGAATATCATGTTTAGCTTCGATACCCTCACTTTAGTGACAAAAGCAACGCCGCATGGTCACAAAGGGATACCGTCAATAATTGGGTGAAGCTCTTCCCACACCCAATTCGTTAGTCTTTCAACTCAAATAATCTTCAGGTCTGATCATACCCTCAGTCAAATCGTATGAAAGACAGAACACACACCAAATTAGCAACAAGCAACATATCTCCGAATCTATATCCCAGAGATAGTTACGATTAGCTAATTCATACTGATGATGACTATGACATTGTAGTCGAAATACGTATTTATAAAATACAAACAAATGTTCTAGGAATATGGGCAAAAATTTGAAATGTAATAAGGAGATTCTATGTTCGTCTGTAAAGTAATGAAACAACTAACTGAGTTGAATGTTTGGATACCCAGTATATACTGAGTTGTATATCAATGATTGAATTGTTTACAATTCGTTTTCCGAGGAACATTTAATCACAAATTACAAGAAA
The DNA here is from genome assembly GCA_963920215.1 of Nineta flava. NCBI lineage: Eukaryota > Metazoa > Arthropoda > Insecta > Neuroptera > Chrysopidae > Nineta > Nineta flava. Next base: position 18,996,291 of record OY986041.1, read on the forward strand.
GTTTATGAAAACGAATATTTTTTGTTAACAAATTTTTTTTCTATCTCTTACGGTTCAAAGATGTATATATTCCCCCCCCCCCCCCCCGAGTGAAGGGAAACATGTTCCAATGGTTTCAAAGATAAGCAGTTTTGCCCATTTTGCCCAAACATAGTACGATTTTGCCCATTAAAGAACTTGACCTTACTTTTTTGATCTAGAACAAATTTCATGCCGTTATCTCTATTCGTTCTTGAGTTATCGTGTCCACAGACAGACAGAAGGACATGCGGAAATACGATCAACATTTTTAATCGTTACAGTCATGATCAAATTTAATATACCTTGTATATTTATATATACTAAATTATACGTAATAGGTTTGGGCAAGAATTGTCTTTTGGATTAAATCTACAAATTGTTATTTTTAGCTTTTTAATATAGACTTTTTGTGTTATTTTAAAGTCGGTTGAATTTTTAAAAAAAAGTTTTTTACAATAAAATATGTTTCATGTATTCGTGTCAAAGAAACAGAAAATATAAAATATCTCTCTTAATATTAGAATAATCGAAAAATGTATAAGGAGTAAAGTTGTAGAAAATCAAGTTTGCTACAATTGATTACCTGATCATTTTTCTCAAACTCAGATATATTTATGTGAACAGAGATATTTAGAATTTTAACTTTCAATCTTTCATTGTAAATATTTCTGTAAATATTAGTGTAACAGAAATATGATAAGAAACAAAATTACAGTAAAACTTTAAAGGGCTGTTTCTCAGAAACTGCCCATCAGGATCGGATGGCACTTTTTTTACAACATATAGTGGTACCAATAAATAAGTTCGCCAATTTTGGAGCGGTTGCCTCATATTTTTTTTAAAAATTGGCGAGTGCGAAAACGGATGGCAAAAAAATTTTATTATATAAATAGGGTATAAACTTTAAAGCAACCGAAAGCAAAAATTTTACGTTTTGCCCATCCCCTCTCCCTATCTCCACCCCTGTCCAATTGGGGTCCATTCGGACAGTACGGGGACGTTCAGTATCACTTCAAGATCCACATTATCACTATCCAGGCAATCGGATGGCGGCCTCTCCGTCAAATTTTGACGCACCATTGCTTTAACTACTAGGGCTGTATCGCATTCGTAACTAATGTGGCAGGATAGAATATGAAAGACTTAGCGTATTAGCAGACAAAGCATAAATAATAAATAATAATCTAAATAATATCAACATACAATATTTTCAAACTCTTGAAAAGTTAGCTTTGCATTTTCTTCTCGAAATATAACTGCTACTCGATTCGGATACTTATCAGCAGCTGATTTTACTAGACCTCCAATTGTATTGTACATAAATGGTATTTTACCAACATTGTGTATATAACTATAACCTTTAGTAGGTGAATTGTGGTTCCTGTCATTTTTAAAATTGTAATTTAATCAAACTATTTAGGCAATAATTTTATTTAGGCACTTAAAATATCAGGTATCGAATACTACGAACACATAAAAGAAATTAGACGTTTCCGGTTCTACGGAGTTTAACTGATCATCATCCCAAGATGTATGATCATCTCAAGCGTAGTATAATGCCTAAGTAAAATACAAAAAAAAAAATTCATGAAATTCATGGAATGATCGCCACGAATATTCTAAATCAGTCTATGCATCCTCCCACAAACTTTCACCACGATTTCAACCATTAGCTGGGGTCTTTTACGGAAGTAATCCCCTCCTTTTTCAGCTAAAATCATTATGATGAAAAATGACTATTACAATTATTTTCAAGATGGAAAAAGAACATCTATCCTTACAATATCCTTTGAGTTGAAAATGGACTCATAAAACTAAATAAGTTCTGAAAATTTGTTTACTGCAAGTTTACGATACAATTAGACTTTTCTCAAATTTGCAGAAGTTAACAGTGAGGCTAAATACCAAAAAATTTAACTTTCGGAAAAAATTTTTATTAAAAAAGAAAGTAATTAACACGTAAGTAATATGTAATACTACACCAATTTTCAGAACTATGTTCGATCGGTTTTTTTGGATCAAAACTTTACACGTTTGGCCCCCCACCCACACTCCCCGCCTCATCTGAGACTTCTGCAAAATGCGGCTCTTGCTTTGACGATATCATGGGAAACTTATGAGAAAAAATCACGACTATGTTTTATCAGGTCACTATTATGTAGTCAGCTCTTAGACCATAGCTTATTTTAGATATTGCAAATCACTCTACCCAGACAACGACCAACTAACTTCTGCCCTACATACAACAACAACACATACTCTGACCCATGCAGTTCCTCCTACGCTAAACACGGAAACCTCAAATCTAAACTCACACATCAACACTGAATACACAGAGCATATGAAAAGAAAGAAATATCTCACAGCCCGACATGCTTACAAAACCTTATACCATGTATACAATTAACATGACAACACACGATGAAATAGCACACTCGTCACTATCCACACATTGTAAGCGTAAACGTACAAAACAAGACGCTACACTTAATGCACAAACCAAAAGACAAAGTTGTAAAACACAATGAACACAAACAGCCATACAAATTTCTGCACATAGTCACACACATACACACGCCCACACGCGCTTTTTCGATGCTCACAATTCCAGCAGGAAAGAACAGAACTCGAAGAGGTACTGGAAGCAACACTGACTCCAGAGACGCTAACGAAACACATGTTGATATCGGAAGAAAACTGGGCAGCAATCAGCAGTTACGCTACGGTAATACCCAAAGAGCTGCGCCAGAAAGAACAGAGAAGGAGGAAGATGACAGCGAGGACAGCGAAATAGCTACAGCTGTAACCTGACCTTCGAAGTAATGCCTAGCGGCGGTTCCGCGAGAGTAAAAACAAGGTCAATGAAGCAAGGAGGTTAGGGTTTTAGTCGGCTCACCAAGATCAAGTCCGACACACGGCTGAAAACCTACGGTGCGTAAAGTATTTCCCTCCTCCTTGTAAAAAAACACACACTACCACACACACATTCACACACACACACACACACTCACACACTCACATACACACACTCACACACTCATATACACACACTCACACACTCACACACACACTGGCACTTAGGCAATTACAAAGACTGTATAGAACGACATTCGGAAAAAAAATCTTATTACTAAATCCACGTGCAGTGCAAATTGGAATGATGAAGAAACTGGACAATTTAACAAAGCACTTACCATCTTTTCAACACATATTTTTGATTAATAACAATTAATTGAAATTTTTTAATGAAATTTGCACTAAAATTTTTGCGTATCATTGCACTGATTTTAAAATATTAAGGAATAAAAAATATTTATTGTTATTCGTATTTTAAACATAGATAAAACACTTAAATAAATTAATCTAGTTATTCAAATTTAGAACACTCAAACACAGACATATTTTAGTCTCAAAAGATAATGAAAGATTTTCTTGTTTGACTAAAATTCGTTATAGTATAATTTAAAAAAATTTGTATCGTTATGTTTTTAAATATTTGTGTAAGTTTTATTATTTATTTAGTTAAAATGGAAGACGTATAAAATTATTTTAATGTTTGGTTTGATTTATTCTATATGTGTGAATTGTTTACTGTGTGTATACGTTTTTTAATTCCCACAAATTGTTGTTTTATATAATCATATAAATATACCTACTATGTGATTTCCATAATTTTTATGTCATGCTATGTAATTATTGTAAAGAATGTATAATAATTAAAATAATTAAATTTTATCACATGTTCACTTTTGAACTTTCCTTTTTGTATGATATTTTTGAAAATACTAGACACTGACCTTGAATTTATAGTTACCAAACTTTCAAATAAAACGAAATAATGATTTAAATGTTCTGTTGTATATAGAAATGATTTTGTTAAATGTCTAACAAGACGTGAATGTTACTTTGCTTATCTCTTCCCACATTTTGTTCCCGAGTTAAATATCGTCTCGCCTCGCACGCTTCTACTTTTAATTATTAACCCGACTTCAAAAAAGGAGAGGGTTATCAATTCGGGTGAATTTTTATTTTATTTTATTTTTTAATGTTTGTTACCTCAGAACTCCGTCATTTATTAACCGATTTTGAATTTTTTATTAATGTTTTAAAGGGTTTGATTTCAGATTGGTCCCATTGTCACTAAATCGCATTCTGATGAGGGGATCCCCTGGAAATCGAGGAAAATCCGCATTTTACATGTGATCACCGATTTCTGTGAAAATTTTGTTTTTGTTTGAAAGGGTATGCTCATTCATAATGGAAAAATAAGAAACTTTTTTTAAAAACCGACTTCAAAAAAATTTTTTACAAAAAAAAACCGACCCCAAAAAAAAACAAAATGCATGTAATAAAATATGAAAATCTGCTATGAAAAAATGCACAAAAAATTTTATAAAAAAAAAACAACGGATCAAAAAATTGTACTAAAAAGTAGCAAATAAAAATTTTTTTACAAAAAAACAAAACCCGACTCCAAAAGAGGATCTAAAAAAATCTGCTATGAAACAATGCACTAAAAGTATAAAATAATTCAAATAAATGGATATTTATAAGTAAATTGAAGTTAATAAATTAAACACAATTATTTTTTACTTTTTAGTGCATTGTTTCATAGCAGATTTTTTTAGATCCTCTTTTAGAGTCGGGTTTCGTTTTTTTGTAAAAAATGTTTATAATACAAGAAATATCTACGATTCTATAGTTCTACTACTTCATAATAATGAATATTCAAGGAGTCGCCATGGTAACTTAATGTCGTGTTCATTATGATTCTTTCCTCAGATTTAATCTTCCAGGATTTAACTCGACATTATTCGAGATCAAAATCATTTTGGTGTCGCCAACCACCAACAATTTCTGAACCTTTAAAAATAAATCACCGAACGACATGAAATTTTGATTCATCCCTTACGTTCGACCAAAAGTATTTCAGAAAACAATATAAGATTTAGGAAGTTTGAAATCTTTCACGCAAATATAGGAAGCGAATATTTTGAAAAAAAAAATTGATTGCGCCGGTGATTTTTTAATGAGTATAATTTTGGAAAAATTTGTTTAATAAACATAAATGGTGTAGGGTAGTTAGCGTTTTGCTTTAAAATAATTTTAACGTCGATGGGCCTTTGCGGGATCGTAAGAGGAATTAACGCTAAATTGCGAAATTCCCTTTTGGACAACCGCCCGCAGCTGACTTTTTTTCACGGGGGTAAATATATGTGTTTCGTTGATATCTCCCCAACCGTTAATTCAGTTTCAGTTTATTGTAAAAGATGTTCCAGGATAATTTTGTAAGAATTAAACATCCTCACATTTTTTGTTTGAACAATCTATTCATAGCGGCGATAGTTTTGGATCAAGGAAACAAAAACTAAAACCCCCGTAAACAAATGCCGCAAGGTTTGGTTGCTCTATACTGGTTTTCCCAGTTGATTATTTACCTCTCTAATAATCTCACAAGGTTCGATCGACGTTAAAGTTTTTTTAAAGATGACCTAATTTCATTTCAAGTACTCTGTACTATAAAAGTTATGTAGATAGTTGTTGTTGTTTATAACCTTTGATAGTATTGTTTTAATTAAAACTTTGTTATAACTTATTATAATATTATGTATATCTAATTATAATTTTTAACCCGACTTCAAAAAGGAGGATGGTTCTCAATTCGTCTGTATTTTTTTTTTTAATGTTTGTTACCTCAGAACCCCGTCATTTATTAACCGATTTTGAATTTTTTTTTGTTTTAAAGAGTTTGATTTCCGATTGGTCCCATTGTCACCAAATCGCATTCTGATGAAGGAATCCCCTGGAAATCGAGGAAAATCCTCATTTTATATGTGATAACGATTTCTGCGAAAGTTTTTTTATTTTTTTTGAAAGTATATACTCATTCATAATGGGAAAATAAGAAAATTTTTTTAAAAACCGATTTAAAAAAATTTTTTACAAAAAAAACCGACCCAAAAAAAAAACAAAATGCTTGTAAAAAAAATTGAAAATCTGTTATAAAAAAATGCACTAAAAATTAAAAAAAAAACGGATAAAAAAAATGTGGTATAAAAAAATGCACTAAAAATTAGTTGGTCGTTTAGTAGGTCTACCCATATTTAGACAAATAAAATCAGTTATATAACTTCAAAGTCACTAAAAAGCGAGAAATAAAACCTTTTTTGACAAAATGGAAACCCGAATTCAAAAATCAAATATTCTATAACAAAAAATGCACTAAAAAGTAAAAAAATAATTGTCTATTCTTGTGCCAATTTTAGTTCACCTAAGCAAAAATTTTTAAATATATATGTACAATTAATGTTATTTTTGGAGGCGGTGTCCAAAAGTTATGTGAATTTCTCTATGCTGACACCGCCTCCAAAAATAACAATAATTGTTCATATATATTTAAAAATTTTTGCTTTGCTGAACTAAAATTGGCACAAGAATATGCAATTATTTTTTTACTTTTTAGTGCATTTTTTGTTATAGAATATTTGATTTTTGAAGTCGGGTTTCCATTTTGTCAAAATAGGTTTTATAAATATTTATTTTATCTAATTATAAATAAATATTTGTTTACAGAGTGTCAACAAAAATTACAGTAAAGATTATTAAAATAATCAACGAGAACTCTAGGTTTTTTGAAATTACATTTCAAATTTTTGCCCCTATTCCTAGAACATTTGTTTGTATTTTATAAATACATATTTCGACTACAATGTAATCAGTATGAATTAGCTAATCGTAACTATCTCTGGGATATGGATTCAGAAATATGTTGCTTGTTGTTAATTTGGTGCGGGTTTCACAATGACATTAAAAAAGTTCTGTCCTTTTATACGATTTGACTGAGGGTATAATCTGACCTGAGGATTATTTAAGTTGAATGACCAACAGATTAGGTGTGTGGATAGCCCAACCTATTTATTGGCGGTATTCTTTGGTGACTATGCGGCGTTTGTTTTGTCACTAAAGTGAGGGTATTGACGCTAACCTTGACATTCAGGTATTATATTTTTATTTTTATTTTGAAAATGGTTTAATTTTATTAAATCAGTGTATAGTGTATACAATTAGAATGAAGTTGAACAATATCATAATAAAATAAAAATATTGATATATGGATTTCATTTTGGTAGTTTTGTTTTTAACAATTTTTTATCCCTTATAGACCGGAGATCATTCGTAGAAACTAGTTCGATGGGTAGGTCCGATACCAAAAAAATCGAAATAATGACATATCGAACTTTAGACCGATATCATGTCTGTCGGTATTCTCCAAAGTTGTCGAACGTGTCATACATATAAGGATAGCCAGTTTCATAAATTATTGTGACCTTATTGATAGATATCAATTCGGCTATCAAAAAATGAGAATACCATTTCTGCAATGTTTCAACTAACGGATGTTGTTTTTAAAAAAATTAATATTGACGGTAATAATAATAATAATTAATATTATTATTTGACGGTGTGAATCATGCACTACTTTTTAAAACAAAGTTGTTGTTTTTTTTTTAAATCAAATGAAAAAAAAATTATAAAATCTGATAAAATTTATTTACAAAAAAAAAGTATTTATAAAAGTACAAGTTTTTTGTTCAAAAACAAATATATGTATAAGTCACATAACACATAAGTAAGCTTGCTTACAAACAGTATTATGGTGTAAAATTTTGAACTAGAGAAATATCTATCAGTGGCCGCGGGATCTAAGGCATCACAAGAGGGCTGTTGTGCTGGTTCGCATCCCAGGCGATCCATATAATTTTTTTTAATAAGTTTTATTAATTATCGGTCTGTCTAAATGCGCCCATGGTTGTTGAGAAACGAATTTCTTCTAGACGAATCTATACAAAAATATGTTTTCAAAAACTATATTTTCTAAAATGTTAACAACCAGGTTTCTAGAAGGAACAATGATGGGTATAAAAGTCGCGGCCATGGCAAGTTCAAAATTCAGTTTAAAGTAAACTATTGTTCGATTAAGATCAGAGTTTAAAATTGACACCGCGACAATTTATTTATATATTTTTTAGCTTTGGGCATACTCTTCCCAACTGGATACAACTTTATTGCTCATTTAAAAAAAAAACTGATACGTTACGTACTGTTGTTATATCAGTCTGAGCTGTCAAGACTGAATACAAATTTTAAATTTTTATATCAATTGGCAAATCCTGAAAATACGGTGGTCCGGCCAAGAAGAGCTTCCTTAACACCTATCTATACCTTTCATTCTTGATATCTGTAGCAAATATCAGCGAAAGAGCATTTCATACAAATCAGGTGCAGCTCCGGTTTAAGAGAGCCAGACCTACATAATTTGTATTTTAATATTTTCCCAGTTATGTCAAAAAAAACGCTACTTGTGAACGCCCTCAGAGTAACAGGGCAACACCGCCTAGTGGAAGAAAGCAATACCTATAATTTCTTTTCAGTTGATTTTCTTGTAAAACGCAAGGCTGAGGCATTAAAAAGGCAAGTTTACAAAAAAAAAGTGAGGCGAAAATCAATTTCCGGAAATTAATTTAGTTAATTTTCGATAGCGACTATCTCGAAAACCATAGCAGATACGAAAAAAATGATTATAAACATTCATGTAGAAAATATTATTAGCTTTAAATTTTAAGATGGTAATTTTTTCGATAGGACTCATCGTTTTCGAGATATAAGTAAACACCTCAAAAAAGGGTATTTCCCCACTACTTCCACCATAGAGCGATAGGGGTAGGAGCGGGGTATGTTTAATTCTTACGTGCGCTTAAAAAATTTCGAATTTCAAATACTTTCACCCTTCCTTGTTGTCTACACTCCCTTTTTGGTCATTCAATGGTAATTTAGTCAGTTGACATCATAAAATATGATATATTAAGGGTAAAACTAGAAATTTTAAAAGTGACTAGGTAAAAGTGAAGGAATTAGCGAGACAACAATTAATTATACAAAGCTTAGGAAATTTTTCTTTTTACTTTGGATATATGAGCCTTAATTGAATGGAAATTTATACACTGGTAAAGTGGTAAATTGTTTACAAATTTCCAACTAATTTGAATCAATAGTTTGAATTTGAATTAATTTTCATAGAAGAAAATTATAGAATACTTTTGAAGATATAAATATAAATAAATTATAAACAGAGACGTTTCAATGGCCTTTGATTGATTGATTGATTTTTATCGGGATAAAATGTATTTCACTTCGACCTCATGGCCCATTGTGCTCCCTTTTCTACTTCAGTCTGACGAGATTCGCTTCTCCCATATGTTGCCAATAGCCTGAAGCTTCCTTATCAGGTCCTCCCGAAGGTTCATATATTCGGAGTGAGATGCACCAAATATCCTGTATCTGCTCTAACCCAGAAATTCGCAGTCAAAGATTATGTGGCTGGATGTTTCTTCCTACTCGCCACACAACCTGCACGTAATGGGCCCGTTATGGAGTCTCATTGTTTGCAGATGCTTCCGCAGGGGATAATGCCCGGTAATGAATCCGGTAACTCCTCGCTGTTGCATCCTGTTCAGTCTCAGTGCATCGAGAGATTCAATGGCCTTTGTGTGCCAGCAATATCGTCTCTAGCATATTAAACAAAGAGGCTTTAAATTTATTATCTGAATTCAAAATTAGCACACAGCTATTAGCATGGTTAAATAATTTCGAAATCGATTAAACTTTATGTACTACTATGCAGGTTGGCCATGAACTTCCTAGATTTTTATGGAAGAAGTCCTGTCTACTTCTTCAACCGTCGATTTTATTAAAACAGATGTTGATATGTAATTTTTCAATTTTTTTGGATTAATAGTGTATCCGACCAAAAACATAAATGTAAGAAAGGGCCGAGTTTTCGGGAAAATCCTTAATGTAATATTTCCTTCTTAAAAAGTGATGATATGAGAGTAAGGACCGAGCTATTTACAAAGTAAATAGCTCTAGACTTTACATAATAGTTCCTTCTTAAAAAGTGATGATATGGAAGAAAGGACCGAGCTATTTACAAAGTAAATAGCTCTAGACTTCAGATAATAGTTGATCTTTGAAAAGTGATGATATCCCATTAAAGAGCCGAGCTATTTACAAATTAAATAGCTCGGTAAACTATTAACTAAAAAAATTAATGAGGGGTAAATTGATTAAATGTAAGAAAAAATTTTGTTGAAATTTATTTCATAAGTTTTCCCTTAGTATGTTTTTAAAATTTTATAACGCGGCAAGTTTTAAAATATTTGAAATCATCAGAAAAAAAAATTGTCGCGTTATATAATATTTTAAAAACATACTAAGGGAAAACTTTTTTCTTACATTTAATCAATTTACCCCTCATTAATTTTTTTAGTTAATAGTTTACCGAGCTATTTAATTTGTAAATTGCTCGGTTCTTTAATGGGATATCATCACTTTTCAAAGAGCAACTATTAACTGAAGTCTAGAGCTATTTACTTTGTAAATAGCTCGGTTCTTTCTTCCATATCATCACTTTTTAAGAAGGAACTATTATGTAAAGTCTAGAGCTATTTACTTTGTAAATAGCTCGGTCCTTACTATCATATCATCACTTTTTAAGAAGGTGTCCAAAAGTTATGTGAATTTCTCTATACTGACACCGCCTCCAAAAATAACAATAATTGTACATATATATTTAAAAATTTTTGCTCAGGTGAACTAAAATTGGCACAAGAATATGCAATTATTTTTTACTTTTTAGTGCATTTCTTGTTATAGAATATTTTATTATTGAAGTCGGGTTTCCATTTTGTCAAAATTGGTTTTATTTTAACATGGAGAAAGCACTATGATGATATTGGTGTTAGTGATATATTTGAGCTACTTGGCGACTCACAAAGGCCGTTGATCGACGGAGAGGCTATTTCTCGTTCCAAAAACTTGTTTTTCTGTGGGATTCAATCGAAGCGAAATAATTGTTTATTAATCAAATCTTCATGTTTGCAAACGTCGAAAATCACCGAGAAACCTCATGAGATCCAAATTAAAGTGTTTGTTATCAATGACAACAAATAAATGGAATGCTACTGTTCTTGCAAAGTGGGCGCGGGAAGCAAGTGCAAGCACGTTTTTGCGACATTACTGTTTGTTAACGAAAATAACTGGGAAACACCACAACATTTTTTATTTTCGATAATTTCCATCTCAAGAACAAAAACATTCAGTACATGTGTAGCTGTCAAAATCCTCTATACTAGTTTCACTAGCCCTCGCTGCGCGGCGCCACCGTATCTTGCGATCGCTAATATTTCAACAACAAAAACGTCAAAAAACATCGATTGAATATAATTTAAAATACTATATACAGACTTAAACTTAATATTATTTTTTGTATAGCTACATTTACAACATCCTACACAATCTTTTTTAGCTCATCTTCAGTTTCCTGCTGCAAAAAATAGGTCATCAAAATATACAGTTACGCCTTTATATGTTCAAAGTATATCCTTGTGAGTTTTTGGAAAATCTGGCGTACGGCGTACTAAAAGAACACAACTGGCTGGACTCTTCATCCAATATTACTTGATGGGAACCTCTTTTAAAACAAATGAACATAACTATTATTTCTTAGCCAGCATTAAGGTTATTTCATCCAGAGTAGGGATTTCAAAATGATTACTCACTAGATATCTCTTTAGCTGTTGAGGATCGATACATAAGCGTTATGATTTGTTCAGTTTCTTCACAATTACTAAATTATTAACTCATTCACCAAGAGTTGAAACTGATTCAATTGTATTTTTTTCTACTTAAGAGTAGATTACAACCTATTTTTTATTTTGAATGGAACTCGTCTAGATGGGAAATTTTTTTGTTCAAGTGTCTGAATCAAGCGGAGCTGAATCACTCGTTTTCAATACCTATTTTTATCACCCAATTAAAATTATAAATATTAATGGTAAAGTTCCGGAAGTTGAGAGTTTTTTAGGAAATTTCCTGCTCTTTAAGAATCAATTTTTCGATTTCCAATATCTATAATTGATTGATTGATTGATTAATATCGGGGTAAAAATTATTGCACTTCGACCCTATGGTCCAATATCTATAATAGTTTTTTAGATATTTGCTGAAAAAAAAAATTTTTAACAAAAAAAAACCAAACCCGCTTTTTTTTTTTTACTAAATTGTTTATAACTTTTGCAATTTTTTTTTACGCGTGACTTCAACTTTTTCAAAAACTTTCTAGATGCAATTACGAATTGAATGACACCTTGATCATAATTTTCTGAGAAGGTGAAGTGGAACTTACTAGTCTATATTAATTGCTTTTTTACAATTCCCACTCCAAAATTACTATCCACGGATGAAGTTGCAGTTGCATTGTCTATGTGGGTGCTAACCCCCACATCTTAGACCAGATTGAACAGACTGGTTACTAGTTCTCTGGAAGACAGCAGAAACATCGATACTAAGTTCATTTTCGAAAACTTTTATATTTTCTTCTAAACTAATGGTTTTCTGAAAATTTACATCGTCCCTCAATAGTCTCTCTTGAGAGTTGTTTTAGTGGTTGATTGACTAAACTGTCGGCGTAAGGACAAGAACGAAGTAATCGGCTATGCTTGAGAAAGTTTTCTGCAGTTTCTTTCACGAACTTCAGATGAATATCGACATAGTTCCTGTCAAAGTCGGTAGCATATCCTACCAATTCCTAGTCTACTCGCAAATTCCTTCCACTCCACTCACATCCTCACATCCTAAGGCATCACAATGGACCTTATGGTCGAAGTGTAGCCCGTCCAGGGCATCCTTTACAATCTACTTCATCTACCTCTAGATAGACAGACATATAGATAGATAGATCGATAGATAGATAGATAGATAGATTGATTGATAGATAGATAGATAGATAGATAGATAGATAGATAGATAGGTAGATAGATAGATAGATAGATAGATAGATAGATAGATAGATAGATAGATAGATAGATAGATAGATAGATAGATAGATAGATAGATAGATAGATAGCTAGATAGATAGATAGATAGATAGAAAGATATATAGATAGATAGATAGATAGATAGATAGATAGATAGATAGATTGATTGATTGATAGATAGATAGATAGATAGATAGATAGATAGATAGATAGATAGATATATAGATAGATAGATAGACTGATAGATAAATAGTGAGATAGATAGATAGAAGAATCAGCTAAACACTAAACACAACATTTATTAATTATAAGGCGGTACGAAGTTCGCCGGGTTAGCAAATATATATATATATATATATATATATATATATATATATATATATATATATATATATATATATATTTATATATATATATATATATATATATATATATATTTATATATATATATATATATATAATATATATATATATAATATATATATATATATATATATATATATATATATATATGTCGGAATCGTACGTTTGTCAAAGGAATAAATGTGTTTTTTTATTTATGGATACGTCTGTTCGAACATTTCTCTACATCTATAATATGTTTACAGTTTTACACTTACATTTATAAGTACAAAGAAACTATTTTTTTAAGAAAAGGTTTATTTTATTACAGTATGTCTGACATAAAGAATCCTCCAGACATAGTGGTCCGGAAATTAGATATTATCAATACTTATATATTCTTAGAATAAAATAAATTGTCTAAAAGTGCAATAAAGAATAATTGCTTTAAGATTTATCAATTAACACAGTAAGTAAGGGTTCAGCTGAAGGGGCATGTTTGACCTCTACTTAGACGCAAATTGTACGGTACGGATGTTAATAAACCTATTTTTGTGATATACCAGAGATGGTACATAAATATAATGTAGTAATAGAATGACCCCTTTCCAATAATTTTACAAACATCAAGGAAGGGGGGTGAGTTTCAAAAAAGGAAGCAGGACAGTCAGTTCTGAGAGGACAGCACCCGAGTACAGACCGTATCGTGCAGTTGCGTATTAGTATCAACTGAACTCTGCTGAAAGTTACATGAAAATAGCATCACATGGAAATAGCGTTTGGATTGTTGGTAGCCCTTTTGGACTAGTATAATTAATTATGTTTATTGATGAGATAACCGTGGTATGGCATTTGTTAGTATTATTCGTGTTGTATCTGTATTGTTAACTGGAGCCAACTTACTGTGTCGTAGGTTGAACTATTTGTGATTACTGATTGTGAAAGTTCGGGACACCGGGTATTATTGTAGACTAGTGCGTGTTTGTAAAAATGCAGTTTTCAGTGTGCTATTGTAAATTGGTAAGTGTTTGTATTTTATAAAAACAACAATGCCTGACAACATATATACTGGTTCAAACGACCATGCTCCCAATTATACATTTCCGACATATATATATATATATATATATATATATATATATATATATATATATATATATATATATATATATATATATATATATACATATATATACTCGCCCGCTTCGCTCGACGGGGCGGTATCAGCTAGTACGTAATATAAATAAAAACCTAGCATATTATTAGGATATTATTAGCCTGAAAGTAGTACTTACAGCTTTCTGTTCTCGACAATTTAAAAATTATTCCTAAGGCTTTTTTTGAATTTGAATATTAACTTGCCACATGTCGCCGATCCCATATAATTTTAGAATAATTCATGACCAAAGTTAGCATATTAAATATTTTAAAGTATTCAAGTTTACTTTTGCTCTCAGTTGATGTAATTTGTACCATATTTTAATTTATTATATTTATTTTATACCAGTGATTGAAATATGATCGTTCCAGTTAAACTGACGGTCAATAATTAGATCTAAAAAGTTAACTTTTACATGAGAATCAATTTGCTTTTTTTATGTTTATATTTCATGATTTTGGAGTAGAGGAAATATAATCAATATATTTCCTCTATTCCAAATTTTATCCAAAAATAGAGAAGTTTCTATACTGTTATCCAGCTTCAAAATCAGACATGTCCTTAAGTTGACTGTCATACGAGGTGTGTTCAAAAAGTAAGGTGACTTTATATTTTTATCAAAAACTTATTTTTCATCAATATTCATGTTGTCTCCTTCAAATAAATCCCCCTCAGACATAATAAACTTGTGCCAACGCTTTTTCCAATCCTCGAAGCACTTCTGATGAGCACTTTTTGGCATACCCTTGAGCTCTTCCGGCGATGCAGTTTTTATCTCCTCAATAGTTGCAAATCTCCGACTTTATGGGTCAAAAATGGTTTTCTTGTTTTGGGAACAAGAATCGGTCGAAGGGGGCTAAATCCGGTGATTATGGTGGCTGAGGCATGGCTGTGATGTTGTTTTTGGCCAAAAAATCACGTACAAGCAACAATGAGTGGCCAGGTGCATTATCGTGATGCAAAAGCCATGAATTGTTTTTCCATAATTCCGGACGATTTTTGTGTATCGCTTCTCGCAAACGGCGCATAACTTCAAGATAATACTCCTTATTGACCTTACGACCTTGTGGTAAGAAGTACTGATGCACCACGCCACGGTAATCGAAGAAAACAGTAAGCAAACCGTCCAGAGCTATGTTCGTCATTGACATCTTCTTGGCCTTCTTGGAAGAGCTTGTACCACTTATAAATGAAATATTTTTTTACTCAGAGTAGACTTATCGTATGTCACTCAACATTTCGAGTATTTTGGAGAACTTAATTCCACTTTTTACACAAAATTTGTTGCAAATTCTTTGATCCAATTTGTCGGCGGCAGAAAATTGCTGAGTACACCAAACATTTCTAACCTTTATGCTAACACAAATAAACAAAGAATGCTACATACTTACTTTTTGAACACACCTTGTACATCACACAGCCCTTTCTTGCATAAATAATTTGGAAAGTCATTAAAAAGTACAGGGCCTAATATTGAGCCTGTGACCGTAACCTCATTTAATTGTAATAACACAAGCTTACAGATTAAGGGAGACAATATTTCATCCATCAAAAATAAATAATTAAAATCAATTTTCACCAAATCAATGAATTTAAATCATTATTTAAATTATTTAAACTTTTATTTATTGTTAGATTTTACACAATATCCCTATTAAATAATAATAGGGAATATGCATGAAAATTTTTTTTCACTTTTATTTTCAGAATATGAAAATACTGTTAATACTGTAATAATATTTAAAAACGAAATTAAAATCCGACAAATATCAAGGAAGCTATAAGCTTTTAAAGATTATTATCTGTCTCTTTCTTGCAAAAATACTAAAAATGGAGTTTTACTTTATGGAGTGTATTTTAAATGGTGAATGTGTAATATGACGTCGCATAACATATCAAGAGGTCTATCATCCTCTTTGTCTAATCGGGAATTTCAATCATTCATATCTCGCTTATTTTTAAAGTTATTTAAAAAGTAATTTTACCTTGATATTTGTCAAGTAAACATGCTTCAATTCAAGTGAAAAAAAATTTTCATGCATATTCCCTATTAATATAAAATATCAATATAAACATAAATTAATATATAAACATAAAATACTTACCTTTATCTGATAAAAAACTTGTTTGTGTTTTGTTTGATAAGAAAAATTTCAGATGTGTTGAAAAAAACCCTACATTTATGGCGGAATTTAGATCCAGGACAATACACTATAGTTGATAATAGTGCCACCTTTACATTATAAAATGCGAGATCTCATCGAGGATAGAACGTGTTAGACTATTTGAGGTCTGGGCCTAGGAAATTGTAATTACCATTTATGCAATACTCATTACATATATGGCAATAATTCAGATTAATAGAAGGAGTCTCGGCTGTTGTTACCTTTCCGTCAATAGATGGCGCCACGCCCGTTAGTCAAAGCTAGTAATGTTGACGAACACGGTCTCTACGAGCGAATCCTTTTGATGCAATTTTGTGGAAGTGATTTTTTTAATGAGATATAGTTTAGCAGAAGGACCGGATTTCCGAAGAGACATGAAAAACCTGTGATAACCAAAGACTACAAACTTTAGTGACATATTTTTTAATATGACGGTATTCACAACAGTTTAAACTTGTTTGTTGTTTGTGAACCAGTAGCAATCTGAACGTTGGAAAATATTGTTGATAGTTGTTTATTGCGAAAATACAAAATAATTATAATTATTTAAACTAAATTTAAATAATTTCTCCCTATGGTCAGTAATTATTCCTTACGTAAACTATTCTTTGTGATATCTGTTAAAGAAAGATATTTGAGAACCGCTTTGATTTTAGGTTGCAAGTTTATTTATTTCTCCTTTCGATATACCCAATAACGAAGAAATAAAACCTATTTTGACAAAATGGAAACCCGACTTCAATAATCAAATATTCTATAACAAGAAATGCACTAAAAAGTAAAAAAATAATTGCATATTCTTGTGCCAATTTTAGTTCACCTAAGCAAAAATTTTTTAAATATATATGTACAATTATTGTTATTTTTGGAGGCGGTGTCAGTATAGAGAAATTCACATAACTTTTGGACACCGTCTCCAAAAATAACAATAATTGTATATTTAAAAATTTTTGCTTAGGTGAACTAAAATTGGCACAAGAATATGCAATTATTTTTTTACTTTTTAGTGCATTTCTTGTTATAGAATATTTGATTAGTGAAGTCGGGTTTCCATTTTGTCAAAATAGGTTTTATTTCTCGCTTTTTATTGACTTTGAAGTTCTATAGCTGATTTAATTTGTCTAAATATGGGTAGACCTACTAAACGACGAGCTAAGTTTTAGTGCATTTTTTATAACACTTTTTTTTTATCCGTTTTTTTTTTAAATAATTTTTAGTGCATTTTTTTATAACAGATTTTCAGTTTTTTTTACAAGCATTTTGTTTTTTTTTTGTAAAAACTTGAATCCTACGTTCGAATTGCAGGAAATCAAAGACGTTCTTAGAGCTTTGAAAGACAATTAAATTGGAAGGTTTGTTAAATGCTTATTCGTTGAAAATTAATTTTGTTGTTTAAATTGCTAAAAACTGTATATATATATAATCGATATATCGATATATATATATATATATAATCGATATATATATATATATATATATATATATATATATATATATATATATATATATATATATATATATATATATATAACCATTATTTTACCTGGACCATTAAATTCATTAATTCAATAATTCATCGCACTGTATTCATTTTGTTCCATAAACATAAATTTAAATTCGACTTCGCTTCAGTCAAATTTGAAGTTTCAATAATTTTTGACAAGGCTACCTGGTGCAGCTGTTCGAGTTACATAATAAATTAACACCTAAATTCCGAAATATCAACCATTATAAACATAAATCAACATCCGAATATTTAGTTTGGAATTATTTCGAACCAATAATTACTTTCTCTAAGGTTTCTTAATTACACATTATTTGAAGATAACGCGTCTATTATAATTTACAATCTCACTAAGAGCCGATTAAAACGTCAATACTTGATCAAAGCGTCACCTTATGTGTTAACAAAGGGTTGCGTTCCAAATAACAACTTATAGCATGTATTGAATATTCAAATACTGGCGGTAATACGTTGATTATCAATAAATGGATAATTTGAGAGATATTGGTGAGATTAAAAAGGGATTATAAAAATAAATAAATAAAAATAAATACTTAATTTTTATATTTTAATCAAGTAAATTTGAAATTGAATGGAAGGTTTTAATATAAATTAATGATTAATTCAGAACTTTGTATATTTAAGAAATAAACTGCGTCTTATATTTTTTACGTAAAAATTAGTCGATATACAAGACCTAAGTGGAAGTTGGGATCATAACAAGCTAGTAATATAGCAAACGAAGACCCTATTTGATTTAGGCCAATATTATTAACTTCGTTTCAACATTTAGAAAAACTCGAGATAATAATTTATAAATAAACTTCTCAAATACGTATAAGATCGGAATAAAACAAATTTCGTAAAGTTTAAATTTTTATTCCGTGAGTCTTATATAATTAAAGATGTAATGTCTAGGCGCTGACTACAAAGTGTAAATCATATGTCGATATTTTGATATCGTTCTTTTTTTCCAAACGACAAAACTAAACGCAGTGCAGTTTTGTCGCTATATTTTTCATTTAGCTTAGACATCATGAGGCTGCACCTATAGCGTATAGATATTCTATGGTATTTCCACGTTTATCGTTGTAAATAGAATGGTGTCATTCACGTGCTATCTACATGAAACACTACTTGTACGTTAATATGATACTTTCCTAATTTCATTTCTTAAAAATGGTGATTATACAATTAAATAAATGTGAAGCTCAATTACTGCAATAAATAAACATCTCTTGATTTCTATTACAATTTATTAATGAATAATTTATAAAAAAATTAAAATATGCCGACAAAAAAATTTATTAAAAGGAATATACAATCAAAACTAATATATGTAAATCTAAAATTGTGTAAATATAAAAACAGTTTCCATTAGGGAAATAGAAAAGGAACCGACGTAAATGTAGCCTAGCTACAACCCTTCATATCATTGCTAAGTTATAACGGTTCTATCTGTCATTTTATATTTCCATCAGACTTACGAATATAAATTACGATGTGTAGACATTTCTTTATGTTTTCTTTTCAGAGTTTCTTAACAATTGGAGAGCGTGATCAAAATTTGAAAGTATTTAATAACATCCACGAAATTGGTTTTTTTTCCTTATATTGCACCTCACGAGTTTTTTTTCACGAGTTTAAGCAAAACGATTATTTTACATACTAACCATTAACTTCGATATAACTGAAGTTGACTTTTTAGATTTTCGAGATCTGATTTATACTGAGGTTCTACATCGGAAAAATTATCCAATTTCATTGTTTCATTAACAAGACTGAATAATTTATTACTTGGACCAACTGTTTTATCGTTTATACTTAAATCACCATTCGATTTCATTTTTTCAAATATAGCTGTATACCACACGATTTTCTGCGCAATATTTGTACCGTTACTGCTTATAAGACTTAACATATTTTCTGTATCTACTTTTCCATATACATCGTTTACAACTTCTCTAATTATTTCTTTAAACAGCTCATCATGATCTAAGCAAATTTCGTTAGTAATTTCACTAGATAATGCAATGCGATCGTTCAACAGACCATCCTCCAATTTTTGTTTTGATAATCTTTTTATATCTGTGGTAAGTTGGTTCTTCAAATTTTCAAGATCAGATTTATATTGAGATGATATTTTGTAAAAGTTAAGAAATCCCATTGTTTCCTTCGCAAGAGACAGTAACTTCAGCAGTGACCTAGCTATATTTTCATTTAGATTTAAATCGCCGTTAGATTTCATATTATCATATATAGCCGTATACCATAAGATATCCTCCTCAATATTTTTACTGTGGTTGCGTATCAAACTTAACATTTTATATGTGTCTACAGTTCCATATGTATCGTTAACAACTTCTGTAATTATGTCTTTCGATAGATCATCATGAGTTATGTAAATTTTTTTAGCAATTTCACTAGCCGAATCAAAACGATCGTTTATCATGCCATTTTTTAATTCATCTTTTGCTAGCATTTTTATATCTGCGCTAAGCTGCCACTTCAGATTTTCAAGATCAGATTTATATTGATTTGGTACTTTGAAATAATTAACAAATCCTGTTGTTTCTTTCGAAAGGGACAGTAACTTTAAAACTGAATCAGCTCTACTATCATTTAGATTTAAATCACCATTTGCTTTCATCTTACCATATATAGCTGTATACCATGTGATATCTTCCTCAATATTTTTAGAGTAGTTGCGTACAAGATTTAACATTTTTTCAGTCTCCACCGTTCCATATATATCGTCAACAACTTCTTTAATGGAGTCTATGGAAATATCATAGTGAGTTACGTAAACTTTTTTGGCAATTTCACTTGCCAAATCAAAATGATCATTTAAAATGCCATCCTTAAGATTATCTTTTGCTAACGTCTTTATATCTGCGCTAAGCTGGCGCCTCAGTTTTTCAAAGTCAGTTTTAAACTGATAGGGTATTTTGATGTAATTTCGAAATTTCATTGTTTTTTTAACAAGGGACAGTAACTTTAGAACTGTATCAGCTGTACTATCATTTAAATTTAAGTCACCATTTGCTTTCATCTTATCATATATAGTTATATACCATCGGATGCCTTCCTCAATATTTTTACTGTACTTGTTTACAAGACTTAACATTTTATCTGTAACAACTGTTCCATATAAATCGTCAACAACTTCTTTAATTATATCTTTCGACAAAGAAGCATGAGTTTTGTAAATTTTGCTGGCAATTTCACTAGTCAAGTCAAAATGATCGTTTAAAAAACCATCCTTTAACTTCTCTATTCCCAATCTTTTTATACCTGACTTAAGTTCACTCTCTAAAATTTTAAGGTCGGGTTTGTATTTTTTTGTTTCTTGAACGAGGGTGTGTAATTCTAAAATTGAATCAATCGTTTTATCGTTTAAAATAAAATCACCATTTAATTTAATTTTTTCAAATATAGCTTCATACCACAAGATTTTCTCTCCAATATTAAGACTGTGAATGTTTATAAGACTCAACATATTTTTTGTATTTACTTCTCCATATGTATCGTTAACAACTTCTTTAATAATGTCTTTGGCCAATTCAGGATTAACCTTGTAAATTTTGTTAGCAATTCCATTAACTAAATCATAACGATCGTTTAATATACCATTCTTAAATTTTTCCTTTGCCAACCTTTTTATATTTGGCTGTAGTTGGTTCTTTATATTTTCAAGCTCGGACATATCCGCCGATCCTACATCGTTATAATTCTTCAACATCATGGTGTCATTAACAAGTGAAAGTAATTTGAAAATTGGACCAACCGTATTATCATTTAAACCTAAATCACCATTTGATTTCATCTCTTCAAATATAGCTCTGTACCATATAATGCCTTCCTCTATATTGCGATTATGAATGCTTATAATACTTAACAAATTTTCTGTATCTTCTCTTACATACACATCGTTTACAATTTCTTTAATTATGTCTTTAAACATCTCCTCATTAGCTTTGTAAATTTTGTTCGCTATTTCGGCCACTAAAGAAAAGCGATCATTCAACAAAGCATCCTTAAATTTCTCTTTTGCTATCTTTTTTATATTTACCTTCATTTGGCGCTGCAACTCTTCAAGGTTCAATTTTTCCTGTGAGTTTATTTTGACATAATTGCGATATTTCATTGTTTTCCCTACAAGGAAAAGAAATTTTAAAACACGATCAACTGTACTATCATTTAAAACAAAATCTCCGTTTAATTGCATCTTATCAAATATAGCTTCATACCACGTGATATTCTCCTCAATATTTATACTGTCACTTTGCACGTAGTTTAAGATTTTGTCCGTGTCTACTATTCCATAGATATCGTTTACAACTTCTTTAATTATGTCTTTAGACAAGTCGGGACTAGATACATATGTCATATTGGCAATTCCACCAATCGAATCAAGACGATCGTTTAACAAACCATGCTCTAACTTCTCTTTTACAAAGATTTTTATATTTTTCTCTAGTTGCGACTTTAAATTTTCAAGTTTGGATTTATATTGCGATCCTATAATGTGATAATTGGTCAAATTCATTTCCGTCCTAGTAAGTTTAAATAATTTAAAAATTGGATCAAGTGGACTATTAATCAAACTTAAATCACCATTAGATTTCATCTTTTCATATATAGCAGCATACCATATAATATCCTCCTCGATATTGATATTGTGATGGTTTACAGTACTTAACATATTTACTGTGTCTACTTTTCCATATATATCGTCCACAACTTCTTTAATTATGTCTTTAAACAGCGCATGATTAAAAGCAAAAACTTTGTTCGAAATTCCTTTAATTGAAGCATACCGATCGTTTAACATTCCATCCTTTAATTTGTTTTTTGCAAACTCTTTTATATTAGGCTTCTGAAGTTCACGATGTAGATTTTCAAATTCGGATCTATCTTGAGATTTCACATTGTAATAACTAGGCATTTCAATTGTTTCCTTAACACGGGTAATTAACAATAAAATTGGACCAATTGTACTAGTGGTTAATCTTAAATCACCATTCGATTTCATCTTATTAAAGACAGCTACATAACCTGGGATACTCTGGCCGATAGTTTTGTGATTATTTATAAGACTTAAGATTTTTTCTGTATCTACTTTTCCATATACATTGTTCACGACTTCTTTTATTATGTCTTTAAACAACGCATCACTAAAATCGTAAATTTCGTTAGCGAGTTCGTTTACTATAGCAAAACGATCATATAATACACCTTCATTTAACATCTCTTTTGCTGAAATTTTTATGGAGTTCACCAAACCATTCAGAAGAGTTTCAGCTTTTTCTTTTGTTTCAGAAGTAGTGTTTTGTCGATTGATAATGTCTTTTTTTAAATTGTCAGTCAACTTTATCATTTTAAGAGGATCTCTGTGTCCATGATTTTTCATTTCGTTATTTAAAGCATTATAAATTATAAATTTTCTTTCGATATTTCTGGTACTATTTCCGAAATGTAATAGTAAATCAAAATTACTGTGTTTATGATTGTAAACTTCTTTTACTATAAAATTGATCATGGTGTTATCATTCATCTCTTCAAGTTTTTTTTCAGCAGTTACAAAATCACCTCTCTGGATGGCTTCTATACATTGAAGTGGCAGTCCTTTCGGTTTATGCCTCTCCTTCTCTCCTGTAAGTTTTTCAATATTATCAATTTCTTTTGTGAAATCAGTTACCACATCAAATAAACTTTCTACAAGGCTGTCCAAAGCTTCTTGTTGTGTTAACTTTTTTTTCCTCTCTTGTAAAACGTTTTGAAAAGTTTCTATAGTAGTTTGTATAGTTTTAAGACGGTCCTTATCTTTATTACTTATAGTTGCAGACATCATTAATTGTATTATATGCTCTTTCATGTTTCGCATTGTCTTTTCAAACTCAGTAACCTTACCACTAGGATTTGGATGAGTGGAAACTACAGTTAGATTGGAATCAGACGCAGCAACCGAATTGTCAGAGCGTTTTAAGCGCTGTAAATTGATTTCATCTTCTGTATTCTGGATTAAGGATTTTATTAATTTATTATTTTTATGTGTCACTGTTAGTATTTCATGTACTTCTTTGATTGCTGATATGTTCGAAAGCTTATCTTCAGAAGACAAAGTACAGTTATCTACCTCAAATGAGCTGTTGATGTAATGTGTATTAGCGGCAGTAGTAAAAGCTACGTGTACACCTAAGAATACAATTAAGATTGGTACAAACTTGTTATAATGTATTTTGTCAGTACAAATATTTTTAAACGAGATATTTTTTTCTCGTTCACAGTGTTTTAGTAACTTTGGTTGAATTACATTAATTTTTTTTTCTCTAAACTCGTTTCTTTCGGTAGCTATGTTAGAATTACAATCTTGTAATTTCTTCATCCCAGCTTCATACATAGAAGGAAGTGACGTATATTTACCAACCATCTCCTGTAATTAAATAAAATTTCTTTAAAAAACTATCTCACATTTTTTGTATTTAATTATTCGGTCCTTACTAACTATTTTTCTTTATTGGAAAGTAAACCGATTTTTATTTTTGCAATAAGTTCACTACACATATAAATCTTACAATCTCAGGGAGAAGTCCAAATAGACTATCTATTTGTAGTAGTAGTATTAGTAGTAGCAAAACTCCTAATAGTAAATACTAAATACACACAAAAAAAATTATAACTTTTATAGTTAACAACTTTGGAATTTTAAGTTTTGCTGTGGATCCTTCAGGTTTTTTAATATCGACTCCAGAAATGGGGATCGTTTTTCCGTTGATTTGTGACTAGTACATTTTAGCTGAGTCAAAGAAGGTTTTTGCTTTTCAATCCTCAAGAACAGAAACCGATCTTGAATATTTTATTAAAATATTTGTTTTTATATATTACTAGCCGTTACTGTCTCTAACTTCCATTCAAACGTTCCACCCGTGTTACATCTTCTTGAAGGTTCATTTTCCAAAAACTTGAAAACACGCATTTTATGATGTATAACTTAAATAGAAATTTTCATGTCTCTAGATTTAAAAAATCCAAATCATTGACTCTCTTAATTTTACCCTCTTAATGGTTGAATTTCGAAAAACGTTGCAACGTGAATTTCTGTATTTAATATAGCTCATCCGCACAGTATCCAAATTGTGTCTAAATTATTGGTTGTGCAAAAAATTATTTCATACAAAAGTTGTTTGTTTTTATTAGATAAACATTTTTTATTGTGAATGATTTTTTCAATTCGCATCCTTTAAAAGTTAGGTTTTTAGCATGACACATTGTACCGAAAAATATTTTGAAAAAATTCAATTAAATATTAAATTTTTTCAAAATGAAAGAAATAATAATTAAATTCTTGGAGTTTTGATTAATTAAATTTAGTTAGATAAAGATTAAAGATTAAGATAAGATAATATTAATATTTAACATATAAGTATTAACATTAATTAAGATTAAAGAAAAATAATGGAGATAATAAGTTTAAGTTAAGAATAGAAAATTATATTGATAAATAATTTAGAATTGTACTATTTTAAAGAAAGACAAAGTGTATTCAATGATCGTGCTTTTACCCCATGAAATAATTTCTAGTGTAAATCGGATCGTGTGTTACAGATCCTACAGTTGTACTGAAATTATCCCCAGAGATTTGTATTTCGTTAATGGCTTCTTCGAAGCCCCCTTTTTAACCTTTTCTTCTTTTCAGTTTACGATCTTTCCCCTGGATTTACTTGTATTTTAGAAACAAACAAAATTATACTAAAAGCTATTTATTTACAACATTAAAATAAAAATGTACATATATTTACAATTTCGAACTAAATTATCGTATTCTAATGTTAGGAAATAATTATGGTTACCCAATAAATTTAATTGATATATACCAACGCAAAACTAACATACCTAATTAATTTACATTAGCAGTGTTAAGAACAATTGCTACTCAGTGACCCATTACTCAATCAGGTACTGAGTGAAGAATATTTTGAATAATACTTGGGTTGAAACCCATAAAAAGTGTCAAACATGTAGAACACTTAAATATAAAGTCTTTTCGACTTGACGCTAAAAAAAGTATTTTTAGTTTGACACCCTTAAAGGGAATGTTTTTAGTAACACCATAGTGTATAAAAGTAAACTACGGTCCAAACAATACACAATCAAAAAACAATGCGCGCGCAAGTAGCTTACTATGAAAATTGGCTTAGTAACAATAAACAAATAATGCGTGCGCATGCATTTACTTAATACAAAAAAAAAATTGTTTTAAACGAAGGTAAATAAATACTAAAGGGTGACGTCCGTATGTATACTGACTATTACAACCGTCACCTCCGTATACATGGACGTATTAAAATAATTCTATAATTTCGCAACGATATGTGTCACACATCAACATAGACACGGAGTTAGTAGCTGCCACGCGTGCACGGATACATAAAACAAAAACTTTTTATAGTCGATGTCACTCGGGAATAATGTAGCTTCTTACCAGTAACATATTTTTTACGATTTTCCTCCACAGGAAATCAGCTATTGATTTTGGACCAATGTTGAAATTTCGTAAAAATTTCTTCAAATGTCCATCGAGCCTACCAACTAGATTTTAAAAATCACTATCGCTAAAATTTGTAAATATGTTTATATACAGGATGAGCCAAAAGTCATGGAGTTTTTTGAAACGGTGGATAGAGGACGACATTCTAAGATGAAAACTCCTTGGACATTTTTCCACCTGACCCCCCGTTAATTAGATATTAATTAAAATAAGTAACCAATTAGAGAAGCGCGTTAACGGAATAAGAAATGGTGGGGAATTTGAGAGAGCTCTCCCCACCACTAACGTAGAGCGAATCAATCTTATGCGTTTCAAACCCGGTACAGTTTTTAAAGAAGAGTTTTAAAAAATTTTGGAAAAAAAATTTACCTTTTTTTTTCCGTAAAATCTCATTAACTGAATTAATCACGTTGTTTTTTTAAAGTTAAAAGCTGATTCGATTTTGGAATCGATCGGTACCTTAGAGTAAAAGTTCTTATTAGTTCTTATTAGAGTAAAAGTATTTAAAAAAAATTTTCATTTTGGGATTATCATAAAGATAGTCAAAATAGTTTTTCAGGACCCCAAAAATTCAAAATCTTATAAAAACTCAGTAGGCTAGTAAACAAACGACTGTTTTGCAAATTCGTTTTTGCCTTCTCAGAAAATTATGAGCAAGGAGTCATTCGATTCGTAACTGCATCTAAAAAGTGTGTGAAAAAGTTGAAGTCCCGCGTAAAAAAAGATTATTAATATTAGTGGTACAGTTCCGGAAGTGAAGGAAATTTCCTGCTCTTAAGAATCTCTTTTTAGATTTCCGATATCTACAATAGTTTTTGAGATATTTGAACAAAACGAAACCTCCCCTTTTTTTTACTTAACTATTTATAACTTTTGCAATTTTTTTACCCGGGACTTCAACTTTTTCAAAAATTTTCTAGATGCAATTACAAATCGAATGACACCTTGCTCATAATTCTCTGAGAAGGCGAAAAGGAATTTGCAAAAAAGGCGTTTGTTTACTAGTCTACAGTTTCCGATTATCGGCCTGAAATAAAAAACTTCCTAATATTTGAAAATATTTAAATTCCCAATATTTAAATTGCCATAGGGAATATGCAAGTGATTTAAATTTACTTGATTTTTTTACCCCCGATACTTTATGGTCTTGACATTACACCTAAACCATTAATTTCTCATTTATTTTGTATATAATTCCATAAAATTTTAATTAAAAAGGGCAAAATAAGCGAGCGAAATTCAAATTTTGCGAAGCGCTTCACCATTGGTTGAAGTGAAGCATGACGTCACAGAACATATTATGAGATTTATCGGCGTCGACATTCATACTGTGCTAATCGTCTTTGAAAGAAAATTTGTTTTTATTTTTATTTCTGTAGTGTTGTCCGTTATCTAGTACGATTTTGGTATATTGTGACATTAGAAATTA
Organism: Nineta flava; assembly: GCA_963920215.1. Taxonomy (NCBI): domain Eukaryota; kingdom Metazoa; phylum Arthropoda; class Insecta; order Neuroptera; family Chrysopidae; genus Nineta; species Nineta flava. The sequence continues at coordinate 19,024,337 of OY986041.1, forward strand.
TCAATAACAATGACTGAAAGTGGTATTGTCAAAGCACAATCGTACAATCTACCAAAAATAGATGCTTTTATGATGACAGCATATTTTGTACAGAATCCAGATTTTACGTTCGCTGAGGTCAAATGAGTCTAGGCTGCAAGATAATTATTGTAATACAATAAAATACATGATATTTTATAATTTACTAAATAGGTATGCATGCATGTACTAAGCAGTATTTACCAAAACATAACCTCAAATGTTGTTATAATAAAAATAATAATATAATAATAATACAATAATTGAATAATATAATAATTTAATACAATATACTTTCATTAAAGTGATCTAGACAAAAATTTAAACGCGATATTGGAGATACTTCATCTCTTCTCATAACCTTACACCAAGTATTTTTGCATCTCTTGGAACAGAAAGAACAGTATCTGGTATACTTATAGTAGTGGTTTTGCATTCCGGTACTAGACTGTTTTTTTAGCTTTTTCCATTATCGAAATATCGATTAAAACTGAAAATCATTGACTAATAACTGTCATTGCATACAGTAAACAACATTGAATATGTTCTTTGATGACATCCAATGCGCCCAAAAAATGGGGTCGATCAAACAGGTCAAATTTAATCGGTATTATATATATAATTTTAAAAATTAATTTGAACACTTTCAACAGTATTTATATTTTTAACTATGTTATAATGAAGTAAAAAGTGAATTAAACAAACAAACAAAATTGATGCAAATTCCCTGATTTGATCAGTGCAAATAAACTTAATCAATTCTTAAGTATAATTTTTTTATATATTTATTAAGGGTGATTCATTGGGTAGTTTGCAAGTATAATGAATTATTTAATTTTCTCTGAATTGGGTGATCGCTCCCCTCACATATCTCTGTTGCCGCTGCGTTCATTCCCCACCATTTTTTATTCCGTTGATATATACAGGTGAGTCAAAAGTCATGGAGTTTTTTGAAAGGGTGGATAGGGGAAGCAATTTGCAAATGAAAAGTCCTTGGACATTTTTGCACCTGACCCACCGTTAGTTTGATATTAATTAAATCAAGTAACCAATTAGAGAATAGCGTTAACGGAATAAGAAATGGTGGGGAATGATTTCTTATCATTTTTCTCTACACTAATATTAACAGAAATATTTACAATTAAAGATTGAAAGTCAAAATTCTAAATAAATCTGTACATTTTAAAGTTTGTAAAAAATGATAATGAATTGTAGGTAATGAATTGTAGCAAACTTGATTTTCTACAATTTTACTCCTTATATACTTTTCGATTGTGCTAATATTAAGAGAGATATTTTATATTTTGTGTTTGTTTGACACGAATACATGAAATATATTTTATTGTAAAATTTATTAATTTTTTTAAAACTTAAAAAAAAATTCAACCGGCTTAAAACAAGTAATGTAACAACTAACTGAGTTAATTGTTTGAATACCCAGTATATACTGAGTTGTATATCAATGTTTGAATTGTTAATATTTCTGCCTATTCAATGTTTATAAAATATGAATTATTTGTAAATGATTGTTTTGTGTTAAAAATTAATATTGAAACAGTAAAAAATGTTCTTGCATTTAAAAAAATTTAAATTAATGTTCTTGCGATTTTTATACATTTAAATATTGAGTTATATAATTGAATTAATAAACGCGAAGTGACTGTTAACGCAAAGCGTTGGTCAATGCGAGCCGTTAGGCGACCCGTATAGTTAGTTAACGCGAAGCTTTAGTAAATCAACGAAAAACGTTGGTAACCGCAAAGCGTTAACCAACGCGAAACGAAAACTAATGCAAACCGTAAGTCAGCCAAGGCCAAGCGTTGGTCAATGAGAAGCGTTAGTTATTCAAAGAGTATCGTCAGTGATTCAACGCGAAGCTCGATTTCACGCGAATCGTTAACGCTTAAAGTAAGCGTGAAAATTTATTCAAATCGTAGCGTTAGTTAACGCAAAGCGCACTGGCTTACGCGAGAAAATTAATGCGGAGCGTTAGAAAGTTAACGCGGAGCGTAAGCAAGTTAACGCGAAGCGTTAGTAACATTGGTAAACGCAAAGCGATAAACAACGCGAACCGTAAGCTTAAGCGAGCCGCAAGTCAGCCAACGCGAAGCGTTTTTTAATAGGTAGTGTTAGGTTAACGCGAAGCGTTGGTAAACGCAAAGCGTTTACTAACGAGAAACGTAAGCTAAAGCAAACCGTAAGTTAGCCAACGCGAAGCGTTAGTTAATAGGGAGTGTTAGGTCAACGCGAAGCGTTGGTAAACACGACGCGTTTACCAACCCGAAACGTAAGCTAAAGCGAACCGTAAGTTAGCCAGAGCGAAGTGAAACGCAAAGCGTGATTTCACGCGAATCGTTACTCAACAAACAGCATGAACCAACTCAAAACGTAAGTTAACGCGAACCGTACGTCAGCCAACGCAAAGTGTTAGTAAATAAACGCATAGCGTTGGTAAACGCAAAGCGTAAAACAACGCAACACGCAAGCTAAAACGAACTGTTAGTCACCCAACGCGAAGCGTTGGTCAATGAGAAGCGTTGGTCAATAGGAAGCGTCAATCAACACGAAGCACTAATTAACGCGGAGCGTAAGCAACTCAACGCTACACGTTGTTAAACTGAAAACGCAGCGTAAGCTTAAGCGAACCGTAAGTCAGTAAACAGTCGAAACGTTGGACAATGCGAAATGTTAGTGCATGGGAAGCGTTAGGCGACGTAAGTCACGGGAAGTGGTGATTACTCAACTTGAAGCTATGCGATCGTTTATATATATATATATATATATATATATATATATATATATATATATATATATATATATATGTATATATAAATATATATTATATATACATATATATATATGTATATATATATACACACGAAAATTTTCAGCTCGTTATCTCTTTTCGAGTTATCGGCTTCATAGACGGACAGACGGACGGATGGACGGACATGTGAAAATGGCCGAATTAGGCCATTTTATTAATACCGTTGTGAAGCATTTTTGTCAAGGATTAATATTTTCAAGCGTTACAAAGTCGGGACTAAACTTAATATACCTTGTATATTTACAAATATACTGGGTATAAAAACACAAAAAGTCACTACTCTAAAAAACTAAAAAAACAATATACAGATTTAATCTAAAAGACAGTTCTTGTTCAATCCTATTACGTATAATTTTTATATCCAGTATATGTAAATATACAAGATATACAAAGTTTTATCACGACTTTGTAACGATTAAAAATATTGATCGTGGGGATGAATGTTTGGTTGGTATTTGTGTTCATAAAATTCGGCCATTTCCGTATGTCCACCTGCCTGCCTGTGGACACGATAACTCAGGAACGAAAAGAGATAACGAGCTGGATTTTTTGTGTGTTCTAGAGAAAAAAAGTAAGGTAAAGTTCATTAATGGACAAAATCGGACTATCGATGAATATGAGAATAATTTATTTATGAAAATTTGTGTGTAATTTCAGTTTATGAAAAAATATCGCAAAGTGATAACCCTATGGATAAAGAAATAATATAACAACTAACTGAGTTAATTGTTTTTATACCCAGTATATACTGAGTTTATGGGAAAATTTTTCAAACAAAAGTTGTTTATTTTATAGCGAAGAAGATTTTTTGTTTTTAAACTTTTGTTATATCTCTTACGGTTTCAAAGATAGGCAGTTTTGCCCATTTTGCCCAAATATGGTCCGATTTTTCCAATTAACGAACTTGACCTCACTTTTATGCGACAGAGCATACATACAAATTTAATTAATAATCGTGTTCACGGACAGACAGACGGACGAACATACGGAAAGGGTCGAATTAGGCCATTTTATGAAAACATATGCCCAAAATTCATGTTTACGATCAATATCTTCAAGCGTTACAATGTCGGGGCAAAACTTAATATACCTTGTATATTTACATATACTGGGTATACAAATGGTCAGATATCTTCCTATGTAATGAAATAGACTGAATTATATAAAATTATAAGTAGTCTCATCAATACATATAACAGATATGTGGAGCGAATATTTTCTTTGATGAATAATTTATGGACTGATGAGCGGTTAATGATTAATGATTAATGTTTAATAACTTGACTGTTGATATGTTTAAAGCCGAACTATGTACTAAAATTAATTTAATTGTATCTAATGATTTCTTAACATTTATCTCTCAACCTGAATCTATGTTTAGACACTTGCAAAAAAAGTCAAAAATATGATTTTTTTTTAAAGAAAATTTTAAGTTGGTTATATTTTTATATCGATAATAACAGTCAAGTCAAGAACCAAAAAAATTTATTTATATTGTATTTAATTTATATAACTATATATTTTTGTAATAAACTTCCACTTTCTGCAATAAGCCATTTTTGTTTAATCAATTAAAAAAATTATCTCCGGAATTGTTAGTAAAAACTTGGGTTTCTGGAGAAATTCTAGTTGGTAACTCTAGCTCAACATTCCAATAAAAAATTCCAAATATCTATGGTCGTTTAGAAAACAAATGTTCGTTAGCTTTTTCTTTATAATGTAAAAGAAAAATTGTTGAATATTCCTCAAGACCTTCGTAATCGTCCACTTCTTTAACAAAGAGAGCATATTATATATCCGAGACCGTTTTTGTTTAAAACAAAATACTGTTGGACTAAATATGACAGTTTTCGAGATATTTGAAAAAAGCAAATGTTATGGAAAATACAATTTTATTCAAATATTTCAGATTTGCTAATAATCACATTCACAATTATCATCATGCACAATTTAAATTCGAAAAATATAAAAAACAGTATCAAATATAACATACTTTTTTTTCTCCGGACGTTGTTGATGTTTAACAAAAAAAAAATTTTTACTTCAAACACAAAAGCATTAAAACACATTTGAAAATAATCATAGAACAAAGACTGCACAAAGTTTCAAGTTTTTAACATCAAAGGTTTTCAACATCACTTATTGATATTTTATTTCAATACTATTTTTGAATGGACCGTTTTTATAAGTTTATATGATTGAATCAACCGGTCTTCATACATGTGTGAAGGTAATAGAAGTTTTCTTAGAGATTTATTTCCTGTAAATTTTTGGAAAAAACAAGTTTCTTCCAATAATATACTTTTTCCTGTTAAATAAATCTATATATATATATATATATATGATGTTTACGTCATACAACTTCTATGTATAGGCTAAAGTCTATCTATAGATACTCTATAACCTAATACAAGACAATACTATATATATATATATATATATATATATATATATATATATATATATATATATATATATATATATATATATATATGATATATGTTATATATCAAATAAATGAATATATAAACTTTATAACCTTATATTTTATTTATTCATTTATTTGATATATAACATAATCCAAGTAAGAAAATACACCATATTCTTTAATGGTAACAGACACAAACAAAACTGCAAGAAAAACAAATAATGTAACAACTAACTGAGTTAATTGTTTGAATACCCAGTATATAATGAGTTTTATTTCAATGTTTGAATTGTTAATATTTCTGCCTATTCAATGTTTATAAAATATGAATTATTTCTAAATGTTTGTTTTGTTTTGTTTTGTTTTAATAATTAATATTGAAACAGTAAAAATGATCTTGCATTAAAAAAAATTTATGTTAATGTTCTTGCGATTTTTATATATTTAAATATTACACAGCACTAGATAACGAGAGGAAGTTAACGCGGAGCATAAGCAAGTTAACGCTGAGCGTAAGCAAGTTAACGCGAAGCGCTATTCAATCAGCGCATAGCGTTATTAAACGCAAACCGTTAACCAACGAGAACCGTAAGCTTAAGCGAACCGTAAGTCAGCCAACGTGAAGCGTTGGTTAATGAGAAACGTTAGTTATTCAAAGCGAAGCGTTAACCAACGTGAATCGTAAACGCGAGCGTTAACCAACGTGAATCGTAAACTTAAGCGAGCTGTAAGTCAGCCAACGCGAAGCGTTGGTCAATGTGAAGCGTTAGTCAATAGGAAGTGTAAGGTAAACGCGAAACGCGTAACGAAAGCTAAGGCGAACCGTAAGACAGCCAACGCGAAGCGTTGGTTGATAAGAAGCGTTAGTTATTCAAAGCGAACCGTCGGCAATTCGCGAAGCGTGATTTCACGAGAATCGTTAAACAACGCAAAGCGTTAACCAACGCGAAGAGCTAAGTGAAACGTAAGTGAAACGTAAGCTAAAGCGAACTGCAATTCAGCCAACGCGAAGCGTTGACCAATGAGAAGCGTTAGTTATCCAAAGCGAAGTGATTCGCGAAGCGTGATTTCTCGCGATCATTACCCAACGAAAAGCATGAACCAACTCGAGACGTAAGTTAACGCGAACCGTATGTCAGCCAACGCAAAGCGTTAGTAAATCAACGCATAGCGTTGGTAAACGCAAAGCGTTAACCAACACGACACGCAAGCTAAAGCGAACCGTTAGTCACCCAACGCGAAGCGTTGGTCAATGAGAAGCTTTGATCAATAGGGAGCGTTAGGTCAACTCGAAGCGTCAATCAACACGAAGCACTAGTTAACGCGAAGAGAAAGTTAACGCAGAGCGTAAGCAACTCTACGCTAAGCGTTGTTAAACTCAAAGCGTAGCGTAAGCATAAGCGAATCGTAAGTCAGTAAAGGCGAAACTTTGAACATATATATACATGTATATACATGTATATATATGTTTGTATACATATATATATATGTATATATATATATACATGTATAAAAATTTTATAAATGATTTTTGATAGGACAGATGAACCTTTGAATAAACTTTTTGCTAAATTTTGACATCAGTACGAGACCAACTAGTTTTTTGAAAAAGAAAATCACTTAAACCTTGACCTTATATTTACACCTGGTTAACAAAACTGAAATAAACATAAAAACAATACTATTTGATGTATGTTATGTTTGTACATGTACCCGTCTTCGATCGACTAATTTTCATCTTTAAGCACAAATTATGAAAAAACAGTTGAATTAATGAAAAAAGTTTTCAAACAAAAGTTGTTTATTTTAAAGAGAAGCAGATTTCTTGTTAACAAATTTTTTTTCTATCTCCTACGGTTTCAAAGATATAATTTTTCCCCCCTGGCCGGGGGAAACACATACCGATTTTGTCCATTAACGAACTTGACTTTACTTTTTTGGTCGAGAACACACACAAAAATTTCCAGCTCGTTATCTCTTTTCGTTCTTGAGTTATCTTGTTCACAGACGGACGGATAGACGAATTAGGCTGAATTAATAATCAAGTCAAGTCAAGGATTAATATTTTCAAGCGTTACAAAGTCGGGACTAAACTTAATATACCTTGTATATTTACAAATATACTGGGTATAATAATAATAATAAATACATTAAATAAAATAACATCTTGAAATAAAACCTACCTAATCTTTTAGAAAAACCCAGGTTTGTTGCAAAAATTTATTACTTTTTCCTATTAACAACGAATGCGCAATCAAAATCGATAGTGAAACTACACATTACCTCTATATTGAGTAAATACAAAGACTTCATTTTGTTTCTTCAGAAGTTACATACATGTTCAAATTCAAAACTTAAATTGTGTACATATTTAGAAAAGGTGCATTAAATTCTCTATTGGGTTTATCGGACCAAATATCTCAAGAATGGAAAAAGTTTGTACAATAAAATTTACTATTTAGCTTCTATATCATTCATCCAACTTCTTCCGTCCACTACTGGTGGGCAATTTTTGTTAAAAGCTTATTTATCTCAATATCTAACGATGTATTACTTATGAGATTTGAATATTTTAGTCATGAAGAATAGATATATTAGGAGAGCGTACGTAATGTTAAAAAAACGGTCAAGAATTGGTGTAACTATCTTTTATCAGTTGGGGTCACTGATCTCAGTGCCGTACGGAATTTAAATGTTTAAATGTAAGCGCCAAGAAATCACTTTCATTCAGTTAATAAGGAGTCTTAGTTTTGTAGATAATAAAAAATTGTTTTCGATTATCAAGTATTAATTAAATAAATATTAATAATAGAGAATTCTTAATAATCTGCAATAAATTAAAAGATGAAGAATCATAGTGATAATTGCAATTAATAATATTATAGAAGTATATGTTTACAATACTAACATATATTGGATAAAAAAAGAAGATGACAAAATCGGTAATTACAGACCATATTCCTTTCGTAAATGCAGACACGCCTTCCTAACCTTAAACAACCTTCCACTCATAGATATATAATAGTATATCTATGCTTTTCCTGTACAACATCGTCCCATTTTTTCTCATTTATAAAATTAAACAATTTTTATACTTACAATTTTTATTTGTAAGATACGATAACCGTTGATTTTAATGTGTAAAAATAATAATAATTCCGTACGGGTATATTCGCACTGCCGCTATTGGCGAAAATAATAACTATGATCTCTACACGTTTTTGAGGGCGAAAAAACAGACGAATTGCCTATGTCGTTCAATATCCTATTTATCTATTCTTCATGATTTTAGTTTTCGTCTGTAGTGTATCGTGTTCATATTAATACATACAGAAAAATGGTGTAAATGAATCTAGATACGGACATAGACCAAGAGCCACCAATATGAAACTATCCTCCCCCCTCTCGTGGGAATTTATGACTTATAATTTTTTGTTGTTGGTATTACTTGAATGAAACATGATCTTTCCAGTTAAAAAGACGGTCAATAATTAGATCTAAAAAATTTACTTTTACATGAGAATCAATTTGCTTTTTTTATGTTTATATTTCATGATTTCTTTTGTCTCATTGTTAATAATCAATAAATTTCCACTACTCCAAATTTTAGCCAAAAACAGAGAAGTGTCTATCCTATTATCCAGCTCCCAGCTTAGTCATATCCGTAACTGTCACACTTGCGACATTCGTAAAAAGATATAGAGTTCAAAAAGTAACATGACTTTTTGTTTTTATCAAAAACTTTTTATTTATTCATCAATATTCATGTTGTCTCCTTCCAATTAATCCCCCTCAGATATAATACTCTTGTGCCAATGCTTTTTCCAATCCTCGACGCACTTCTGATAAGCACTTTTTGGGATAGCCTTGAGCTCTTCCAGCTCTTCCAGAGATTTGATCTCCTCCATCGTTGGAAATCTCCGTGTTTTCATGGGTCTCTTCAGTTCGGTCTCAGGGGGCTAAATCCGGTGAATATGGTGGCTGAGGCATGATTGTGTTGTTTTTGGCCAAAAAATTACGCACAAGCAACGATGAGTGAGCAGGTGCATTATCGTAGTGCAAAAGCCATGAATTGTTTTTCTACAATTCCGGACATTTTTTTCGTATCGCTTCTCGCAAACGGCGCATAATTCAAGGTAATACTCCTTATTGACCGTACGACCTTTTCGTAAGAACTCTTGATGCACCATGCCACGATATTCGAAGAAAACAGTAAGCAAAACCGTCCAGAGCAAGGTTCCTGATTGGCATCTTCTCGGCCTTCTTGAAAGAGCTTAGTACCACTTATAAATGACAAATTTTTTTAATCAGAGTAGACTTACCGTATGCCACTGTCAACATTTCGAGTGTTTTGGAGAACTCAATTCCATTTTTAACACAAAACTTTTTGCAAATTCTTCGACTCATTTTTTTGACAGTAGAAAATTTCTGAGCACACCAAACACTTTTAACCTTTATGCTAACACAAACAAACAAAGAATGCGACATACTTACTTCTTGAACACACCTCGTGTATCACACAGCCCTTTCTTCTATAAATAATTTGGAAAGTCATTAAAAAGTAGAGGGCCTAATATTGAACTTTTCACCGTAACCTCATTTAGTAGTAATAACACAAGCTAACAGATCGATTAACATTGAAATGAATTTTCATATTCATTTTCCATAAACAAGGGAGACAATATTTCATCCATCAAAAATAAATAATTAAAATCAATATCCACCAAATCAATGAATTTAAATCATTATTTAAAATATTTAAACGTTTATTTATTATTAGATTTTACACAATATCCCTATTAAATAATAATTAACATAAAATATCAAAAAAAAAAAAATATAAACATAAAATACTTACTTTAATCTGATAAAAAACTTGTTTTTGTTTTGTTTGGCAAGATAAATTTCAGATGTGTTGTAGCAGAAAAAAAACCCTTACATTTTGGTGGAATTTAGATCCAGGAAAATACACTATAGTTGATAATAGTGCCACCTTCACATTATGAAATGCAAGATCTCATCGAGGATAGAACCTGTTTGACTATTTGAACTCTGGGGCCAGAAAATTACTATTATGCAATTACTATTACTACTAGTAATTACTATTTATGCAATACTCATTACATATATGGCAATTACTCAAGAGCGTTAAATTTAATTTAATGCTCTTAAAAAACGTATAAAATAGCTTTCGAAGAAAGATGCATGTATTAGCAGATATATATCAGAATCTGAAACAAGTCAAAAAATTTCGCGGTTTTTCGCGTGTAAAAATTTTTCCACAACTTTTTGAGAGTTGCAAACTTGGATATACATAGCCCTAATGGGTCCAAACAACATACTAAAAAATCAGAGATACATCATGTTTTGCGATTTTATTGTTGATTTTGACCGGCGTAATAGTTAATTTTTATATTTTAATCAAGTAAATTTGAAATTAAATGGAAGCTACTATTTTAAAATTAATGACTTATCCAGAACTTTGTATATTTAAGATCTAGGTGGAAGTTGGGATCAGAACAGGCTGTTAATAAAGCAAACGAAGACCCTATTTGATTTAGGCCAATATTATAAACTTCGTTTCAACATTTAGAAAAACTCGAGATAATAATTTACAAATAAACTTCTCAAATATGTATAAGATCGGAATAAAATAAATTTCGTATAGTTTAAATTTTTATTCCGTGAGTCTTATATAATTAAAGAGGCAATTTCCAAGCGCTGTCTACAAGTGTCAATCAATTTATCGATATTTTGATATCGTACTTTTTTCCAAACGACAAAACTAAACGCTGTGTATAGTTTTGTCGCTATATTTTTCATTTATCTTAGAATTTAAAATTGCACCACGTGACTGACCTTGTAAATAAAATCGAGCATCAAGCGACATCATGAGGCTGCACCTATAGCGTATAGATATTCTATGGTAATTCCACGTTTATCGTTGTAAATAGAATGGAGTCATTCACGTGCTATCTACATGAAACACTACTTGTACGTTAATATGATACTTTCCTAATTTCATTTCTTAAAAATGGTGATTATACAATTAAATAAATGTGAAGCTCAATTACTGCAATAAATAAACATCTCTTGATTTCGATTACAATTTATTAATGAATAATTTATACAAAAATTAAAATATGCCGACACAAAAATTTATTAAAAGGAATATACAATCAAAACTAATATATGTAAATCTAAAATTGTGTAAATATTAAAACAGTTTCCTTTAGGGAAATAGAAAAGGAACCGACGTAAATGTAGCCTAGCTACAACCTCCCGTACCATTGCTACGTTATAACGGTTCTATCTATTTCCATCAGACTTACGAATATTAATTACGATGAGTAGACATTTCTTTTTGTTTTCTTTTCAGAGTTTCTTAACAATTGGAGAGCTTGATCAAAATTTGAAAGTATTTAATAACATCCACAAAATTGGTTTTTTTCCTTATATTGCACCTCACGAGTTTTATTTCACGAGTTTAAGCAAAACGATTATTTAACATACTAACCATTAACTTCGATATAACTGAAGTTGACTCTTTAGATTTTCGAGATCTGATTTATACTGAGGTTCTACATCGGAAAAATTATCCAATTTCATTGTTTCATTAACAAGACTGAATAATTTATTACTTGGACCAACTGTTTTATCGTTTATACTTAAATCACCATTCGATTTCATTTTTTCAAATATAGCTGTATACCACACGATTTTCTGCGCAATATTTGTACCGTTACTGCTTATAAGACTTAACATATTTTCTGTATCTACTTTTCCATATACATCGTTTACAACTTCTCTAATTATTTCTTTAAACAGCTCATCATGATCTAAGCAAATTTCGTTAGTAATTTCATTAGATAATGCAATGCGATCGTTCAACAGACCATCCTCCAATTTTTGTTTTGATAATCTTTTTATATCTGTGGTAAGTTGGTTCTTCAAATTTTCAAGATCAGATTTATATTGAGATGATATTTTGTAAAAGTTAAGAAATCCCATTGTTTCCTTCGCAAGAGACAGTAACTTCAGCAGTGACCTAGCTATAATTTCATTTAGATTTAAATCGCCGTTGGATTTCATCTTACCATATATAGCTGTATACCATGTGATATCTTCCTCAATATTTTTAGAGTAGTTGCGTACAAGATTTAACATTTTTTCAGTCTCCACCGTTCCATATATATCGTCAACAACTTCTTTAATGGAGTCTTTGGATATATCATAGTGAGTTACGTAAACTTTTTTGGCAATTTCACTAGCCAAATCAAAATGATCATTTAAAATGCCATCCTTAAGATTATCTTTTGCTAACGTCTTTATATCTGCGCTAAGCTGGCGCCTCAGTTTTTCAAAGTCAGTTTTAAACTGATAGGGTATTTTGATGTAATTTCGAAATTTCATTGTTTTTTGAACTAGGGACAGTAACTTTAGAACTGTATCAGCTGTACTATCATTTAAATTTAAATCACCATTTGCTTTCATCTTATCATATATAGTTATATACCATCGGATGTCTTCCTCAATATTTTTACTGTACTTGCTTACAAGACTTAACATTTTATCTGTAGGAACTGTTCCATATAAATCGTCAACAACTTCTTTAATTATATCTTCCGACAAAGAATCATGAGTTTTGTAAATTTTGCTGGCAATTTCACTAGTCAAGTCAAAATGATCGTTTAAAAAACTATCCTTTAACTTCTCTATTCCCAATCTTTTTATACCTGACTTAAGTTCACTCTCTAAAATTTTAAGGTCGGGTTTGTAATTTTTTGTTTCTTGAACGAGGTTGTGTAATTCTAAAATTGAATCAATCGTTTTATCGTTTAAAATAAAATCACCATTTAATTTAATTTTTTCAAATATAGCTTCATACCACAAGATTTTCTCTCCAATATTAAGACTGTGAATGTTTATAAGACTCAACATATTTTTTGTATTTACTTCTCCATATGTATCGTTAACAACTTCTTTAATAATGTCTTTGGCCAATTCAGGATTAACCTTGTAAATTTTGTTAGCAATTCCATTAACTAAATCATAACGATCGTTTAATATACCATTCTTAAATTTTTCCTTTGCCAACCTTTTTATATTTGGCTGTAGTTGGTTCTTTATATTTTCAAGCTCGGACATATCCGCCGATCCTACATCGTTATAATTCTTCAACATCATGGTGTCATTAACAAGTGAAAGTAATTTGAAAATTGGTCCAACCGTATTATCATTTAAACCTAAATCACCATTTGATTTCATCTCTTCAAATATAGCTCTGTACCATATAATGTCTTCCTCTATATTGTGATTATGCATGCTTATAATACTTAACATATTTTCTGTATCTTCTCTTCCATACACATCGTTTACAATTTCTTTAATTATGTCTTTAAACATCTCTTCATTAGCTTTGTAAATTTTGTTCGCTATTTCGGCCACTAAAGAAAAGCGATCATTCAACAAAGCATCCTTAAATTTTTCTTTTGCTATCTTTTTTATATTTATCTTCATTTGGCGCTGCAACTCTTCAAGGTTTAATTTTTCCTGTGAGTCTATTTTGACATAATTACGATATTTCATTGTTTTCCCTACAAGGAAAAGAAATTTTAAAACACGATCAACTGTACTATCATTTAAAACAAAATCTCCGTTTAATTTCATCTTATCAAATATAGCTTCATACCACGTGATATCCTCCTCAATATTTAAACTGTCACTTTGCACGTAGCTTAAGATTTTGTCCGTGTCTACTATTCCATAGATATCGTTTACAACTTCTTTAATTATGTCTTTAGACAAGTCGGGACTAGATACATATGTCATATTGGCAATTCCACCAATCAAATTAAGACGATCGTTTAACAAACCATGCTCTAACTTCTCTTTTACAAAGATTTTTATATTTTTCTCTAGTTGCGACTTTAAATTTTCAAGTTTGGATTTATATTGCGATCCTATAATGTGATAATTGGTCAAATTCATTTCCGTCCTAATAAGATTAAATAATTTAAAAATTGGATCAAGTGGACTATTAATCAAACTTAAATCACCATTAGATTTCATCTTTTCATATATAGCAGCATACCATATAATATCCTCTTCGATATTGATATTGTGATTGTTTACAGTACTTAACATATTTACTGTGTCTACTTTTCCATATATATCGTCCACAACTTCTTTAATTATGTCTTTAAACAGCGCATCATTAAAATCAAAAACTTTGTTCGAAATTCCTTTAACTGAAGCATACCGATCGTTTAACATTCCATCCTTTAATTTGTTTTTTGCAAACTCTTTTATATTAGGCTGAAGTTCACGATGTAGATTTTCAAATTCGGATCTATCTTGAGATGCGACATTGTTATAACTAGGCATTTCAATTGTTTCCTTAACACGGGTAAGTAACAATAAAATTGGACCAATTGTACTATTGCTTAACCTCAAATCACCATTAGATTTCATCTTATTAAAGACAGCTACATAACCTGGGATACTCTGGCCGATAGTTTTGTGATTATTTATAAGACTTAAGATTTTTTCTGTATCTACTTTTCCATATACATTGTTCACGACTTCTTTTATTATGTCTTTAAACAACGCATCACTAAAATCGTAAATTTCGTTAGCGAGTTCGTTTACTATAGCAAAACGATCATATAATACACCTTCATTTAACATCTCTTTTGCGGTAATTTTTATGGAGTCCACCAAACCATTCAGAAGAATTTCAGCTTTTTCTTTTGTTTCAGATGTAGTGTTTTGTCGATTGATAATGTCTTTTTTTAAAGTGTCAGTCAACTTTATCATTTTAAGAGGATCTTTGTGTCCATTATTTTTCATTTCGTAATTTAATGCATTATAAATTATAAATTTTCTTTGGATATTTCTGGTACCATTGCCGAAATGTAATAGTAAATCAAAATTACTGGATTTATGATTGTAAACTTCTTTTACTATAAAATTGATCATGCTGTTATCATTCATCTCTTCAAGTTTTTTTTCAGCAGTTACGAAATCACTTCTCTGGATGGCTTCTATACATTGAAGTGGCAGTCCTTTCGGTTTATGCATCTTCTTCTCTCCTGTAGGTTTTTTCATATTATCAATTTCTTTTGTGAAATCAGTTACCACATCAAATAAACTTTCTACAAGGCTGTCCAAAGCATCTTGTTGTGTTAACTTTTTTTTCCTCTCTTGTAAAACGTTTTGAAAAGTTTCTATAGTAGTTTGTATAGTTTTAAGACGGTCCTTATCTTTATTACTTATAGTTGCAGACATCATTAATTGTATTATATGCTCTTTCATGTTTCGCATTGTCTTTTCAAACTCAGTAACCTTACCACTAGGATTTGGATGAGTGGAAACTACAGTTAGATTGGAATCAGACGCAGCAACCGAATTGTCAGAGCGTTTTAAGCGCTGTAAATTGATTTCATCTTCTGTATTCTGGATTAAGGATTTTATTAATTTATTATTTTTATGTGTCACTGTTAGTATTTCATGTACTTCTTTGATTGCTGATATGTTCGAAAGCTTATCTTCAGAAGACAAAGTACAGTTATTTACCTCAAATGAGCTGTTGATGTAATGTGTATTAGCGGCAGTAGTAAAAGCTACGTGTACACCTAAGAATACAATTAAGATTAGTACAAACTTGTTATAATGTATTTTGCCAGTACAAATATTTTTAAACGTGATATTTTTTTCTCGTTCACATTGTTTTAGTAACTTTGGTTGAACATTAATTTTTTCTCTAAACTCGTTTCTTTCAGTAGCTACGTTAGAATTAAAATCTTGTAATTTCTTCATCGCAGCTTCATACATAGTATGAAGTGACGAATATTTACCAACCATCACCTGTAATTTAATAAAATTTCTTTAAAAAACTATCTCACATTTTTTGTATTTAATTATTCGGTCCTTACTAACAATTTTCCTTTGTTTGAAAGTAAAACGAACTTAATTTTTGCAATAAATTCACTATACATATAAATCTTACAATCTCAGGGAAGAGTCCAAATAGACTATCTATTTGTAGTAGTAGTATTAGTAGTAGCAAAAATCCTAATAGTAAATACAAAATACACACAAACATTATAACTTTTATATTAAATACTGATATGAAAAAATTAACTCGTCAACCAGGAATCGAACCTCGGGTCTTTGGATATCTAGTCCAGTATGCTTCCGCTGCACCAAAGACGACTGTTACCTAGCAGTCAAATTTTCATATCATTCTTATTTTTATTTATTTAGACAGCGTATTGTTGACGTAACAGTGTTGACGTAACAGCGTATTGTTAACATCGTATAATTAAATTAAGTTAGATAAAGATTAAAGATTAAGATAATATAATATTAATATTTAACATATAAGTATTAACATTAATTAAGATTAAAGAAAAATAATGGAGATCATAAGTTTAAGTTAAGAAAAGAAAATTATATTGATAAAGAATTTAGAATTGTAATATTTTAAAGAAAGACAGAGTGTATTCAAAGATCGTGTTTTTGGCCCATTAAATAATTTCTAGTGTAAATCGGATCGGGTGTTACAGATCCTACAGTTGTACTGAAATTATCCCCAGAGATTTGTATTTCGTTAATGGCTTCTTCGAAGCCCCCTTTTTAACCTTTTCTTCTTTTCAGTTTACGATCTTTCCCCTGGATTTACTTGTATTTTAGAAACAAACAAAATTATACTAAAAGCTATTTATTTACAACATTAAAATAAAAATGTACATATATTTACAATTTCGAACTAAATTATCGTATTCTAATGTTAGGAAATAATTATGGTTACCCAATAAATTTAATTGATATATACCAACGCAAAACTAACATACCTAATTAATTTACATTAGCAGTGTTAAGAACAATTGCTACTCAGTGACCCATTACTCAATCAGGTACTGAGTGAAGAATATTTTGAATAATACTTGGGTTGAAACCCATAAAAAGTGTCAAACATGTAGAACACTTAAATATAAAGTCTTTTCGACTTGACGCTAAAAAAAGTATTTTTAGTTTGACACCCTTAAAGGGAGTGTTTTTAGTAACACCATAGTGTATAAAAATAAACTACGGTTCAAACAATGATTATAGGCTTTGTGTATAATTTCTTCTGAACTAAGTGGTTTTAGAGGTAGATTTCGAATGAAGCTTGTACGCCTTCTGCCTCTTCCTCTTTTTCCATCCACTTTTCCCATTACCACGATTGATTCAAGTTCTCTTTTCCTTATAACACGTTTTAAAATCTGTCCGCTTCCATACTTTCGAATTGGATTGGTAGTCGTTCCATTTAATTTTAAAGATCCTTCTCCAGAACCAGACTTCACATGCTTCCAAGGCTTTAAATAAACTTTCATTGATGTTCCAGCTTTCACATCCGTACAACAACACCGGTAGCACACATGTTTGTATAATTTTATTTTTTGTTTTTAAACTTTTTTTAGTTTGTTAAAATTGGCCTTCGATATTGATATTCGTCTTTTAATTTCATTCACGTACTTTCCGTTATTCGATATTAAGGAGCCAAGATACTGGTGTTTTTCAACGGATTTAATAAGTTCATTATTTATTTTAATATTTATTTTAGGTTTATTTTTCTTGCTTGAGATAACCATTGAAACAGTCTTTTTCACATTTAGCTCCATCCCCATTGAGTTATTTAATTTACACACTTTATCTAATAATGTTTGTAGCTTTTCCTCACTGTCTGCTATAAGTTTGGTATCTGCATATCTTATGTTATTCATATTTTTTCCACCTACTTTGATACCATCCAAAGACTTCAGTTCTTGGAAAATACTTTCAGTGTATAGATTAAACAATATTGGAGACAATATACAACCTTGCCTCGCCCCTCTTTCTATTTTTATCATTTCTGTACAACCATGATTTGTCATTACAGTTGCTGATTGTCCCCAATACATGTTAATTATTATATGAAGGTCTTTACTATTTATATTTGATCTTTTCAGTGTTTCAATGAGTTCCGTATGTTTAACCCGGTCGAAAGCTTTGGCGTAGTCAAGGAAGCATAGATATATATCTTTCTGTACCTCCATTCCTCGTTCTATTAGTCTTCCCAGTGTGAATAAGGCATTTCGAGTTCCAACTCCTTTTTTGAATCCCATTTGTTCTGCACCGATACCAGCTTCAAGTCTTATTTTTACTCTTTCTGCAATAATTTTTGTGAATGTTTTCATGCTATGGTTTATAAGACTTATAGTTCTAAATTTTTCACACTCTATAGCTCTGTTCACTTTGGTTATTGAAATAAAAGTTGATTTTAGGAAATCGTCAGGGATGCAACCTGTTTCGTAAATAAGGTTGAAAAACTCAGTGTAAGTTTTTAGAATTTCTTCATTATATACTTGGAACATTTCCGCTGTTATTTTGTCTGGGCCTGGAGCTTTATTCTTTTTCATAGAATTTATGGCGAACTTCACTTCTTCTTTCAGGATCTTAAAGCTTTCTTCTTTTATTTCTAACTTCGGTTTTTGACCTCTATTTTTGTCTTGGTAAAGATTTTCAACATATGTTTTCCATCGGTTTACTATATCCTTGGTGTCTGATTTCCGTCTCCATCTTTTATAATTCCTTCTGATGATTGCTTTTTCCTACCACATAACATATTAATGGCTATATACTGTCCTTTAGGATCGTAGTTGATAAACTCACTTATTTCGTCACATATGTTATTAATCCATCGTTCTTTTTCCATTTTCCATTTTACATTTCCTTTTTATATTTTTGTTAATTTCTGCGTACTCTTGAACGTTGACATTTTTTGTGAGTCTTCTTTTTTCCATTAAGTCTAGGATTTCTTCAGTTAACCAAGTATTTTTCTTATGTTTAATGGATCTATTTTCACTATCCACCGCAGTCCCTTTTGCTGTTATAAATGCGTTTTTAATTAAGTTCCATTTTTGTTCTATGTTGAGATTTTCATTTCGATGTATTGTAAACGTATTACTCAAGGATTCTTCAAATTTCTTTCTTTCTGTTTGATTTAAAAGTATCTTTATATCATGGTTAGTTTTATTTATGTGGGTTAACTTTTTAAAAGAGATTTTTACTTTGGCTATTACCGGGTTATGATCGCTTCCACAGTCAGCTGTTGGATATGCTCTTGAATCTTTTATAGTATTTCTGTAGCGTTGGTTTACTGTAATGTAATCAATTTGGTTTTTATAATTGTTATCTGGGCTTGTCCATGTAAACCGTTTATGTGTTGGGTGGGAGAACCATGTGTTTGTTATTATAAGATCCTTTTCTTGACACCAACTTAACCATCTGTTACCTCGTTCATTTCTTAGGCCAAGTCCATAGGGACCTACTATTTTTCCTTCTCGTCCTTCTCCAACTTTTGCGTTCAAATCTCCCATGATAATAACCATTTCCTGAGATTTTACTTGATTATATGCCATCTTCAGTTGTTCATAAAACATATCAGCAATTTCCTCTGAAGCTCCTGCTGTAGGTGCATATACCATGATTATAACCAAGTTATGAGGCTTACACGAAAGTCTTATCATAGTTACTCTGTCCGAAATGTTTCAAGATCCTCTTAATTTTTTGTAGATATTTTTCTTTAAAATAAATCCAACCCCGTAATTATGCGTTTCTCCTCCCGAGTATAAAACCCAATAATCATCTGTAGGAAATTTACCAACACCAGTTAATCTTGTTTCGCACACACCAAGGATATCAACATTCAACCGTTTCATTTCTTGTGTAATATTTATTAGCTTTCCACTTTGATACATTGTTTTCACGTTCCAAGTTCCAATTTGAAGATTTGTATCGTATTTAATTTTTGTTTGACTTTTTGTATTTTTAATTTTTTTAATTAATGGTTTTCCTGAGCAGTATACGATGGTGGTTTGCTATTGCCATCCATCGGAAGTTCCCTAGTATTTTCATTTCCTTTAAGTTGCCTTTCCATCTTAAATTTGTTTGTTGGGTATTTAAATTGCGCTATTACTTTTTTTTTATTTGCATATTGCACTTTTTTGCTTCGATATCAACGATTGCGTTCGTGGTCGAAAGAAGTCTGCTTTGGCAGTGCTTGCTTTCAGAATATTTTCAATTTTTTGTAATTTCACTTTTGGCCTAGTTTTTACAACAGTTGACGTATTACTTTCTTCTGCCTCGGTGTCATCATTACTACTTTGGCGTTTTTTCTTGGCTGTATTAGGATTTACTTGCATATCCTGGCTAACCACTGATTTGCACTCCACATCACTCATTAGTGTTTCCACTTGTTTCACATCGTATGCTTTGTTATCATATATTAATTTATCGTATCTGATAGAACCTTCCTTCCCTTGTGTTCAAACAATACACAATCAAAAAACAATGCGCGCGCAAGCAGCTATACTATGAAAACTGGCTTAGTAAGAATAAACAAATTAAAATAATGCGTGCGCATACATTTACATAATACAAAAAAATATGTTTTAAATGAAGGTAAATAAATACTAAAGGGTGACGTCCGTATGTATACTGACTATTACAACCGTAACCTACGTCTACATGGACGTATAAAAATAATTCTATAATTTCGCAACGATATGTGTCACACATCAACATAGACACGGAGTTAGTAGCTGCCACGCGTGCACGGCTGACCCACCGTTAATTAGATATTAATTAAATAAAGTAACCAATTAGAGAAGCACGTTAACGGAATAAGAAAAGGTGGGGAATTACCGCAGCGGCAGCAGAGATACGTGAGGGGAGAGAGCTCTCCCCACCAGTAACATAGAGCGAGTCAATCGAAATCTGAAATCAAAAACTTTCTAATATTTGAAAATATTAAAATTCCCAATATTTAAATGGCCATTGATTTGATCAGTGCAAATAACATTAATAAATTCGTAAGTATAATTTTTTTCAATATTTATTATGGGTATTAAATTTGTTAACGAAAAATTTAGTTTTCAAGAATAATGAATCATTCAATTTTCATTGAATTGAGAGATCGCTCCCCTCACGTATATCTGCTGCCGCTGCGTTTATTCCCCACCATTTCTTATTCCGCTAACGCTGTTCTCTAATTGATTACTTGATTTAACTAATATCTAACTAACGATGTAATTTTATGTAATTTGGTTCTTCGTAGCTTCACTAATGTTTTGATGCCTGTTTCTATGTCAACAGCAATATTTACGGACGGATATTAGTTTTTTTTTTTTAAATTGCAAAGTTTAACGGCCAACGCACACCAAAAGAGCAAAACTGCTTTAAACAGTGTTAGTCAGCCTAACACTGTTTTGTTAAAAATATAACATAGGAAATTACACTAATGAAAACAAAACGTTTTTTATCAGTGTGCGTATGCAATGTAATTTCTTATGTTCTATTTTGTTCTATGTCAAAATTTCGCAAAAATTTCTTCAAATGTCCATCGATCCTACCTAGATATATATCTAGGATATACGCTAGAGTAATTACAGACACATATATATATATATATATATATATATATATATATATATATATATATATATATACATATACATATACATATATATATATATATATATATATATATATATATATATATATATATATATATATATATATATATATGTGTCTGTAATTACTCTAGCGGTCACAGTTTTCATTTAATCGGAATGAAAATTGGTATTTGAAGCGCTTTTGATATTCAAAAGGGCAAGTTCGTTAGTGGGTAAAATCGGACAAGGGGAAAGGGGGGTTTAAAGGGAGAAGAAAACACAAAATTTGACATATCTCCCTTACTATTTGAAAATTCGAAAAATTTTTAAGAAGTAAAGTTGTAGGTATTAAGTTTTACTGTAATTTTGTTCCTTATCATTTTTTCTGTTACCCTAATATTTACAGAAATATTGACGGTTTAAGATTGAAAATTAAATTCCTTAATATCTCTGTACACATTAGAGCATATGTTTGAGCAAAATTGATAAGGTAATGAATTGTAGTAAATTTGATTTTCTACAACGTTTATCTTTACGCATTTTTCGATTGTTCTAATATTAAGAGATATATTTTATATTTTGAGTTCTCTTCTTCCTTTATACCCCCCCCCCCCCATTCTCCTCGACGTATGTCATTTATTAATAAAATTGGCAAATACTAAAATCATATACGACATTTCATTTTGATCAGACTAAAATTGTGACTGCTAAAGAGTGATTTATGTATTCTAAGGAAATTCGCTAAGTTGAAGCTCCTGCGTAACCATTTTTTTTATTATTGATGGTTTTTCTGATTTTTTGTTTTCGCTTGCACTACGTTTTAATATTTTAAGTTTTTATATAATTTTGTGGTTTTAATTTTAAGTTTGTGTTTGATGACAATTTGGTGACGAAAAAAGACGGCTCGATCCCGTTCTTAGATATAAAAATATCTAAAAATAATAATTCTAGAAAATTAGCATTCGACATATATAGAAAACCAACACACACTGAAAGATATATCACAGCAGATTCAAATAGGCCACCGCAACACAAATTAGCCATCTTCCATTTTTTAGTGAATCGATTATTAAAAAAAATTCGTTACGCAGGAGCTGCTTCAACTTAGCGAATTTCCTTAAAATACATAGATCACTCTCTAGCGGTCATAATTTTAGTGTGCTCAAAATGAAATGGCGTATATGATTTTAGTATTTGCAAGGCTAATTTTATTAATAAATGACATAGTCAACGGGAAATGGTGGCATAAAGAAAGAAGAAAACACAAAATATGAAATATCTCTCTTAATAGTAGAACAATCGAAAAATGTGTGAGGAATAAATTTGTAGAAAATCACTTTAGCTACAATTCATGACCTTATCATTTTTGCTCAAACTCTAATGTGTACAGAGATAGTGTGGAATTTAGTTTTCAATCTTAAACCGTCAATATTTCTGTAAATATTAGTGTAACAGAAAAAATGATAAGAAACAAAACTACAGTAAAATTTCATACCTGAAACTTTACTTCTTATAAATTTTTCGATTTTTCGAATATTAAGGGAGATATGTCAAATTTTGTGTTTCCCCCTCCCTCTAAACCCCCCTTTCCCCTCGTCCGATTTTATCCATTAACGAACTTGACCTTTTGAATACCAAAAGCGCCTCAAATACCAAATTTCATACCGATAAAATGAAAACTGTGACCGCAAGAGTGATTACAGACACATATATATATATGTATATATATATATATATATATATGTATATATATATATATATATATATATATATATATATAAATGTCCATAGATATATATATATATATATATATATATATATATATATATATAAATTTTACAGATGGTGATTTTTGACATCTACTAGGTAGGATCGATGGACATTTGAAGAAATTTTTGCGAAATTTTGACTTCGGTACGGGATCAATAGCTCTATTTCCTATCAGGAAATTCGCTAATACCATTATCTACCAAAAACTACTTTAAAGAGTTGAAGCACATAAAACAAGTTGCAAAATTTAACGGCTTTGATCCAGATATAATAAACAATATAATTCGAAAAACGAAATTCAAAATCTTAAGAAATAGTTCAACAACTTTGACGCAAGAACAAGACAACGCGGATAAGAAGAAATAGTGCAAATAGCGCAAGAAGAAATAGTACATATTTTCGACCGTGCGTCAATAAAATAGCAAAAGAATTCGGAGAACATAATTTGAGAATAGTTCCCATCAATAGAACTAAAGTGAAACACCTACTTGGAAACAAATAACATCTCCTCGGAGAATAATTACAATTAGCTAATTCATACTGATGATGACTACTTTGTAGTCGAAATACGTATTTATAAAATATAAAAATTTTTTATCTAGGAAATTGGGGCAAACATCGAAATTAAATTCGAAAAATCCTAGACTTCTCTTTGACATTATTTATACTTTTTTTTTGAGTTTGTAAAAAATGATAAGTAAATGAATTTTAGCAAACTGGATTTTCTACAATTTTACTCCATATATATTTTTCGATTGTGCTAATATTAAGAGAGATATTTTTTATTTTGTGTTTGTTTGACACGAATAAATGAAATATATTTTATTCTAAAAAACTTCAACCGACTTCAAAAAACACAAAAAGTCACTACACTAAAAAGCTAAAAATAACAATATACAGATTTAATCCAAAAGACAATTCTTGTTCAACCTATAACGTATAATTTTTATACCCAGTATATGTAAATATACAAGGTGTATTAAGTTTTATCACGACTTTGTAAGGCTTAAAAATATTGATCGTAGGATTGAATGTTTGGTTGGTATAACTCAAGAACGAAAAGAGATAACGAACTGGATTTTTTTTATGTGTTCTAGAGAAAAAAAGTAAGATCAAGTACGTTAATGGGCAAAATCGGACTATCGATGTATGTGAAAATAAGTTATTTATTTATTTATGAAATTTGCGCTGTAAATTGAGTTCATGAAAAAATATCGCAAAGTGATAATGCTATGGATAAAAAAGTAATGTAACTAACTGAGTTAATTGTTTGAATACCCAGTATATACTGAGTTTATGGAAAAATTTTTCAAACAAAAGATGTTTATTTTATAGAGAAGAAGATTTTTTGTTTTTATACTTTTGTTCTATCTCTTACGGTTTCAAAGACAAGCAGTTTTGCCCATTTTGCCCAAATAGGGTCCGATTTTGCCAATTAACAATCTGGACCTCACTTTTATGCTATAGAACACACATACAAATTTTTTGCTCGTTATCTTTTTTTGTTATTATGTTATCGTGTTCACGGACAGACGGACAGACAGACGGACGGACATGCTGAAACGGCCAAATTAGGCTATCTTATGAAAACATATGCCAAAAATTCATGCCTACGATCAATATTTTCAAGCGTTACAAAGTCGGGACTAAACTGAATATACCTTGTATATTTACATATATTGGGTATAAAAATGGTCAGATATCTTCCCATGTAATGAAATAGACTCAATTATATAAAATTATAAGTATATCAATACATATAAGTAACACATATGTGGAGCGAATATTTTCTTTGATGCATAATTTATGGACTGATGAGCGGTTAACAATTAATGATTAATGATTTATGTTTAATAACTTGATTGTTGATATGTTAAAAGCCGAACTATGTACTAAAATTAATTTAATTCTATCTAATGATTTCTTAACATTTATCTCTCAACCTGAATCTATGTTTAGACACTTGTCAAAAATGTCAAAAATATGATTTTTTTTTAAAGAAAATTTTAAGTTGATTATATTTTTATATCGATAATAACAGTCAAGTCAAGAACCAAAAAAATTTATTTATATTGTATTTAATTTATATAACTATATATTTTTGTAATAAACTTCCACTTTCTGCAATAAGCCATTATTGTTTAATCAATTAAAAAAATTATCTCCGGAATTGTTTGTTAAAACTCCGGGTTTTGGAGAATTTCTAGTTGGTAACTCTAGCTCAACATTCCAATAAAAAATTTCAAATATCTATCCTCGTTTAGAAAATAAAGGTTCGTTAAAAGCTATTTCTTTATAATGTAAAAGAAAAAAAAATTGAATATTTCTCAATACCTTCGTAATCGTTCACTTCTTTAACAAAGAGAGCATATTATATATCCGAGACCGTTTTTGTTTAAAATATAATATTGTTAAACTAAATATGATAGTTTTCGAGATATTTGAAAAAAGCAAATATTATTGAAAATACAATTTTATTTAAATATTTCAGATAATCACATTCACAATTATCATCATGCACAATTAAAAATCGAAAATTATAAAAAACAGAAAAATAGAATCAAACATAACATACTTGTTTTCTCCGGACGTTGTTGATGTTTAACGAAAATAAAATATTTTTACTTCAAACACAAAAGCATTAAAACACATTTGAAAATAATCATAGAACAAAGACTGCCCAAAGTTTCAAGTTTTAAACATCAAAGATTTTAAACATCATTTATTGATATTTTATTTCAATACTTTTTTTGAATGGACCGTTTTTATAACTTTATATGATTGGTTCAATCGGTATAATCGGATATTTGAATGTAATGGCAGTTTTCTTAGTGATTTATTTTCTGTAAATTCTTGGAAAAAACAAGTTCCTTCCAATAATAATATACTTTTTCCTGTTAAATAAATCTATATAAATATGATGTTTACGTCATACAACCTCTATGTACAGGCTAAAGTCTATCTATAGGTACTCTATAACCTAATACAAGACAGTACTATATATATATATGTATATATATATATGTATATATATATATGTATATATATATATATATATATATATATATATATATATATATATATATATATATATATATATTTGTTATTAAGAGGGGCAAATGCATTGCCGCACTAACCGGAAAAGTTTCGTGACTTTCCGAGTGCGGGGCTCGGACTAGACTCTCATGTCTAGAACCGCCGTCAGGCATTACATATATGTATATATATATATATATATATATATATATATATATATATATATATATATTTAGTGAGGAAAATTGGAAGGCAGTGGCCGAGGCAGCGGCCAAGATGATGAAGATTCTCCAGGGAGATCGACCAAGGAGACGTCCACAGCGAAATCAATGAAGTAGGCAGTAGTAAAAGCCAGTCCTCCTGGGCGAAGTAATGCCTGACGGCGGTTCCGCGCGGGGTACAATGGAGAATCCTCAAGAGTTTAGGGTTTTAGTGGGTATGTTCTAGACATGAGAGTGGATTGTGTTGATTTGTGTGGATTGTTGTTTTATGTTATACCGTTAATAGAATACCATCATTTATTTTCAAACTTTCCATATACAAACAATAATGGATATTCAAAAATAAATTTTCAATTGTTAGAAGTAATGCTAAGCTTAAGAAGACAACAATGAACATATGTACGGTATATATGGTACATACGTATATGTATGGTATACGTATATATACGTACATATTACGGTATATATATGGTGTATATATATATATATATATATACCGTAAGTGTTGGAAAGCATTGCTAATAGAGAATCAATGTTAAATATTATTTACTATAATAACTATACACAATATGCATAATAAAGAAATAAAAATAGTGGGGATACTCTTTAGTGTGCCTGGTGTGTATGCTTGCTAGACTGTTTTGTACTCAGTATGCATTAACATGTTAATGAGTGGGTTAAATATGTTCATTGTTTTTTCTTAAGCTTAGCATTACTTCTAACAATTGAAAATTCTTTTTTGAATATCCCTTATTGTTTGTATGTGGAATATTTGAAAATAAATGATGGAATTCTATAACGGTATAACATAAAACAACAATCCACACAAATTAAAAGAAAACTAAAACCCCAAAAAGAAAAAAATATATAAATCCGTAAAATTTATCATCAATAAATAATAAACTACAAACTGCTATATCTATCTCTTTTTTGTGGGGCTTCATCATCTTTATCTTTGTGGAAGTCTTTGCAACTAGATATATAACCCCATTTTTCAAAACAGCTAATCATATGAGTAACTTGAGTTCGAATGCTTGGCAATTGCCTATCCTCAAATGCCACAATAAATAAGTTGACACATTCCTGTGCTAATGTCCCCCAAAGTACCATTTAATAATTTTCACTTTTTCTATTATTGCGTAATAACCCATTGTTGAAATACGGTAATACCATTAAAACACACAACCAAATATTTCTCATGCATTCACATACCTAATATATAAATATTATCAATTATAATGTGCATCATAACACCCCCACTCTTAAATGACATCAAACAAACACCATACACCACAAGCTATAGCCAGATATATGTATGTATGTGTATGTATGGTATTATAGTAAATATTTTATTTATTTATTTAACATTGAGTCCCTATTAGAAATGCTTTTGAAAACGGTCTGTATATGAATAGGTTGTATTCATTATCTATGTTTGAACGTATAAAAAGTCCGTTGCTGTTTTACTTCATGTTTTTTTTATACATACACTACGTAAATGAAAATACACTCAATAGCAACATTGTGTAGTGCTTCTATCACTGTCTATGCATAGTATGCCATGATATGGTGCTGATTGTTTCAGTGTGACAAAGTAAACCATATCATAGTACATTACATATAGACAGCAATAGATACACTATACAGTATTCCATATTGGGTATATTTTAAAAACCAAGCTGTATATTTTAAATAACGTATCCATTGTAACATTAGTGATTAGATCTATACTAAAGCATGGAATGTAATTGGCTAATTTAAGTGTTTATATACTCTAGTCGAGGCTATTTTACTAATATACACGCATATAAGTATTTTATATAAAATATGTTTTATATACCAAGGCAATATATAAAAAACTTATGCGTGTATAGTAGTAAAATAAATAGTACACGCATTGGAAAAGTACTATATTCGACTCGATTTTATAAACACTTAAATTAACCACTTATGTTCCGGGTGTTAACACTTATGTTCCAGGTATTTTTTAGATAAAAATAGCGCTTTTAAACAACAGCGTTCATGTTCAAAGCGCTATTTTTATCTAAAAATACCTGCAACATATTATAAATAATTATTTCATAATGTAATCTTTGTACGAAATTGCTGCTGCCAATTATTAAAATTTCAAATGTTGAATAAACCGTTATAGTAATCGACTTCTATAAATAGTACCTTTTTTGTAGTAAACAACATACTTAATGTTAGTTTTCATAAGCGTACAAATTGAGGGGGGGGGGTTGAATAATGAAAATCCCCACGTTCTCTGCCCATGAATTAATATCACCAAACTGCTCAACCTTTACCGGGGCAAACTTCGTCCGTGTAGTTACTGTATACAGTCAGTCAATACACCTGTAATGGTTAAATAATTTCATTGAATTCTTAACTTTAGTATGTGTATCACATAACCCCACTCTTTAATGACAAACAAACTACCATACGCATACATGTGCATGGCTGATGACTGTATGGTTGATACATGTGTACTGACTGACTTCATATAGTAACCAGACGGACAGTCAGTAATAAATAATATTTAACATTGATTCTCTATTGGCAACACATACAGTATATATATATATATATGTATATATATATATATATGTATATACATATATATATGTATATATATATATATACATATATATATATATATATATATATATATATATATATATATATATGTATATATATATATATACATATATATATGTATATACATATATATATGTCGACGGACAGTCAGTAATAAATAATATTTAACATTGATTCTCTATTGGCAACACATACAGTATATATATATATATATGTATATATATATATATATGTATATACATATATATATGTATATATATATATATATACATATATATATATATATATATATATATATATATATATATATATATATATATACATATATATGTATATATATATATATATTATATATATATATACATATATATTATATACATATATATGTATATATATATATATATATTATATATATATATATATATATATATATATGAATATATAGTTATATTTGTATACATTTATATATATATATATATATATATATATATATATATATAATATTACAACTTGATAACCTTGTATTTTATTTATTCATTTATTTGATATACCTACCGTTTAGTTTACATCTTCACATACTAGATCTCCCACGAGTATGAGTCTTATAGGTTTGATAAACAAACATATTTTTCAAAATAGTGAATAATATTCATAACTGTTCGAGTGGTTGGTGATTGTCTCATACAACACAACAAAACACATAGGCACATAAGACCTGCTTATCATACACATTGCTTAATGTATTCATTGTATTCATATGTACTCTCTCATACTCGTGGGAGATCTACTATGTGAAGATGTAAACTAAACGTACGGTATAACATAATCCAAAACATTCACAGTAAGAAAAGACACAAAAATCCATATTCTTTAATGGTAACAGACATAAACAAAACTGCAAGAAAAATAATAATAATAAATACATTAAATAAAAAAACATCTGCAAATAAAACACAAATTACAGAATAACAAATAAAATGAAAAAAAAACCAGATTTCAAAACATTAATCTGAAGTTACAAATAACTTTTCCGTTTTTCTAATATAAATTTTAAATATAAAACGACATCTTTTAAAACCAGTGGGTCAGAAATGTTTAGCATATCTTCGGCGTTGTTTAGCATATACCGTGTTATTTCAATTTGCTTCTATATTCTCCTTCTGTTCCATGGCAATCGTCAATCAAATGTTGAACATTCTCAGCTGCATTACCGAGTTGATAATGATGCAATCTGCTGAACAAACTGAGGCTATGCTTTGATCCGACGTCATTAATTGTTACAAGCAATGAATGCTCTTCTAACTTTTTTTTTACAAAAAGTTTGCTGCCACCATCATTTATGTCAGTCAAATTCATTTCGTTCAGTTTCTCAGCAAATCGCTCGTTCCAACTCTCATCTAAACATAACTTTTGTTTTTATTACTATTCTTTATACTGAGATGGAAGTTTATTGCCTTTTGCGGGCAGGAAAATTCAATGGATTTCACTCCCATTTCCATATTTACACCCGAATTGGATGTGGATTCAGAGACGCCCAGCAGCTCTTTATAAAAGTTTTAACCTAAAGCATTTAGATTTCGGAGACTCTTCTTAGAATAGTTGTTTAGTAATCAAATTTCACAGCCATAGGTGAGAACTGGCAGTACCAAACCCTTGAAAATATCAAGAATAACTTTAATTGGGAAGTTGGTGTGTTTGTATATATATTTTCGCACACTTCCATTTTTTTTTTGCTTTTGCTTGCATACTCTCTACATGTGCATTCCATTTTTCGTTATGGCTTAAAATAACCCCCAATACCTTATACATCCATACTTCTCTTACACCCATTACTAACCATCATATTTTTTTCACATGCACTTCCAGTTTCCACCTATCACAAAATTCCTGCAATCCTATCAGAGCTCTTTACATACCGCCATTTGCACTAGATAATATCACCACGTTATCGGCATAATAATATTTTAATTTCTTTCCTTTATTTTCTTTCTTTTATTTTAATTTTTATACAAGGGGATAGCGTACTAATTTCGTCCATCTATTCACCCAAAACATTTATGTATAAAGAGAATAATAGAACCGACAAATGACAACCCTGACGTAACCCTTGATGGGTTCGAAAGCCTTTAGAAATCCCGCCATTTTCCATACGGACACAACAGGAAGTACTTTTATATATTGATTTTAAAACGTTAATCATATTAACTGGCGTATCCTTTTTTGTCAATTTATCCCATAAAAGATCAGCTCTGTTAACTTATCAAAAGGCTTCTCAAAATCAACCAAGCAACAATATATTTTAGTTCTTTTTTTGGAGCAAACTTTTGTCTATAATAGTTTTAAGAACTAAAATATTGTCCATTGTTTCATAGCCCTCAAGAAACCCTGCTTGATATTCACTTATCAAATCCTTTTCCTTTGACCTCTGCTGTATTCTCCTTGTCAAAAGCCTGGTGTATAATTTACGTTTTTGATGGCATCAATATTTCTCGATAATTTCGGATCTTTCATGTTACCCTGTCCCTTGTATAAATTTATAATAACATCTTGGTTCCAAATTTTAGGAAATTTTTTGGGAAACGTGTCAATGCCTCACGAATTTAATTAACACTGGATGACCTTGTAAATAATAAAAGATAAAAATTTATTTACCATGGTTTTTTTTTAACTACACTTTTTTTACATTTATTTACAGCAAGGTAGTGCGACGGGACGAGTTTAAGAGGTTTTTGCCTGTGTACGTTACCGTGCTTTTACCTATCGTTCTTTTAGACGATTTTTTACTCCATATAACTTTTGAACGAAAAGAGCTACAGTGGTGAGTTTTCGAATAAAGAAATTTTACGGAATTATAATAGACTGTTTTTTCAATCATCGTTAAGGAATAAACAGTTAAAACCTTATTATAGTTCAAAAATGCAAAAATAGGGGAAACGCCTATAAATCATGAAGCTAATATTAAAAACGTAGGGCCTACACCAGATATCCCTTAAAGTTGAAATTTGGCAAAGAGTTAGGTCTAGTACCCAAGGCACAGGGAAAATAATGAAACCACGAAATTTCTATCCCAAAATAGAAAAATTTGCATATTTTATCTTTAACATTGATAAGCATATAAACTTATTCAGAACGTTCTGATTGGTTGACAGTAAGTTCTGATTGCTGGACACATAAATCGCGTGGCATGTCAAAAAGTATATACATTTTTAACCACTTTGTTTTAAAATCAAATGCTATCAATATTCCAATGGGGAAACACTAATTTTTAGAATTTAACAAAGTAGCTTTCCAAAATTTTCTAAAAAAATGACGATTTTCTCACATTTAATAAATTTACCCCTCATTAATTTTCTTGGTAAATAGTCGAGCTATTTACTTCGTAAATACCTCGGTCCTTATATGCGATATCATCACTTTTTATGGAGCAACTATGATATCTCCCCGCAAACTCGATCCTTTTTTACATTTATGTTTTTGATCGGATAAATTTATTTCTCTAATTTAGAGTATGATACTCAATTTTTGTCGTACTGGGATTTTTTAAATCGTTTGTTCAAAATTTATGTTTTTTCCTTGATCATCTTTGTTATTGATTAACTCCACAAAAAACTATGGTAAATAAATTTTTTATCTTTTATTATTTACAAGGTCATCAAGTGTTAATCTAAAGGTTAAAATTTAATTCGTGAGGCATTGACACTAAATCCAATGTGTCAATCCAAAAAAGAATCCATGGTGACAGTTCTAATATTAATTATTAAACATATTAGAATTTTTAATAAAGTATATCAAAAAGTAATAAGCTATCGATAATCATCCTGTACCAATTTTTGAGTTTATGTGGTTTGTACAGAAACGTCGTGAAGAATTATGAAGGTATAGCTGCCTCTAAGCGAAATGCTCATGAAAAACATAAAGTGGCGTTGGCTAACATTACATCAGAAGGCGTTCGAAAATCTGAAGTCCTCCATTGTAGGACTGCGAAATAATTCATGTCCTCGGTAAAGATAACAAGGCACGTATACCTTGTACGGACAACCGCAATGACCGCAGTGGAAACACTCACACTCGACGACATTCGACGATGGCAGGATAAAGATCGTGGTCTGCAATCAGAAGATATATCGTTGATAATAACAGCTGTTATTATCAACACGAACTTTAGAAAAGAAATTAAATAAAACAAAATATTTATGCTTTCAAACCTGAATTTATTTGATTTGGAAAAAAAAAGAATTTGAATTTGTTTTTTTTGTTTATTTCCTCAATTTAAATGAGTCTCTATCGCAATTGATCTTACTTGCACAAATGTTATTTCTGAAACTGAACAACAGTTCATTTAAAATTGATGATAATCGAACAATATATTATTTCAAACTGATGATAATAACCGAACAAATTTCAAATTTAAAAACATATATTTTGATTGATTAATGAATTTATAAATTCTTCTAGACAAATTAGCTTCTCAACAACCATGGGCGCCATTTTTTGACATCAAATGCTTGATGTGAAAAATCATAGACATCTAGGAATGGGGATCGAACCCACGACCTCTGGCATTCTAGACCAATGATCTACCAACTGAGCTACCTTACATGTTATGGTAGTACTATGCATATGATCTTTCACTTTAATTTCTGATGCCATTCAAAAAGTGTAAAAAAAAAATATATATTGTTTAATTTAAAAAAAAAATTGGTGTTTAGTTTTAAAAAAAAAACTAAACACTTTATAGAAAATAATTGAATTATCAATTATTTTCATAAATATGAAATTAAGTTAATTTAGTAATTTTAATTAAAAGAGGTATTATGATGTATTTTAAAAAAAAAAATAATGAAAACTAAATATACGGTACTTAAGAAAAAAAAATCCAAAGCAGAGTATTGTATGTGGAATTATGAAAATTGGAAAACGATCGGTGCTAACGCGATACACGTAAATATAAAAAAAATAACACGTTGAACCGAAAGTCTTTCAATAAAAGCTGGGCCCATTAAAAAAGATAATATTGAGGTAGTAAGATCTTTACTATCCAGTAAGTGTCTAAGTTATCGACTAGTGATTCGAATCAGAAATACTGAAAATAAAAAAGAGTACAAAAAAAGAACAAAACAAAATATATGTAAAAATAAAATATATTTGAAATAAATAATTTTTCATTTAATATGTTGATAGTATAACTATCCTTAAAATACTAAGTTTGGTTGTACAAGTTATAAAAAAAATTACATGAATATGTACTAGATTGAACTGTAGTAAAAAGAAATATCGTATATAAAAAAAAAAACGACACTACAGTAAAAAAAAAAAATGTTCAAATATGTCTGATTTGCAAAAATATAAATATACACTACAAATTTAATTCAGATACATAGTTGTATATAAAGGGGACTTTACGCTTCTGTAAAGAAAAACTACAAGGCCAAAAATACCAAGCGTATACAAAATAATATAGTTATAAATTGAAAAGGTCATTGCATATTCACATAAAATACATAAATTGTACAGCCAAAATGTGTATAGAATGTGTATTGAAATGTGACAAGTTTGAAAAACCACAAGTTTCGGAATGGTGAATTAAATAAATTATACAAAAAAAATATACTTAGATACAATCAGATAGAAACCATTAATTCGCCTATTCGACACTTCAGCACAATCCATAATAAATATTCAATTTGTAAATTGAAGAAATAAAAATTCAAAATACCATCTGATTAATTCATGTGAGACAACTACTTTTAGTAACTGTACTGAGCCAACTAATTTTAGTAACTGTCTTGAGACAAGTACTTTTTGTAACTCCTTTGAAATATGTGCGGAAATATCGAAGTAAGCTTGGATATACGCAAGTCATATCCGATCTAAGTAAATGTTTGTTGAAATTATGTAAATTCTCAACTCGCATAAACCAATAATTATATAAATTATTATTTTTGAATAATAAAAATATGAAAACAAAATAATAATAAATTTTAAACAGTGGAGTACTAAAAAAAATTATTCTCCACTCCAGGGGGCCAAAAAAATTAGCGACATGCTAATTGAAAAATATTAAAGCAAGAATGACACGAATAGATGAATGAAAAATCTTACAAATGTGGATTAGACGTGAAGATTTAAATACATTTAGATGTTTAATTAGGATGCAGTAACGTTACCATTCCCTTGATATCCTCTGAGATAGTATGGCCGAATGTTGTATATCGACATGCCGAAGGTTTTCTTATTAGATTTTGGAACTTTTAGCCTAACTGAAGTTGGTGTAGTGAACTTTATTATCTTGTACGGTCCATTGAATTTTGAAGCGAATTTAGGTGCGATATTCTTGTTCATATTCGGGGCCAAGTTTTTTACCATGACCAATTGACCCACTTTATATTTAGACAGCGTTGGTTTACTTAAAGTTTGGTTGACTCGTTGTTGGTGAGCAATCTTTAACGCATCTTGTATATGTGCTTGTGATGGTTTAGCAGAACTCGTGATTAACTCAGTTAATTCGTTTATAATCACAAACGGCGTCATTAACTTTCTACCAAAATAAACTTCAGCTGGTGTTGAGTCGATTGTACTTTTGTAGGAGTTGTTGTAATTGAAAATTACAAAACTCAAAAATTTTGATCAATTTTTATGTTCTACAGAATATTCTTTGAGAATGCATCCTAAATTATATTTTATCTGTCGATTGAGGCACTCGCTCTTGTTCGAAGATGGTGTATAGCTCGAACAGTAGGCAGCTCTAATACCATTATTAAATAAGAAGGTTTTCCACTTGATCGACGCAAAGGCTGGTCCGTTGTCGGCTACAACAACCGTCGGATATCCGTTTTGCAGGAAAATCTTCTGTATCAGTGAAATGGCAACGTCACTGGTCTGCCTTTTACATGGAAAGGCGAAAGCAAATTTTGAAAATCCATCTACAATAGAAAAAATATATTTAAAACCTTCACTTGATCTAATAATAGGACCGATAAAGTCGACGTACAAAGTATGTAGGGTATACTCCGGCACGGAACTACTCAACTGAACCTTATCGTTACGTGTATATGGCCTTATAGCCTGGCACACTTTACAGGTTCTGACATAGTCCCTTACTTTTGCATAGAGGTTTTTGTAGTAAAAAATTTTACTAATTTCACGGAATGTTTTAATTACTGTATTATGCGCAGCATATTTAGAATCATGATAATATCGAAGAACATAGTCGAGTAAATTATCAGGTAAAAATATACGTTTTAGTCGATTCTTTCCGACGAACTTATATATTAACCCATCCTTTATGCAAAAATTAGGGACATTCATCTGAGCCTTAAGGTTCTGATAAATGATTTTACATTCGGGAGAGTTACGTTGCTCGCTTTTAATAGAAAGATAATCAAAATTTGTATTAGCTAAAACGTTAATAAAGTTCAGTTGCGCATTGTTCCTGATTTCTTCATTCACCGATTCTAAGTCAGTTTGATCCAAAGTATTGGTTATCTTTTTTAAAAGGTTTGCATAACCTGGATCATTGCTATGCAACTCTTTAACTTTAATGAAATTTTTGCCTGAATCTTGATTTGAATCAGAAAATTTGTTCACTATTAAATGGTCAGTTTCGTATAACCTAGATAGAAAATCGGCCATATTGTTCAATTTGCCCTTAATATGTTCCGGGGTAAAGTCATATCTCGAAATTTTAAGGATCCACCTAGATAATTTATTAAATTTATTGGGGGTATTAAAAATCCACAATAACGACCTGCAGTCAGTCTGTAGAGTAAACTTGCGGTCGGTTAAAAAATGTTTAAATTTATCTAGGGCCGTTACTACTGCGAGAAGTTCTAATTCATGACTGTTATATTTTAATTCGGCTGGATTCAATTTTCGAGAACAGTACATAATGGGGTGCAAACCGTCATCATATTTTTGAAGTAATACCGTGCCCAGACCTGTAGCTGATCCGTCAGTTTGTAGCACAAAAGGTTTGTCAAAATTAGGAAATTTTAAGACAGGCGCACTTACTAAAGATTTTTTTAAAGTAGAGATTGCATCAAGATGAACCTTAGTAATTTTGAACCTAACACCTTTCTTTTTTAAATCGTTTAACGGAGCTACAATCTGACTGAACATGGGAATATAGCGGGAGTAAAAAGCCGCAGCCCCAACTAGACGCATAACTTCTTTGACGTTTTTTGGAGTTGGCATGTCATTGATTGCTTGCACCTTAATAGGGTCTATAAAGCGTCCCTCAGCGGATATTACGCTACCCAACAAACGTACCCTCGACATACAAAATCGAGCCTTAGAAGGATTAATAGTGATACCGATAGACTTTATTTTAGTGAACAAGAGATTCAGGTGATTTAAATGTGATTCAATGTCGGGCGAATGTACAATTAAATCGTCATAATAAATAAGAAGAAATTTATGACGAAATTCTGCGAGACTGGAATTTAAAAAACGAGCTAATGATTGACTAGCCACCTTTAGCCCGAAAGGCATGGTATTGTACTCAAACAGACCATATTGTGTGACGATCGCGGTGACATGTTTCGAGTCATCTGATAATTTTATCTGATGAAAACTGGATTTCATGTCGAGGAGTGTAAACACTTTCGAATTACCTAAGCTAGCGAAAATATGAGCCATACTGGCTGAACTCATCGGATCAAACTCTATATGTTTGTTAACAAACCTATAGTCAGCGACTAACCGATAAGAGTCGTCTTTCTTTTTAACAAAGAAGACGGGTGAGCTATAAATAGAGTTCGAAGAAGAAAGTACCCCTTGTGTAACAAGCTCTTGAACATGCTCGTCCAAAAGTTTGGCTTTATCGGGTGCCAGATAGTAAGGAGCTTTACAAACCGGAATGTTATCGATTAACTTAATTTTATATTCAAAACCCTTGGCAAGACCAGGAATGTCAGAAAAAATCGATTTAAATTTTTGAAGAAGTGTTTGCAACACTTTGGTTTGTTTGCTATTAAGATTTACTTTCGCTTCGACAATGGTATTAATAATTCGATTATTGTTACAAAAACCCGAAAACGGTATTTCAACATTAGGATGAAAATAAAATTTGATCGTCGACTTAAAGAAGTCCAAAATGATGTTGCAATCTTTACGTGTGGCAACACCTAAAATTACCTCAAACGGTAATGAATCTACTATAAAAAAAGTTTGAGTCCATGAAAAATTAGCCAATTTAAAATGAAGTTTCGCAGTTAAATTACATTTAAAAAAATTATTTCCCGGCAAAGAAATAGTTTTATCAATTGATTCGGTGACGATGTTTCTATTGTTAGATTTTAACTTATTAAAAGTCGCAGTTTTAATAGCATTAACAGTAGCACCGGAATCAAAAAGTGTTAATAGAGGATAACCTTGAATGAAAATGGTTTGTAGAGGTAAAATAGTATAATTTAAAATAATATCATTAATAAGAAACTTGGGGTCTATTGCGAGTTTTTTGGAACCGTAGTACTAACATTTATATTATCCTTCTTTCTTTTAAAACAATATTTAAAATTGTGATTAGTACTTTTACAGAAGTTACAAAAAAGTTTAGAGTCATTATGCGTATTTTGAATTGAAGTAACGTTTACACTGACGGGTGTTGTAGTTATTCGCGCTTGAATTTCCTCAATTTTAGTGATTAGTTGATACAAATCTTTATAAGTATCGGGAATTTGATATAAACCAAGAATAGATAGTACAGAATTATTGGCATGAGCAAAAATAATTTGTATGATTTCGGATTCAGATGAATCATTAAGTAGGCTGTTCGCGAATTTTATTATTGAAGGAACAAATGTCGAAAATTTTTCAGTGTCAAGTTGATTTCGCCGGACCAATCTATCAATTAATATCTGTTTAGTCAAAGGTGGAATATAAACTTGTAATAAATTATGTTTAATATTTTGCCAAGACAAAGAGTCAGCCAAACAAGTAGACCAAAATGTTTGTGCGTTCGAAGCACACCTATTGATTAAAGATTTCAAAAGAACGTCTATAGGTAAAAAATTAATATCAACTAAATGTTGAGTATCGACAATAAACTGTATAATATTTTCTGGAACCGAAATGTCCAGAATAGTGATTTTATTTATAAAGGAATCTATACTCGGTTTTGCAAAAAAACTAAAATTTGAAGTTAATTGATTTGAACTAGTGTTATTATTTGATAGAGTAGTTGTTATTGTTGCCAAGGCATCGGTAATGCTACTAATCTGCTTGCTTTGCTGTTGTATTTGTTGCTGTACATCCGAAACGTGCAGCACTGACGCATGGAACTGTTGAGCTGTAGTCTGCATCTGCGTAGTTATAGCCGCTAAGTTAACCGCTGATACTTGATGAGGCGTGATGAATAAGTCATCTGGTGAAGCTGGAGGATCGTCATCTCCTGGGGTACCTGGTGTATTACGAGTTGTTCTCGGCATAATGAAAATTTAAACCACAAACAAAATAGAAGAAAGAGAAAAAAATTAGCACTAAGTTAAATATAATTATAGAATTAAAGAGAATGTAAAAGATATAAATATTATAATCATTTCAACTTTCAAAAAGAATTTCAGAATCACAAGTCGAGCTTTGTGAAAACTATCGAAAACAAAAGACACATATGGATATTTGCTCTGCTTCCATATGTGTAAAAAAAAAATATATATTGTTTAATTTAAAAAAAAAATTGGTGTTTAGTTTTAAAAAAAAAACTAAACACTTTATAGAAAATAATTGAATTATCAATTATTTTCATAAATATGAAATTAAGTTAATTTAGTAATTTTAATTAAAAGAGGTATTATGATGTATTTTTAAAAAAAAAATAATGAAAACTAAATATACGGTACTTTAGAAAAAAAAATCCAAAGCAGAGTATTGTATGTGGAATTATGAAAATTGGAAAACGATCGGTGCTAACGCGATACACGTAAATATAAAAAAAAATAACACGTTGAACCGAAAGTCTTTCAATAAAAGCTGGGCCCATTAAAAAAGATAATATTGAGGTAGTAAGATCTTTACTATCCAGTAAGTGTCTAAGTTATCGACTAGTGATTCGAATCAGAAATACTGAAAATAAAAAAAAGTACAAAAAAAGAACAAAACAAAATATATGTAAAAATAAAATATATTTGAAATAAATAATTTTTCATTTAATATGTTGATAGTATAACTATCCTTAAAATACTAAGTTTGGTTGTACAAGTTATAAAAAAAATTACATGAATATGTACTAGATTGAACTGTAGTAAAAAGAAATATCGTATATAAAAAAAAAACGACACTACAGTAAAAAAAAAAAAATGTTCAAATATGTCTGATTTGCAAAAATATAAATATACACTACAAATTTAATTCAGATACATAGTTGTATATAAAGGGGACTTTACGCTTCTGTAAAGAAAAACTACAAGGCCAAAAATACCAAGCGTATACAAAATAATATAGTTATAAATTGAAAAGGTCATTGCATATTCACATAAAATACATAAATTGTACAGCCAAAATGTGTATAGAATGTGTATTGAAATGTGACAAGTTTGAAAAACCACAAGTTTCGGAATGGTGAATTAAATAAATTATACAAAAAAAATATACTTAGATACAATCAGATAGAAACCATTAATTCGCCTATTCGATACTTCAGCACAATCCATAATAAATATTCAATTTGTAAATTGAAGAAATAAAAATTCAAAATACCATCTGATTAATTCATGTGAGACAACTACTTTTAGTAACTGTACTGAGCCAACTAATTTTAGTAACTGTCTTGAGACAAGTACTTTTTGTAACTCCTTTGAAATATGTGCGGAAATATCGAAGTAAGCTTGGATATACGCAAGTCATATCCGATCTAAGTAAATGTTTGTTGAAATTATGTAAATTCTCAACTCGCATAAACCAATAATTATATAAATTATTATTTTTAAATAATAAAAATATGAAAACAAAATAATAATAAATTTTAAACAGTGGAGTACTAAAAAAAATTATTCTCCAAAAGGAGGATGGTTCTCAATTCGTCTGTATTTTTATTTTTTATTTATTTTTTATTTATGTATTTTTTTATGTGTGTCACCTCAGAACTCCGTCATTAATAAACCGATTTTGAATTTTTTGTTTGTTTTAAAGGGTTTGGTTTCCCATTGGTCCCATTGGCACCAAATCCCATTCTGATGAGGGGATCCCCGGGAAATCGAGGAAAACCCTCATTATATATGTGATAACCGATTTCTGCGAAATTTTTTTTTTGAAAGGATACACTCATTTATAATGGGAAAATAAAAATTTTTTTTTGAAAACCGACTTCAAAAAAATCTTTTTCAAAAAAAAACCGACCCCAAAATAAAAAATTTTTACAAAAAAAAACCAAAATGCTTGTAAAAAAATTTAAAATCTGTTATGAAAAATTGCACTAAAAATAAAAAAAAAAAAACAACGGATAAAAAAAATGTGTTATAAAAAAATGCACGAAAAATTATTAGGTCGTTTAGTAGGTCTCTACCCATATTTAAACAAATAAAATAAGTTATAGAACTTCAAAGTCACTAAAAAGAGAGAAATAAACCATATTTTGACAAAATGGAAACCCGACTTCAAAAATTAAATATACTATAACAAAAAATGCACTAAAAATTAAAAAAATAATTGCATATTCTTGTGCCAATTTTAGTTCACCTAAGCAAAAATTTTTAAATATATATGTACAATTATTCTTATTTTTGGAGGCGGTGTCCAAAAGTTATGTGAATTTCTCTATGCTGACACCGCCTCCAAAAATAACAATAATTGTGCATATATATTTAAAAAATTTTTCTTAGGTAAACTAAAATTGGCACAAGAATATGCGAAACGTAAGCGAAAGCGAGCAGTAAGTTAGCCAACGCGAAGCGTTGGTTAATGAGAAGCGTTAGTTATTCAAAGTTAAGCGTAGGTGATTCGCAAAGCACGATTTCACGCGAATCGTTAACCAACGCAAAGCGTTAACCAACGTGAAACGTAAGCTAAACCGAAATGTAAATCACCCAACGTAAAGCGTAGATCAATAGAAAGCGTTGGGTCAACGCGAAGCGTTAGACAATCTACGCAAACCGTTGTAAACGCTTTGCGTTTACCAACGCGAAACGTAAGCTGCAGAGAACCACAAGTTAGCCAACGCAAAGCGTTGGTCAATTAGAAGTGTTTAGTCAACGCGAAGCGTAAGCAAAAGCGAACCATAAGTCAGTCAACGCGAAGCGTTGGTAAATGAGAAGCGTTAGTTATTCAAAGCGAAGCGTTAGTGATTCGCAAAGCGTGATTTCACGCGAATCGTTAATTAACGCGAAGTGTTAACCAAC
Organism: Nineta flava; assembly: GCA_963920215.1. Classification (NCBI taxonomy): domain Eukaryota; kingdom Metazoa; phylum Arthropoda; class Insecta; order Neuroptera; family Chrysopidae; genus Nineta; species Nineta flava. The sequence continues at coordinate 19,067,047 of OY986041.1, forward strand.
GCGAACCGTAAGCTCAAGCGAGCCTTAAGTCAGCAAACGCAAAGCGTTGGTCAATGAGAAGCGTTAGTTATGCAAAGCGAAGCGTCAGTGATTTGCGAAGCGAGAATTTAAGCAAATCGTTAACCAACGTGAAACGTAAGCTGAATAGAACCGTAAGTCAGCCAACGCGAAGAGTTGGTCAATGAGAAGCGTTAGTTATTCAATGAGAATCGTCAGTGATTTGCGAAGCGTGATTTCACGCGAATCGTTAACCAACACAAAGCGTTAACCAACGCGAAACGTAAGCTAAACCGAACCATAAATCACCCAACATAAAGCGTAGATTTATAGAAAGCGTTAGGTCAACGCGAAGCGTTAGAAAATCTATGCTAAGCGTTGCTGAACGCTTTGCGTTTACCAACGCGAAACGTAAGCTGAAGAGAACCACAAGTTAGCCAACGCAAAGCGTTGGTCAATCAGAAGTGTTTAGTCAACGCGAAGCGTAAGCAAAAGCGAACCATAAATCAGTCAACGCGAAGCGTTGGTAAATGAGAAGCGTTAGTTATTCAAAGCGAAGCGTTAGTGATTCGCAAAGCGTGATTTCACGCGAATCGTTAATTAACGCGAAGTGTTAACCAACGCGAACCGTAAGCTCAAGCGAGCCTTAAGTCAGCAAACGCAAAGCGTTGGTCAATGAGAAGCGTTAGTTATGCAAAGCGAAGCGTCAGTGATTTGCGAAGCGAGAATTTAAGCAAATCGTTAACCAACGTGAAACGTAAGCTGAATAGAACCGTAAGTCAGCCAACGCGAAGAGTTGGTCAATGAGAAGCGTTAGTTATTCAATGAGAATCGTCAGTGATTTGCGAAGCGTGATTTCACGCGAATCGTTAACCAACACAAAGCGTTAACCAACGCGAAACGTAAGCTAAACCGAACCATAAATCACCCAACATAAAGCGTAGATTTATAGAAAGCGTTAGGTCAACGCGAAGCGTTAAAAAATCTATGCTAAGCGTTGCTGAACGCTTTGCGTTTACCAACGCGAAACGTAAGCTGAAGAGAACCACAAGTTAGCCAACGCGAAGCGTTGGTTAATGAGAAGCGTTAGTAAATCAACGCATAGCGTTGGTAAACGTAAAACGTAGCGTAAGCTTAAGCCAACCGTAAGTCAGTCAACGCGAAATATTGGTCAATGCGAAACGTTAGTGCATGGGAAGCGTTAGTCGACGTTAGTCACGTGAAGTGGGGATTACTCAACTTGAAGCGATGGTTTGGCAGCGTTAGTTATTCAACGCGATCGTTTTTTAACACTTAGCGTTAAAATAAGGCGACGTGAAGCTTTAGTTCATCAACGCGAAGTAATAGCCGATGCTGCGTTAGAAAGTCGCGTAAGTAGCGATATATATATGTATATATATATATATATATATATATATATATATATATATATACATGTATATAAATATATTCATGTATATATACATGTATATACATGTATAACAATTTTATGGATGATTTTTGATAGGACAGATGGACCTTTGAATAAACTTTTTGCAAAATTTTGACATCTGTACGAGACCAACAATGTTTTGAAAAAGAAAATCATTTAAACCTTGACCTTATATATACACCTGGTTAACAAAACTGAAATAAACATAAAAACAATACTATTTGATGTATATTATGTTTGTACATGTGCCCGTCTTCAATCGACTCATTTTCATCTTTAAACACAAATTATGAAAAAATGGTTGACTTTATGAAAAAGGTTTTCAAACAAAAGTTGTTTATTTTAAAGAGAAGAAGACTTTTTATTAAACAATTTTTTTACTATCTTCTACGATTTCAAAGATATCATTTTTCCCCCCTGGGGGAAACACGTTCCGATTTTGCCCATTAACGAACTTGACCTTACTTTTTTGTTCTAGAACACACAAAAAAATTTTCAGCTCACTTTCTCTTTTCGTTCTTGAGTTAGCGTGTTCACAGGCGGACGGACAGACGAATTAGGCCGAATTAGGCCATTTTATGAATACCTTTGTGAAGAATTTTTGTGAAGGATTAATATTTTCAAGCGTTACAAAGACGGGACTAAACTTAATATACCTTGTATAATTACAAATTTACTGGGTATAAAAATAACAATAATAATAAGAACAATAATGATGATAGTAATAGCAATAATAACAACTACAACAACTATATGTATTCCCACTTTATGTAAAATCTAACCATTTAGAAAAAAGTAACAAATTACCACCCATCCCCATTATCATTGTCATGTTTATTGTATCCAGTGTCATCAAATTCCCATGACACTATACCCCCTACTAAGAAAAAATAATTAAATCAAGTAAATAATTGATCATTAGTTCTCCGATATGAATAGTTTAGGCAAATTATTCGGAATTTCCAAAAATCTAATCCTTAAATCTAAACTAAAGCTAAACCCTCCAAAAATTTACAAGCGGTAAACGTAAAAGATCAAAAGATTTATATTTTATAACTTATATAACATCTATATTTTATTTATACCCAAATATATTAAAAAGGTACATTGTATGCCCCAAATTTCCAGCCCAAAATTCCAGAGTATGTATTCAATGTATTGTATGTATACTTTGAATAACAGTGACCATAAAAAAGAGTTGGTATTATTATATTTTTTCAGAAAATGTTTTAATAAAAAAAATAAAACAATAATAATTGGTAGGTACCCTATATTTACTCTATCTCTCTTCCTACCTCTCACTCAGAGTTGAGTGCAGTCACAGTTTGCCCACCTATGCGCTATAGTATCTAGAGCAGGTAGTGCGCCAGCCCGAGTTTAAGGGGTTTTGGATATAGTGTAATGCTACACAAAATATTAGACCTTTAATTGACCCCGATGTAACTTTTGAACGAAAAGAGCTACACTGGTGATGTTTTGAATATAGCACGATTTCAATTACAAGATACCAGTTTTTCGTTCATCGTTAAGGAATAAACAGATTAAAAATTATTTTAATTTAAAAATGCAAAAATAGCGACTTGCCCAAAATTTACTGCGTATGATCCATCAAGAAATTCTAAATTTTGCACATTTGTTTTCATAAATTTAACATTGAGAAACACATACCTTATTTATTGCAATCTGATTGGTCGAGACATTAATTGCGTAGTATCTAAAAAAGTATATATATTTTAAACAGCTTCATTTGAAAACCATGACTTATCAATATTCCAATGGAGAAACACTACTTTATAATTTAACAAAATTAAAAAAACAAAAAAGATTTTGTCTGGATTAAATATCCATACGTAATTTTGTTAAAAAAATCTATCTCACTTCTAGACATGCTAGAAGGATGAGGAAGGATGTAAGATAAAATATTAAATACATACTCAATTTATATTCATTTGCATGCACTATGTAGGTAAATAACTTGGTTCTTGGTCTTCCATATCACTATTTTTTAAGGTGAAGTATCTCCCCGAAAATTCGGCCCATTTTTTTACATTTCTGTTTTTGATCGTATAGTATGTCTAATCATAAAATTAAATTAATTTGTTTAACGAATCATAAATAAATCATAAATAAATAAACGAATCATAAATAAATAACAATTATATAATATCGTATTTAGTTACAAATTTGATGTGCATTTTAACATTTTCAAAACTTAAAATTTAAATTTACAACTAACTAAATTGGCAAGCTTTTTGCTGGCACAGATACGGAGTTTAATTGACGTTTTTTTTGTAGTACTATTATAAACAGTTTCAAAAAATGTATTTAACAAACCCGATTTTTTTTAATTTACTATCACTAATATCACTAATTTTTAAAAGTTTAATAGCAATTTTCCATACTTGAAATTCATTTTTTGGAAACGAAATAAAACAATATAACTAATAGTAATTTGTGAAAAGAATTGTCAAATTTATTTACTAATTGAGCACTGTTTTGATTGAAATTATAATATAAAAAATTCGTTACGATGGAGCTGCTTCAGCTTAGCGAATTTCCTAAGAATATAAATATCATATCTGATATGATTTTAGTATTTGCAATGCCAATTTTGTTACTAAATGGCATAGGTCAAGGGGAAGGAGAGCATAGAGAAAGAAGAAAATACAAAGTACAAAATATCTCTCCTAATATTAGAACAATTATCGAAAAATGTATAAGGAGTAAAGTTATCATCCCCTAATTACCACCCTAATTATTAATGTACTTGTAATAGATAATAGATAATAATTGCTCTAGTTTGACCGGTTTACAGTGCTTAGTTTTGAAAAAATTGCCTTTTCTTCAAAATAACTCAAAAACTATTAATAAGCAAAGTTTGTTGAGTACACAATTGTAGGTTTTGTTTTTCTCAAAATTTTGTTTTTTTTCTCTGTAGGATAAAAATTGATTAAGATGAAGGACTTGATAATTTAAAAACTAAGCGACTTATAGGTAAAAAACCAATCCCATATTTTTGCAGATATGAGAACACGTATATTGGAGCATTGATGAGTACACATTATTCCTATATTTTGGGCAGAGGCATACTTAACCCATTTACACACGTATATAGTACTATACGGACTTCCGAAGGACATGAATAAATTGAAAAAGGTGGAGGGCTTACCAAAATATCTCGAAAAAATGAGATATGAATCTTTATTAAGGCCACCACGAAAAAAAATGCAGTTAAGTTGTCCTCGCTCGTTCCAACAAAAAGCCTTAAAGGAGGACATGAAAAGAGTTTCCTTGCAAACCCAGTTATGGCTGGGAAATAAAAAATATTAATCCATTTGATTGGGATTGGATTAATATTGAAGGAGTATTAAATCAATCAAAATTCCAAATCAACCTGCACCTGAAGAGCTTTTCAAAATGATGTTTTTTAGTAGCTGTAAAAAACGGTGCAGTTCAGCATGCGGTTGCCGATAAGTAGGACTTTTCTGCAATTCGACATGAATAAAGTGCAGCGGAGACAACTGTCAAAATACTGCTACAATTATGGACCAAAAGGAGGACGAGGATGAGGTGGACGTGGAAAGGAATGAGGACGAAGGGGAAACGGAAGACGAGAGTGAAGTGCAAATTTGGATCAGTAGGGGTTGTTTTTTAAGGGTTGGTAAAATAAATACATTACATTTTAAATAATGAAAAGATTCTATTATATTTTGAAATAAAAAAACAATTTTAAGGATTGAAACTTATTAGTAAAGCCCATTACACAAGGAAAAAAATAAGATATAAGAAATAAAATATAAGATATGAGGAATAGTGGAATCCAGCAGATGGCAGAACCGTTGATCAATTCACAATTCAAAAATATGAAATAAGAAATAAGATATAGCAACAGAATTTCCGTCGCGTTGAATATCTATTCCTTATTTCTTATTCCCAGCCAATCACAATGTTATGCGCAGGATGCTATGCGCAGTCGACTCTCCGACTTATGTTTTTGACATTTGTGCACACATCAGCAGCTGGTATTCAACCGCTTGTGATTGCTATATCTTATATCTTATTCTTATATTTTATTCCTTATTTTTTTCATTGTGCAATGGGCTTAAATGATAAAAAATTAAAACAGTAAAGAAATCTTAATTTAATAGCACTAAAATCATTCCAAGTTGCAGAATAACATTTTTCAACATCATTTTTTAATCATAACTATTCTAGCGGGTGGCTTTTAGGGGTCGAAACTGTTTAATAAATCATAAATTATGTGCCTTAAAATCAATTGACGTTCATTCAACTTATTTAAAGATAATTTAAATCGACTACACGCTCGAATCTACAATTCCAATTTTTTGGTAAATTTTTAATAAAAATATTCAAATTTGAAAATGTTATGGTAAAAACAAGAAATGGAATTTTTCGACGGTTTTTTCGAGATATCTCGAAAAATTACGTATCGATTAAAGCTTTATTATTACCTACAACTTTCTCATTTACTTTTTTTCGATTGTTTGTAGTTTTATTTTAATTTACAAAACTGTTTTTTCGGACTTCGCGAATTTTTTAGGTTAACTTTGCCATTTCGGATCGAGTTACTCCACACAGCAACTTTTCTTAGAATTGTTTTTCCTACACGACAGTATTCTTTATTTTTGGGTAGGAGTTTTAGGGTAGCTGCTTATATATTAATTGGACTAATAGGAAATAGCGTGGATTCTAATTAAAATACTTTATCCATATGCACTCATACACAGTCTTTTACTAGATATCAATAGGGAATATGCATGAAAATTTTTTTTCACTTGAATTGAAGCATGTTTACTTGACAAATATCAAGGTAAAATTACTTTTTAAATAACTTTAAAAATAAGCGAGATATGAATGATTGAAATTCCCGAATAGACAAAGAGGGTGATAGCCCTCTTGATATGTTATGTGACGTCATATTACACTTTCACCATTTAAAATACACGTAAAACTACGTTTTTAGTATTTTTGCAAGAAAGAGACAGATAATAATCTTTAAGAGCTTATAGCTTCCTTGATATTTGTCGGATTTTAATTTCGTTTTTAAATATTATTACAGTATTAACAGTATTTTCATATTCTGAAAATAAATGTAAAAAAAAATTTTCATGCATATTCCCTATTGTCTAAAAAACAAGCGTTGTTTTCTGGTAGGTACGAATTAGCAAATTTATTCTAGCTCTTAAATTAACGAATTAATTCGAAATGTTTTATCAAAATTTTTAGCTGATTTTAACTGCGCAAAATTTAAATGTGCTTTACAATCATAATTTTTTTATTTCCTTTAGTATTAATTCTTGTAGTTTATGTTTTTGTATTTTTCCTGAAACAGTTTTTGGAAAATCTTTTACAATTCGAAGATATTTTGGTATTTTAAATTTTGCTATTTTTCCATGTGAATAATCTTCAATCTCATCAAGTGTGATTGTTGTATTTTCGTCTAATCGTATGCAAACCATTATTTCTTCACCCATACGTTCATCAGGAATACCGATTACCTGAAAAATTTTAAAATTATAATGAATAAAGTATAACGAATGGGAAATTTACATTTAATCTACAGGTAGATTTAAAATCAATCTTACTTGACTGTCTAGAATTTTTGGATGTGTGTTTAGGAAATCTTCAATTTCTTTCGGAAATATATTTTCACCACCTCTAATGATCATATCTTTTAGTCGTCCAACAATTTTTCCATAACCATTTTCATGTAAAATAAATTGATCGCTAAAAAATTTCTAAGGATTAGTTCTTTCGTAATACGTGAATTTTCTTAAGCAACTTACCCTGTTTTTAACCAATTATCTCGGCCTTTAGCATCTTTTGTTTTTTCTTCGTCATCATAATATTCCAACAAGGTACAGTACCCTCGAATATGTAACTCTCCAGGCGTTCCGAAAGGCACCAATTTACCATTCTCATCTGTAACCTAAAATCAATGTGGAAATGCAAAAATAAAATAGCTATTTTATTTTCATTTATTTAAAAGTTTAATCAAGAGAATTGTTGGGTCGTTAGAATGTTTTTGTGGGAAAAGCAATCAGTCAGCGCGTGAATATAATAAAATTATATTCACGTGCGTTAATTTAAACCTGTATTTTTAACCCGACTTCAAAAAGGAGGATGATTCTCAATTGGTCTGTATTTTTTTTTTATTTTTAATGTGTGTCCTCAGTCCTCAAGGAGGATGGTTCTCAATTCATCTGTATTTTTTTTTTTTTTTTTTTTTCATGTGTGTCCTCAGAACTCCGTCATTTATGAACCGATTTTGAATTTTTTTTTGTTTTAAAGGGTTTGGTTTCTCATTGGTCCCATTGTCACCAAATCACATTCTGATGAAGGGATCCCTGGGAAATCGTGGAAAATCCTCATTTTATATGTGATAACCGATTTTTTCGAAATTTTTTTTTTAAGGGTATACTTATTCATAATGGGAAAATAAAAAATTTTTTTAAAAACCGACTTCAAAAAAATTTTTTACAAAAAAAAACCGACCCCAAAAAAAAAAAATTTTTACAAAAAAAAAAACAAAATGCTTGTAAAAAAAACTGAAAATCTGTTATAAAAAAATGCACTTAAAATTAGCTGGTCGATTAGTAGGTCTACCCATATTTAGACAAATAAAATCAGTTATAGAACTTCAAAGTCACTAAAAAGCAAGAAATAAAACCTATTTTGATAAAATGGAAACCCGACTTCAAAAATCAAATATTCTATAACAAAAAACGCACTAAAAAGTAAAAAAATAATTGCATATTCTTGTGCCAATTTTAGTTCACCTAAACAAAAATTTTTAAATATATATGTAATTATTGTTATTTTTGGAGGTGGTGTTCAAAAATTATGTGAATTTCTCTATGCTGACACCGCCTCCAAAAATAACAATAATTGTTCATATATATTTAAAAATTTTTGCTTAGGTGAACTAAAATTGGCACAAGAATATGCAATTATTTTTCTACTTTTTAGTGCATTTTTTGTTATAGAATATTTGATTTTTGAAGTCGGGTTTCCATTTTGTCAAAATAGGTTTTATTTCTTGCTTTTTAGTGACTTTGAAGTTCTATAACTGATTTTATTTGTCTAAATATGGGTAGACCTACCGTCTGTCCGTCTGTCCGTCTGTCCGTCTGTGAAGCCGATAACTCAAAAACGAAAAGAGATAACGAGCTGAAAATTTTTGTGTGTGTTCTAGACCAAAAAAGTAAGGTCAAGTTCGTTAATGGGCAAAATTGGAACGTGTTTCCTCCCGCCAGGGGGGAAAAATTATACCTTTGAAACCGTAGGAGATAGAAAAAAAATTTTGTTACAAAAATTCTTCTTCTCTTTAAAATAAACAACTTTTGTTTGAAAACTTTTTTCATAAAATCAACCGTTTTTTCATAATTTGTGTTTAAAGATGAAAATGAGTCGATCGAAGACGGTACATGTGCCCGGTACATGTGCCAAACATATAATACATCAAATAGTATTGTTATAAGCAAGTATATTTGTAAATATACAAGGTATATTAAGTTTAGTCCCGACTTTGTAACGCTTGAAAATATTAATCCTTGACAAAAATGCTTCACAAAGGTATTCATAAAATGGCCTAATTCGGCCATTTTCACATGTCCGTCCGTCTGTCCGTCTGTGAAGCCGATAAGTCAAAAACGAAAAGAGATAACGAGCTGAAAATTTTTGTGTGTGTTCTAGACCAAAAAAGTAAGGTCAAGTTCGATAATGGGCAAAACCGGAACGTGTTTCCCCCCGCCAGGGGGGAAAAATTATATCTTTGAAACCGTAGGAGATAGAAAAAAATTTTTTTTACAAAAATTCTTCTTCTCTTTAAAATAAACAACTTTTGTTTGAAAACTTTTTTCATAAAATCAACCGTTTTTTCATAATTTGGGTTTAAAAATGAGTCGATCGAAGATGGTACATGTGCCAAACATAATATACATCAAATAGTATTGTTTTTATGTTTATTTCAGTTTTGTTAACCAGGTGTATATATAAGGTCAAAGTTTATTCAAAGGTCCATCTGTCCTATCAAACGTATACATGTATATATATATATATATATATATCGCTACTTACGCGACTTTCTAACGCAGCATCGGCTATTGCTTCGCGTTGATGAACTAAAGCTTCACGTCGCCTTATTTTAACGCTTAGCGTTTAAAAACGATCGCGTTGAATAACTAATGCTGCCAAACCATCGCTTCAAGTTGAGTAATCACCATTTCGCGTGACTAACATCGACTAACGCTTCCCATGCACTAACGTTTCACATTGACCAATGTTTTGCGTTGACTGACTTACGGTTGGCTTAAGCTTACCCTACGCTTTGCGTTTACCAACTCTATGCGTTGATTTACTAACGCTTTGCATTGGCTGACATACGGTTCGCGTTAACTTCCGTTTCGAGTTGGTTCATGCTTTTCGTTTGGATACGTTTCGCGTGAAATCACGTTTCGCGAATCACTTCGCTTAGGATAACTAACGCTTCGTGTTGGCTGGCAAACGGTTCGCTTTAGCTTCGCGTTTCGCGTTGGTAAACGCTTTGCGTTTATCAACGCTGCGCGTTGTACTACCACTTCCTATTAACTAACGCTTCGCGTTAGCTAACTAACGGTTCGCTTTAGCTTACGTTTCGCGTTGAAAAACGCTTCGCGTTGTACTACCACTTCCTATTAACTAACGCTTGGCGTTGGCTAACTTACGGTTTGCTTCAGCTTACGTTTCGCATTACAATACCTATTACCGTTCCTTACAATACCTATTAACGAACGCTTCGCGTTGGCTGACTCGCGTATTACCAACGTTTCGCTTTGAATAACTAACGTTTCTCATTAACCAACGCTTCGCGTTGGCTGACTTACGGTTTGCTTTAGCTAACGTTCCGCGTTGGTAAACGCGTTGCGTTTACCAACGCTTCGCCTTGATCTACCACTTCCTATCGACTAACGCTTCTCATTGAGCAACGCTTCGCGTTGGTTGACTAATGGCTCGCTTGAGCTTACGGTTCTCGTTGGTTAACGCGTTGCGTTAATTAACGATTCACGTGAAATCACGCTTCGCGAATCACCAACGTTTCGCTTTGAAAAACTAACGCTTGTCATTATCATTAACCAACGCTTCACGTTGGCTGACTTACGGTTCGCTTTAGCTTACGTTTCGAGTTGGTTAACGCTTTGAGTTGGTTAACGATTCGCTTAAATTCTCGCTTCGCGAATCACTGACGCTTCACATTGCATAACTAACGCTTCTCATTGACCAACGCTTCGCGTTGACTGAATTACGGTTCGCTTTAGACTACGTTACGCGATGACCTAACACTTCCTATTGACTAACGCTTCTCATTGACTAACGCTCCACGTTGGCTGACTTACGGCTCAATTAAGCTTACGGTTCGAGTTGGTTAACGCTTCGCGTGAAATCACGCTTCACGAATCACCAACGCTTCGCATTGCATAACTAACGCTCCTCATTAATCAACGCTTCGCGTTGGCTAACTTAAGGTTCGCTTTTGCTAACGTTTCGCGTTGGTAAACGCTTTGCGTTGGTTTACTAACGCGTTGGTTTACTAACACGTTGGTTTACAACTTACTTCGCGTTGGTTTACTAACGCTTCGCGTTGACTAAACACTTCTGATTGACCAACGCTTCGCGTTGGCTGACTTGAGGTTCTCTTCAGTTTACGTTTCGCGTTGGTAACCGCAAAGCGTTCAGCAACGCTTTGCGTAGATTTTCTAACGCTTCGCGTTGACCTAGTGCTTTCTATTGACCAACTGTTCGCGTTGGCTGACTTACGGTTCGCTTAAGCTTACGTTTCGTAAGCTAAACGTTTTTTCTGGCCAACGCTTCGCGTTGGCTGACTTACGCTTCGCTTTAGCTTACATCTCACGTTGGTTAACGCTTTGCGTTGGTTAACGATTAACTTAAATTCTCGCTTCGCGAATCACTGACACTTCGCTTTGCATAACTAACGCTTCTCATTGACAAACGTTTCGCGTTGGCTGACTTAAGGCGTTAAGGCGCGCTTGAGCTTACGGTGGGCGTTGGTTAACACTTCGCGTTAATTAAGTTTCGCGTGAAATCACGCTTAGCGAATCACTAATGCTTCGCTATGAATAACTAACGCTTCTCATTAACCAACGCTTCGCGTTGGCTGACTTACGGTTCGCTTCGCTTACGCTTCGCGTTGACTAAACACTTATAATTGATCAACGCTTCGCGTTGGCTAACTTGTGGTTCTCTTCAGCTTACGTTTCGTGTTGGTAAACGCAAAGCGTTTACAACGCTTTGCGTATATTGTCTAACGCTTCGCGTTGACTTAACGCTTTCTATTGATCTACGCTTCGCGTTGGGTGATTTACGGTTCAGTTTGGCTTACGTTTCATGTTGGTTAACGCTTTGCGTTGGTTAACGGTTCGCTTCAATTCTCGCTTTGCGAATCACTGACGCTTCGCTTTGGATAACTTATGCTTCTCATTGACCAACGCTTCGCGATGGCGACTAACGGCTCGCTTGAGCTTACGGTTCGCGTTGGTTATCACTTCTCGTTAAGTAACAATTCCGTGAAATCGCGCTTTGCGAATCACCAACGCTTCGCTTTGAATAACTAACGCTTCTCATTAACCAACGCTTCGCGTTGGCTGACTTACGGTTCGCTTTCGCTTACGTTTCGCTTTCGCTTTGCGTTTACCAACGATTCGCGTTGACTTAACACTTCTAATTGACTAACGCTTCTCATTGACCAACGCTTCGCGTTGGCTTACTTGTGGATTTCTCTAGCTTACGTTTCGCATTGGTAAACGCAAAGCGTTTAGCAACGCTTTAGGTTGATTTACTAACACTTTGCGTTGACCTAACGTAGGTCAATAGACCTACGCTTCGCGTTGGGTGATTTACGGTTCGGTTTAGCTTACGTTTCGCGTTGGTTAACGCGTTAACAGTCACTTTGCGTTGATTAACTCAATTATATAACTCAATATTTAAATATATAAAAATCGCAAGAACAATAATATAAATTTTTTTAAATGCAAGAACATTTATACTGTTTCAATATTAATTATTAACACAAAACAAACATTTACAAATAATTCATATTTTATAAACATTGAATAGGCAGAAATATGAACAATTCAAACATTGATATACAACTCAGTATATACTGGGTATTCAAACAATTAACTCAGTTAGTTGTTACATTACTTGTTAAAATTAAAAAAATGACGTATATTATTAAATTCTATATAGAATAAAATTCGTTACGCAGGGGCTGCTTTCAAGAGGTAAAACTAGTATTTGACTTGATGGTAGTCGTATATATCGAAAACTATTGGTCCTGCGTAAATTTTGTAAGGGATCTTTTTTGTGCAAACTTAACTAAGGAATAAAGTGCTCTATTCGAGAAAAAAACTTAGCGAATTTCCTTAGAATACATAAATCACTCTCTAGCGGACATAATTTTAGTGTGATCATAATGAAATATAATATCTGCTATGATTTTAGTAGTTGCAAAAATTACATTTAATAATAGCCAAAATAAAACGATATATAACGATTATAGTTTATAGTTACTGTGGAAACGACAATTATCTAAAATTGACATTTCAAAATTAAAACAAAATTTTAATAAAATAATTTTTTAGTTATCTTATAGAAGTAGAGTTTCTGTGGAAATGACAAAATCAACACAAATTCAACCAACTCCAAAAAAAGAAGGAGGAGATTCTATGTTGAACTGTAAAGTAATGTAACAACTAACTGAGTTCAATGTTTTAATACCCAAAATATACTGAGTTGTATATCAATGATTGAATTGTTAATAATTCGCTTTTCGAGGAACATTTAATCACAACTTATGACAAAACTATTGAGTTTATGAAAAAAATTTTCAAACAAAACTTGTTTATTTTAAAAAGAAGATTTTTGTCAATAATTTTTTTTTCTACCTCTTACGGTTTCAAAAATGTATATATCACCCAACGTAAATCACCCAAACGTAAACGTAAAGCGTTTACCAACGCGAAACGTAAGCAAAAGCGAACCGTAAGTCAACCAAAACGAAGCGTTGTCAATGAGAAGCGTTAGACAATAGGAAATGTAAGGTTAACGCGAAGTAATGTCATGAGAATCGTTAACCAAAGCAAAGCGTTAACCAACACGAAACGTAAGCTAAAGTGAACCGTTAGTCAGCCAACGCGAAGCGTTGGTCAATGAGAAGCGTTAGTTAATAAGAAACGTTAGGTAAACACGAAGCGTTAGTTAATCAACGCAATGCGTTGGGAAACGCAAAGCGTTTACTAAATTTGATACATTATTTTTAACATATAAAAGGCACACTTTGCCATAGTTAAAAAAAATGAAGTAACTTTTAGATTTTTATTTTTATTTAAAATTTTTGTGTTTTTTAGATTTTGGGAATTTTTTCTCGAATTCTAATTAACTGATTATAATGTTCATGGGTTCATTTGTTTTCTTTTTTTTAATATTGAATTTAATAATATTCTTTGTCATTTAAAAAAAAATTTGTTTAAAAAAAGATATTAAGAAAAAACGCTTTTTTGTTATAAACAAATTGAATTTTGATCCTGTTCCGTAACGAGTTGGCACGTAAAAACTTAGGATCATATTCAAGACGTCAAAATAAATCGATTTAAAAAAAAAGGCAGGTTGTTGCGCTTCCCAACAACCTGTCTGAATGCCTTTTGTTCGGTATTCGGTTACGAACCTTTGCCTCAATATGATCTCCCAAATGTCCAACAGTCTCCGTTGCATACTCTTCACTTTCTTTGGGAAGAGATTGAAATATTACCGCTGTTGTTTCTGTTAAACCATAGACTGACTGTAAAATAATAAAAAATATTAATTAATTAATGAATATAAGTATTTTTTGAAATATTTATAAAGGAAACCAAAATGAATAAGCAGATTTTTTTGTAAATTTGTATCTGTGCTAGCTGATTTCAGAAAAAGCTAAATCGATTTCCATTTTATGTACACGTTTTAAATAAGTTTTTTGAAGTAATGAAAGATAATAAAAGTCATTAAACAGAAACAATTTTTACCTAACAATAAAATAAAATAAACAATTCACTTTTGTTTGTAATGAAAATTGTTTTTGTAACTTAAGTAGATTTGGTACAGTTAGTTTAAAGATAAAAATCTGTTTGTAATGAAAAACATATGTTAAACACAGAAAATTTCGAATGTTTCGAAATAAAACTTAAGCAAGCTACGTAGTTTCAATAACAGAGCCAGTAGGACTGTTCCTTCAATAATTTTATTTAATCACAGGAACCTTTAAATTTATTTCTGAAGAAAATTCAGCTTTCGATTAGATTTTATGACTAAAATTGAATTTTGAGCTGAATTGGTCTGAGAAGAGTATTTAAATATTTTCTGTAACTTTAATTTAATTTTGAAGTATTTATAATTGTAACATTCCAATAGTAGTAATTAGCATTTAAACGGCCACCATGATAACTTGATATGATATTCATTATAATTGATTTATCTAAAAAAATGTGCTTAATAAACGCAGCTCCAAAGTTACGACGTTTGTTCTTTGTGTTCTTTCCGAACAGTCTTGATACACTCATAAAAAAATTCTTTACGCAGTAGCTGCGTCAACTTAGCAAATTTCCTTAGAATACATAAATCACTCTCTAGTGGTAGTAATTTTAGTGTGATCACAATGAAATATAATATCTGATATGACTTTAGTATTTTCAAAAATTAAATTTATTATAGTTTATAGTTACTATGGAAACGACAATCAAAATTTTTTACAATAAAATATATTTCATGTATTCATGTCAAACAAACACAAAATATTAAACATATCTCTTAATATTAGAATAATCGAAAAGTGTATAAGGAGTAAAGTTGTAGAAAATCAAGTTTGCTACAATTCATTACTTGATAATTTTTCTCAAACTCTAATGTGAACAGAGATATTTAGAATTTTAACTTCCAATCTTTAATTGTAAATATTTCTGTAAATATTAGTGTAACAGAAAAATGATAAGAAACAAAATTACAATAAAACTTAGTACCTACAACTTAACTCCTGATCAATTTTTCGATTTTTCAAATATTAAGGGAGATAGTCAAATTTTGTGTTTCCTCTTCCCTCTAAACCCCCTTTCCCTTCGTGCGATTTTACCCATTAGTGAACTTGACCTTAAGAATACCAAAAGCGTCTCAAATACCAAATTTCATTCCAATGGGAATAAAACTGTAACCGCTAGAGAGACCACAGACATTTAAAAAAAGAACATACATATATATATATATATATATTTCCTAAGGTATATATATCCCATATATATATAGATATATATATATATATATATATATATATATATATACAAATTTTAGCGATAGTGATTTTTAACATCTAATAGGTACGATCGATGGGCATTTGTAGAAATTTCTAAATTGGTGTAAAAAAAATAGCTGCATTTCCTTTGGAGGAAATTCGCTAAAAAGGGGCTCAATAAATATAAAACATATGTTGTTTTGTTTTTTGATCTGAGTCTATTTTTCGATGTATTCGAAAACTGCCAGGCCATACATCAGCCAATATATTTAGAGAGACATACTGAACAGGCTCTCGAAGAGCACTCAACAACAGATTTGGCAATATAGCAATTATATATTCAGGCATCAGACAGCTTTCGTCTAATCGCTTGTTGTATTTCTCTATTACTTGTCATATCGCTTCTCTTAATTTTTCTGTTAATTTTGTCTTTTATTTACCCGACTTCAGAAAAGGAGAAGGTTATCAATTTGTGTGAATTTTTATTTTATTTTATTAAATGTTTGTTACCTCAGAACTCCGTCATTTATTAACAGATTTGAAAATTTTGTTTTTTTTAAAGGGTTTGTTTTCAGATTGGCCCCATTGTCCAAATCGCATTCTGATTATGGAAATCGAGGAAAATCCTCATTTTATATGTATGATCACCGATTTCTCCGTCAATTGTAGATCGATTTTGAAATTTTTTAGTTTGTTTGAAAGGGTATACTCATTCATAATGGAAAAATAAGAAACTTTTTTTAAAAACCAATTTCAAATAAAAAAATTTGTTACAAAAAAAAACCCACTCCAAAAAATAATTTTTACAAAAAAAAAAACAAAACGCATCTGAAAAAATCTGCTATGAAAAAATGCAGTAAAAATTTCACAAAAAAAAAACCCGACTCCAAAAAACAAAAACGGATCAAAACCATGTGCTATGAAAAAATGCAGTAAAAAGTAAAAATTTTTTTACAAATAAACAAAACCCGGTCTCAAAAAGGATCTAAAAAAATCTGCGTTATTTATTTATTTCAATTTACATATTAATATCCATTTTTTTCAAATCAAATATTTGTATTTTTGGAGTTGGTGCCAGCCAAGGTTAACAAATATTTAATTTCACTTTTACTGCAAAGCATTTCATAATCGATACAATACATTAGACGCGGCTAGCACAAACTCCAAAAATAATAATATTTGATTTGAAAAAAATAGATATTTATAAGTAAATTGAAGTAAATAAATAACGCAATTATTTTTTACTTTTTAGTACATTTTTTCATAGCAGATTTTTTTAGATCCTTTTTGGAATCGGATTTAGTTTTTTTGAAAAAAAATTTTCTTAATAAATAAAAAACATTTTACCTTAACAGTTTGAACATTTAAAATTTTTAACATGTCTTTAAATAAGGTTGGAGGACATGGTGCTCCTCCAGAAACAGCATATTCTAAACTGGAGATATCAAAGTTATGTTCACGTTGCACTTTCAATACATCCACATACATTGTTGGTGTTCCATTAAGGTATGTACATTTTTCCGATTCAATAGTTTTTAATGTTTTTATTGGACTATATGTTTTACTTGGAACTACAATTGTTGTTCCAGAATGCATACCCCCACACATAACTATATCAGAAGCAAATACATGAAAAAATGGAGTTTGTAAACAAAATTTATGACGTTTGTCATATAATTCTAAACGTTCTGATACTGAATATGAATTGTTGGCATAATTATTATGCGATAATAATGCTGCTTTCGGTTTGCCTGTTGTTCCCTAAAAAAAGTTTTAATAAATTTAACCAATGGGCAATTCTACTTCCTAACGACAAATAATATCGCAGACAAAATTTATTTTTATTAGATTTTTTTACACTACTGATCACGGACTATGAACATTACAAAAATTTACGGTAAAATCTCTGGCTTTTACATTTAAAGAACATTAATTTAAAAGAACATTTAATGAGCTACATTTTATGTTCAGAAAGTATTTAAATATATGTCACTATAAATGCCTCAACTTGAGAAAATGTACAGTTGAAATAGTGAAAATCTTTTTTGAAAGATAAAATCTTTTAACGTAAAGCTAGGCTTACCACCAAGCTTTTGTCTGCAAATAGTTTTGAAAATAAAATACTTTTAAAAAAAGTTTGAAACCTTAAATTCATATCTTGTGTTGGCCTACACAACATGAGGATTTGCGCATTTTTCATTATGAAATACCTCAGAAAGGCCGGCCTCCAAAAATCAGAAATTTTTTCATATCATTTAGTAAAATGGTTTTTGTATGAAATCAATATCTTTGGAAATGAAGAAGCCAGAGAGTTTACTGCGAACCTTTGCCAATATAAAAAACACCTATTCAAAATGAATGAATTTTTCAACTCTTCAAAAATAATACAATTTTGTGTAAAAAAATGTATAGTAAAACTAAAGCAAACATAGAAGATTTTAATTGCGGATCGTAAAACCCTAAAAGGCATACAGTAATTAAACAGTTATAATCAAAGCTTAGGGCGCTTTTTGTAATGAATATTTCTTTAAAAAGACAATGATTTCAAAGCGCCCCATGCTGGACGCAATAAACTATTTTATTGTTCTGATATTTATTTTGTTTTTTAAAAATCCATTTAATTTATCCACCATTTCACTTTTACTAACGCCTCCATCAAATTTTTATTTCAGTGAATATTTTCGAATTCTATCACGAATTCATCCAGAGCATATTATGGTGTCATCAGAAATACACTAGTAGGTAAAATTTCAAAATTGATTAGCAAAAACGGGTTCAAACTTAAATAAAAGCTTAAATAAAAACTTAAAAAATAAGTTTTGTTAGCAACCTTTGTTAGAAATTTTATTAAATTGTCAATTCTATTTCAGTGTCAATTCTATTTTCAATAAAAACTTACTGAGCTAAATTGAATACACAGTGCATCATCTGGAGATACTTGTTGTTTTGCAGCTTTGAGGTTGCTCTTATTGTTACCCATATCTAAAATATCTTGAAATCGGATTGCACCCCTAAAAGAACGGGAAATTAAAAATGGATGCTGATAATAATAAAATGAAATAAGCTAAGCTGTTTGCAAGAATATATACGCTCTCTGATTTCAAGTTAATATAAGGCAGCTACACAAATATTAAAGTCAAATTAGCATCAGTAAGCCGGTTTCAGGCAGGTTGCTCGGAACCGTAATGGTTTTTAAATCGATTCATCTTGACGTCCTGAATTTGACCCTTAATTTTTACGGTCCGAGTCGTGACGAAACCGGGTCAAAATTGAATTTGTTTATAACAAAAATGCGTTTTTTTTTTAATATCTTTTTAAAAACTAAAAATTTTGAAAATGACATAGAATATTAGTCAATTCTATATAAAGAAATAAATAAAATAAATGAGTCCATGAACATTCAAATCGGTTTATTAGAATTCAAGAAAAAAATTCCCAAAGTTCGAAAAACGCAAAATTTTTAAATAAAAATCGAATAATTACTAAATTTTTTTAAACAATGGAAAACTATGCCTTTTATATGTTAAAAATAAATGTGCCCAATTTTAGCTCTTAAAAAATTAGTTTCCCGACAATTAATAAAATACCATGTCACCAAAATAATTTTATAAACAAAAATAATCTATAAATGAAAGGTCTTAAAAATATCTATAAAATGAAAAAGAAAATTATTTTTTTAACCGTATTTTTAGCCATTATTTTCAATTTGTTTATAACGTGCTATAAACAAATTAAAAAAAAAAAAAAAACAGTTAAGAAATTATTTAGATAAACTTTATTTCGTTTTAACTTATAGATGTGTTATAGACTTTAATTTTAAAAAAAATATTCCGGTACGTTAACTTTTTAGAGAGTTATAAATAAATTAATATTTTTAAGGATTTATAAGGCTTAATCGAAAACTTAAACATTTACCTATCTAATAATAAACTCAAAAAAATTTTCCGACTAATATGGTTTATTTCTTAAAGAAAACCAGTTTAAAATCTGTCGGTTTTTAATTAGAAAATAATATTTTTATAATTAAAATACAGCTTGATTAAATTTAGCAAAAAGAGACACAATAGTTCTGCAGCTATACAGTTGTATATGGTTATCTCATACATTCAATGTTTGAATGTTTGGACAAATTCAATTTTTGCCCTGTTCCGTCACGAGTCGGACCGTAAAAATTTAGAGTCATATTTAGGACTTCAAGATGAATCGATTTAAAAAAAAAGCGGTTTCAAGCAACCTGCCTGAAAAATCCAAATTTGACTCTACTAAAAAAGTAGTAAAAATAAATTAAATAAATTACATAGTAATAAATTTCGATTTTTGCCCCAATTTACTAGATAAAAATTTTTTGTATTTTATAAATACGTATTTTGACTACAAAATAGTAATCATCAGTATGAATTAGCTAATTGTAATTATTCTCCGAGGAGATGTTACTTGTTGCTAATTTGGTGACGGTTTCAAAATTAAGATTGAACTGTTAGGATTAAGACTGGTTTTGAGATTAAAATTATTTGGTTTCATGATTTAGTTTGGTTTTGTAATTTTTAAATTTTATCTTTATTTTGAGATTCTTAACTGTCAAAATCATATTCGATTTAACAAAAAAAAATTCAGAATTAAGATTGAATAGTTGAAGTTAAAACCAACCAATTTAGATAAATTGAAACGATTTGGTTTATTAAGTCGGCTTTGGAATGTATTATTATTAATTTTGAGATCTTGAACAGTCAAAATCACGTGGTCCAATACTTTAACATCATTGGCTGAACTTTGGCCCATCACTTAACACGTGATCGATGTTGATTGGTTGGCATTACAATTTGGTAGGTTATTAGAAAGTATAAATTGTGCACATAACAAAAATCTGTCTGCAAACCGTCACCAAATTAGCAACAAGTAACATCTCCTCGGAGAATAATTACAATTAGCTAATTCATACTGATGATGACTACTTTGTAGTCGAAATACGTATTAATAGAATACAAAAAATTTTGATCTAGGAAATTGGGGCAAAAATCGAAATTCATTTCGAAAAATCCTAGAGTCCTCTTTAATATTATTTAAATTACATAGTAGTTAAATAGATTTAAACATACGGTAGTTTGTTCTCAGTAGATGAAATAACTTTTATAAGATTTTGTGAATTATAATTTCTTAAAGATGTTTCACTTGCAATTTTCAAATCTGGATACAATTCATTAATCATTTCAAAATAATTATGTGATCGAAATGATTCCGGTGCAACTATTCCTGTTACATTAGCTTTTTCAATACTATATTTTAATTCAGGTACTTGATATACAGGATTCAATAAAACCTAAAAGTTCATTTATAGATAACAGGTTTGAATATGAAATGCAATTATTATATTGAAAACTCACAGAGATTACGCCAATTTTTGCTGTTCCAAAAAATGAAATAATCCAATCCAATGTATTTGGACCCCATATTGCTAATTTATCATCTTTTTTAAAACCGCATGATAATAATCCAGATGCAAAATTATCTGTCTGAAAAATAAAAAGTCAGATACTGAGTTTCTCAATTAGCATAACTATTTTTAATTTCCATAACTATTTCGATTTCAGCCTCAGTTTCTAAGTTGGAGAATGTAGCCTGGAATGGGTTTTTTAAGTTTTCTGGAAAATAACCGATTAAATCATCAAAATGGATGATGAAACATTTGTAAAACTGGACCTGTGGTGAAACAAAACTCTGATCGTTTCTATTTAAATATTTTGCCTTTCTATATTTCATTTTAGACCAAATAAGAGATTATATTTGTACTCATGTTACATTCACGGTCTACAACTTGTTCATTGGTAATTTTTTTAAATTAATAGTTGTTTTTAAAAAATCTTTAAAGATAAACAAAACACTTCACTTAGGGTTTATTTCCACCCTAGAAACCTAATGGTGACCTAAGTGAAAGAAGGAAAATTATTGAAGATACTTAGAATACTTAGTCATATTAGACTTTCATTGAAACAATTAAGGCCCAAATTTTTAAAAATAAACCTAGTTAGTTAACTCGCGTGGTTTAAGTTAAGTTCCCCCACCATCCCGAAAATAGTAGCGTTGATCAGAATAATAATAATATATATTATATTAATATATTATTATATTTTATTATTATCATATATATTATTATAAGATCTGAATAATAATTTATTATATATTATCATATATATTATTTATCATAACCTCAAATATTTCAATTCAAAGTGTTAATTAATTTATGCAGTGATGTCAAGTTATTAACAAAGAGTGATTTTTGTGTAATTGTCTCTAAAATTGTAAAGATTGCAACGTTATTGACACGTGTACAGTATGTCATCAGGGGAAGGGACTCGAAGTGGAGGAACTTAATTTATACCACGCGAGTTAACTAACTAGAGAGGTAGAGGTAGATTGTAAAGGCTGCCCTGGACGGGCTACACTTCGACCGTAAGGTCCATTGTGATGCCTTAGGATGTGAGGATGTGAGTGGAGTGGAAGGAATTTGTTAGTAGACTAGGAATTGGTAGGATATGCGGCTGCAGCCGACTATGATAGGAACTATACCGATATTCACCTGGAGTTCGTGAAGGAAACTGCAGAAAACCTTCTCAAGCATAGCCGGTTACTTCGTTCTTGTCCATACGCCGACAGTTTAGTCAATCAACCGCCCTTTTTTTTCTTTTTATAATTGACAAACTGCCGATGTCGGGATTCGAACCCATAACCTCCCTGTTTCCAAGTACTGCATACGGCGCAGACATGACGCCTTAGACCGCTCGGCTACTTGGCTGGTGAGTTAACTAACAAGGCTTATCCTTAAAAAAACTGGGCCTAAACGATCAAATCAGTAGCATGCACTATTCCTGAAAAGAGTTTATAATCTCTTCTCAGTAGATGTTTATGGCTTAAAGGTGCATTTTCATGCTGACGCTTGATGAGAATCTAACATGCGTGCCATGTAGAACAATGAAGCGATAAAGCTAAATTTAGTTTACCTTTTCTGCCGGGTTATATATGCAAAAAAAAAATACTAATAAATATTTAAAAAAAATTCGTTACGCAGGAGCTGCGTCAACATAGCGAATTTCCTTAAAATATATAAATCACTCTCTAGCGGTCATAATTTTAGTGTGATCAAAATGAAATATAATATCTGATATGACTTTAGTATTTGCAACAATAGCTGCATTTCCTTTGGAGAAAATTCGCTAAAAATTTATTTAAATTTATTAATAGCCAAAATAAATCGATGTATAACGATTATAGTTTATAGTGACTTTGGAAACGACAATCAAAATTTTTTACAATAAAATATATTTCATGTATTCGTGTCAAACAAACACAAAATATTAAATATCTCTCTTAATATTAGAATAATCGAAAAATGTATAAGGAGTAAAGTTGGCTGTTATTAATTGTTGTAGTGTAAATTTAAAACTATTTACGTTCGTAGAAACATTTTAAATATTTACGTTGATAGAAATAGTCTTACCTGTTCTTTTAACTCTTTAAAAGTAATTTTTTTATTTTCTTCACAAAGAATGTATGCATCTCGATTTGGATAACGTTCCGCCGCCTCATCCACTAAATTACCAATTGTTTTATATAACAATGGATTTTTTCCAATTTGATGTAGATAACTTCCCTCTCTTGTGGACACATGATATTTGCTAAAACATTTTGAAGTCAGTTAAACCTCGACAATTTGATCCTATTTAATTTTACCATTGTTGAATATAAAATTGACGACCCGAGGTCAATAAAACCGATAGAGTGTTGTATTTTAAAATCACCATTTTTTTTTACAAATGTTTATTTAATTTTGAATTGATTAACTATTCTTGATTAACTATAAAATTCATTACTGGAATTTATTTTGTAGAACACATACATGTCAAATACTTTTCACTTACTGAGACTCATTTACCAAATTTATCAACTTTATAATAAATGTTTACACGACTATCAAGTTTAGATAGTAACTTGTTTGCAAGGTAATGTAGTACAACATTTATGTACATTTCCATCAACATAGTTTTTAGATTGCTGTGAGTTTAGACTCCGATGGTAAAGATCTATAAACTTTAAAAAAGCCAATTTTTAGCAAATTTCCTCCAAAGGAAATGCAGCTATTGCTTTTGCACCAATGTTGGAATTTCGTAAATATTTCTTCAAATGTCCATCGATCCTACCTATAAGATGTTAAAAATCACTATCGCTAAAATTTTTATATATGTATAAATATATATAAATATATATAATATATATATATATATATATATATATATATATATATATATATATATATAGGTATATATATACATATATATATATTTATATATATATATATATATATATATATAAATAAATATATATATATATATATATATATATATATATATATATATATATATATTTATATATATATATATATATATATATTTATATATATATATAGGTATATATGTACTTTTATGTGTCTGTAGACTCTCTAGCGATCACAGCTTTATTCCGATTGGAATGAAATTTGGTATTTGAGGCGCTGTTGGTTTTCTAAAGGTCAAATTTGTTAATGGGTAGAATCGGACAAGGGGGAAGGGGGGTTTAGAGGGAGGGGGAAACACAAAATTTGGTTTATCTCGGATAATATTTGAAAAATCGAAAAATTTATAAGGAGTAAAGTTGTAGGTACTAAGTTTTACTATAATTTTGATACTTCTCATTTTTCTGTTACACTAATATTTACAGAAAAATTTACAATTAAAGATTGAAAGTTAAAATTCTAAATATCTCTAAGTTTGGAAAAAATGTTCACGTAATGAATTATAGGAAACTTAATTTTCTACAACGTTACTCGTTATAGATTTTTCGATTGTTCCAATATTAAGAGACCTATTTTATATTTTGTGTTTTCTTCTATCTTTATGCCCCCCTACTTTGCTAATGCATGTGCTGTTTCGTTTCCTTCGAAACCACTGGGACCTGGTATCCAGGTATAGTTCCTCTAGACAATCCTTGATTACCCCTGAGGTGACTTCAATTACAGAAAAGGATTATAGAGCAGCTCGACTGTCCCAGAGAATGAATGTCTTTTGCCAGAAAGAATGTGGCATATTTCCCCAAGTTGAGGCTTATGTTTGGCTTCTTTCAAACCGGTCTTTCACCGTTAATTTCCGCCCGGTCCCTTCCCCAGTTTTGGAGCCGTCTGTATACTAAACGATTCTGTTTTAAGATAGGATGGTTCTCCTTCCATCCACATGTTCTTATCACAGACTACAGTGAAAGTTTGGAGAAGAAGTATATTTTAGGAAGTACATCGGTGCCTATTTCAGAAATGGGATCTGTGAAGGCTGATGGTACCCTGTTCTTGCATGTCCAACATGATTTTTTGTAATCTAGTTATTTCATAACAAAGCGTTGGGTCTTCGCTTCGCTATTATTACAATGTTTAACATAGTCATTTTCAAGTACAAATTATAAACTGATCCGAACTAACTCTGAGCGAGAGTTCATATAATGGAAGATAAAATTAGAAAACAAAAGATATTCAAAGTCTAAACCCTGTTAAAAATTTGATCAAGTTCACGGTAACGAAAAACAACAAAGCTTATACCGACAATCACTTACACACTATGATATACAGTATCCAGTTTTGGGAGCAATGGTTACATTAGCTTTTTCAATACTATATTTTAATTCAGTTACTTAATATACAGGATTCAAAAAAACCTCATTTATAGATCATTTATAGATAACAAAGTTCATTTATAGATAACAGACTTGAATATGAAATGCAATTATATTATTGAAAACTCACAGAGATTACGCCAATTTTTGCTGTTCCAAAAAATGAAATAATCCAATTCAATATATTTGGACCCCATTATGCTAATTTATCATCTTATCATGATAATAATCTAGCTGCAAAATTATCCGTCTGAACAATAAATAGTCAGATACTGAGTTTATCAATTAGCATAACTATTTTTAATTTCCATAACTATTTCGATTTCAGCCTTAGTTTCTAATTTGGAGAATGTAGCTTGGAATGGGTTTTTTAAGTTTTCTGAAAAATAACCGATTAAATCATCAAAATGGATGATGAAACATTTGTAAAACTGGACCTGTGGTGAGACAAAAGGCTGGTCGTATTTATTTAATTATTTTGCCTTTCTATATTTTATTTTAGACCAAATACGAGATCATATTTGAACTCATGTTACATTCACAGTCTACAACTTGTTCATTGATCATTTTTTTAAACTAATCGGTTGTTTTTAAAAAATCTTTTAAAAAAAACAAAACACTTCATTTGGGGTTTATTTCCACCCTAGAACCTTGTTAATTATGGTGACCTAATTAAAAGAAAAACATTGTAACACTATCACGACTCACGCATGAGCAAATAACACGCTACTCACAACCGACGGACAACACCCCATTCGCTCATCGAACACAACACAAAACAACACCACAAACACCATCCAAAAGGCGATGTCGCAGAAAACAATAAACATACATACATTTATACACACTTAAAGAACACCAACACCCTTACAAATATACACGCACGCTCACACACATTCTCCGGTTCACATGACAGACAAAAATAAAAAACACAGTTTACCGTCACTTGACTATGTCCGTGCGGTACTCTTATCGGGCTCAGCCTTGAAAAAAGAAAACGAAAAAAGATATGATAATAATACTATTTTTTGTTTCCGTTCATACATACTATATACAAAAGGTCAAAATTTACAATTTACAGTGGTTTTCATTCAACAAATTCTCCTAGCGTATAATGGTTTTTGTTCAATAGGAATTTTTTAAATTCGATTTTAAATCTTTTTAAATGTAAAGCTTTTATTGATTTTGGAATTCTATTGTATATTCTGATACACATATTTAAGACTCCTTTGTCGATATACGATTTTTTGGTTTGTATCGTTACCAGATGCCCTGCGTTTCTGGTGTCATAGTCATGTTCAGTCTCGAAAACCGTAAATAAATCTGCGTTTTGTTTCACAAAAAGCGAACATTCCATGATATATACACTATGTTTAGTTTACATCTTCGTATAGTAGATCTCCCACGAGTATGAGAGAGTACATATGTATACATTAAGCAATGTGTATGAGAAGGAGGTCTTATAGGTTTGATAAACAAGCATATTTTTCATAACTGTTCGAGTGGTCACCAACCACTCAAACCTATAAGACCTCCTTCTCATACACATTGCTTAATATATACATATGTACTCTTTCATACTCGTTATGAATATTAACACTATTTTGAAAAATATGCTTGTTTATCAAACCTATAAGACCTCCTTCTCATACACATTGCTTAATGTATGCATATGTACTCTCTCATATTCGTGGGAGATCTATTATACGAAGATGTAAACTAAACAGACGGTATATCTGTTACCGTAAGTATTTTAAATTTTTGAACAAAGGTCTAGCTATACTTAGTCATAAATACTTAGTCATATTGGACTTTCGTATTGAAACGATTAAACAATCAAATCAGTAGCATGTACTGTTTCTGAAAAGCGTTTATAATCTCTTCCCAGTAGATATTTATTACGATTAATTTTTGGCTTAAGTTTCATCGGTACATTTTAAATAACTTTTAATCGGAGCGTGTCACAAAGTCTAGACACGATATAAATATCCGTATATTTTGTTGACATTCTTGGATCTTAGATCTCGGGTATTAGGCATCATTACTGATAACATACATTGAAGGAATAAAAATAATACGAAACCCGTTGAAGAAGACAAAGCAAACTTACATTTGGTTAAAATTAACTTAATTATGTAATTTTGTACTTTTTATAAGAAGGTAAATTGACAAGAACATTCATTGTGTTACGAACGTCTAGCTCAGGAAAACCAGAGAACTTACATAACAATTAGTTAAGCCATAAATGAGATCACACAGATTACTTTACTATTAAAATTACCCTACTATTAAATTATTGTTTTGAGTGAAAACATGTCGATTTAGATATCGAGGGGGTAGTTCAAAAATGGTACCTAGATAATTTTAGGTTTCATCCCTTCGCCACCAGCCACTCCCACTTTGAAATTCCAAATGGCAACCCTTACCTTGTGATACATCTTTTGAAAGAAGATAAAATTCTCTATTCAACCATGATAAAAAAATTAAATCGATCGATTGGTTCTTTAGATAGACTACACAGAAGATGGAAGGTATGAAATCAATTATTATTAGCAAAACATTGCAGATTCGATATACTGTTGCATTAACTTATGACATGTTCTAAATTTATGACATGTTCGAAATGGATGGCCACCATTATTTGCTAGACAAAAATATATTCTGAACTTTGACGAATGTTTCGTGGGTGATTTGTCTATATTCTTGCATAATTCTGTCTGAGCTCTTCGATACTGGCGGGAGGAGTTTTGTAAACTTTATTCTTCAAGTGACCCCAGAGAAAAAAGTCGAGAGGTGTTAAGTCTGGGGATTTTGCAGGCCATATATGCCCTAGCACCAATCCAACCAATCCATTTCCCAGAAAATCTTTGGTCCAGCCAATTTTGAACAGGTACAGCGTAACGTGGAGGAGCTCCATCTTGTTGAAAATGCAAATATTCCTCACTGAGTATCATGTTTCCAACTTCATCCACTTGATATTCCAATGATTCTGTTATTAATTGATCTATTACATTTTTTATCCAATCCGCAATGTTTTGCTAATCATAATTGATTTCATACATTCCATCTTCAGTGTAGTCTATCTTAAGAACCAATTGATCGATTAAATTTTTGATGAACAAATGATGTATCACAAGGTAGGGGGTGGCATTTGAAATTTTGAAGTGGGAGTGGCTGGGGGCGAAGGGATGAAACCTAAAATTCCCTAGGTACCATTTTTGAACTTCCCCATCGACATCTAAATCGAGATGTTTTCACTCAAAATAATAATCACATCAGGTCAAGAGTTATTAAGGGTGGATACTTTTGAAATGTATACAAAATAATGATATTTTGAAGAAAAAAAATTTTTAAACAATTATATTTCGAAAACAAAACGGTAACACACGATTTTTCTTTTAAATTTATATAATAAATATTTAGCTATACTATTCTAGTTTTTTTTTTTTTTAAATTCTGTCGGGTATTTTTTCTAATATAACAGATAATAGTTGGGCGGGCATGAAGTTTTACACGCTTCTAATGAGAGAGAGTGAGAGAGAATGTATACTTTGATATTAATTATCTCGCGTTCTAAACGGTCAAAAATTCTGAAACTTCGGTATTAGAAAACGTTATTTTAAGCCAGTGAAAAAAAATGAGCAAAATCTGTCGAAAAGTGGTGAACCATCATTTTGAAGACACGCACCAAATTAGCAATAAGCAACATATCTCTGAATCCATATCCCAGAGATAGTTACGATTAGCTAATTCATACTTGCTCATTTGGTGCGTGATGGTCTCTCATTTGGTGCAAGAGACACGCGCCAAATTGGCAATAAGCAACATATCTTTGAATCCATATCCCAGAGATAGTTACGATTAGCTATTTCATACTGATGATGACTACATTGTAGTCGAAATACGTATTTATAAAATACAAACAAATGTTCTAGGAATTGGGGCAAAATTTTAAATGTAATTTCAAAAAAACTAGAGTTTCTTTTGATTATTTTAATAATCTTTATGTTTTATTCATGTGTAAAGGGATTCAAATACTACCACAGAACATCTTTCACATAAGCCAACCTGTTTATATTTATTAATATTTTCATAACACTAAAGGAATTCAAAAAGGTAAATATTTGCATATGCCACGTAATCGTAGATAACTTAAGAGTTCAAATATCTGAAACTAAGTACAAATTGAACTGGATATTATGTTCTTAAAATTAAAGAAATTTAAAATAGACAAATAGATAATGTTATTAACCCGACTTCAAAAGGAGGATGGTTCTCAATTCGTCTGTATTTTTTTTTATGTGTGTTACCTCAGAACTCCGTCATTTATGAACCGATTTTGAATTTTTTGTTTGTTTTAAGGGTTTGGTTTCCCATTGGTCCCATTGGTCCCAAATCACATTCTGATGAGGGGATCCCCTGGAAATCGAGGAAAATCCTCATTTTATATGTGATAACCGATTTCTGCGAATTTTTTTTTTTTTTTTTTTGAAAGGGTATACTCATTCATAATGGGAAAATAAGAAAATTTTTTTAAAATCCGACTTCAAAAAAATTTTTTACAAAAAAAAACCGACCCCAAAAAAATATTTTTACAAAAAAAAAAACAAAATGCATGTAAAAAAAACTGAAAATCTGTTATAAAAAATGCACTAAAAATTAAAAAAAAAAAAAAAAAACGGGTAAAAAAAATGCACTAAAAATTAGTAGGTCGTTTGGTAGGTCTACCCATATTTAGACAAATAAAATCAGTTATAGAACCTCAAAGTCACTAAAAAGCGAGAAATAAACCATATTTTGACAAAATGGAAACCCGACTTCAAAAATCAAATATTCTATAACAAAAAATGCACTAAAAAGTAAAAAAATAATTGCATATT
Organism: Nineta flava; assembly: GCA_963920215.1. Taxonomy (NCBI): domain Eukaryota; kingdom Metazoa; phylum Arthropoda; class Insecta; order Neuroptera; family Chrysopidae; genus Nineta; species Nineta flava. Next base: position 19,097,378 of record OY986041.1, read on the forward strand.
CTTGTGCCAATTTTAGTTCATCTAAGCAAAAATTTTTAAATATATATGTACAATTATTGTTATTTTTGGAGGCGGTGACCAAAAGTTATGTGAATTTCTCTCTGCTGACACCGCCTCCAAAAATAACAATAATTGTACATATATATTTAAAAATTTTTGCTTAGATGAACTAAAATTGGCACAAGAATAAGCAATTATTTTTTTACTTTTTAGTGCATTTTTTGTTCTAGAATATAGAATATTTGATTTTTGAAGTCGGGTTTCCATTTTGTCAAAATATGGTTTATTTGATCTCGTAATTTCTTAAATTTTACAATAAATTGTTTATCTAATATTTAAAGAATGTAAATTTAATTTTAATTGGTATCATGTCATTTAAATTTTAAATAGTCATTATGTTATTTAAATACAGTTCTTGGTTCGGTGGTCTAATTAGAGATTAGGAAAATAAACAGATAATACATGTTAGTTATAAGGTCCAGATGCATTAATAAGGACCCTTATAATAAATAACTGATTTATTTTTCGAAAATCTACTGAATTTATTTTCAATATGAGTGAATGGGCCAATTATAACCGTTACAAAAGAAGTCAGTTAATATACAACATTTACAGTTTCATTGGAAATTTTCTGAAAAATTGCATGTACTTAGCAGTATTTATCTAAACATAACCTCAAATGTTGTTATAATAAAAATAATAATAATATAATAATAATAATAATACAATAATTTAATAATATAATAATTTCATACAATATACTTTCATTAAAGTGATCTTCATCTCTTCTCATAACCTTACATCATTGTTTAAGTATTTTCGCATCTCTTGGAACAGAAAAAAACAGTATCTGGTGTACTTATAGAAGTATTTAAGCATTTCGGTACTAGACAATATCTATAATGGTTTTTTTAGCTTTTTCTAATATCGAAATATCGATTAAAACTGAAAATCCTTAACTAATAACTCGATCGAAAAAAAAATTTGGTATAGATATTTTTAAAATGTTCTAATTAGTCCATTTACACTTGTTCGTCTATCCGTCATTTGATAACTCAATGAAATAACAAGTAAACGTGAATATGAAGTATGTCAATGCATACAGTAAATAACACTGAATATGTACTGTGACGTCATCCATAGCGCGCGAAAAATGCGTTAAAACTAGCCAAATGTAATCGGTATTTTATATATTATTTTAAAAATTAATTTAAACACTTTCAACAGTATTTATATTTTTTTTTACTATGATATAATGAAGTAAAAAGTGAATTTAAAAAAAAAAATTTGATGCATATTCCCTATTAGGTACACAAATTTCTTCATCATTATAACTCATGGTTCTGATAAACGAAGAATATTAGAATAAATGTAAATATTTAAAAATCTAGCCCGGTGTTGATAAATTTCAGTATCTCTGATTCTATTGTAAATAATGAATTCCTAATTTTAACGGAAGAAGTGGTTCGGTTCTATCATGATAAAATGTAGAATCATTGGTTTTAGATCAAATATATTATTTGTCTATTGCAGTTTTTCACTACTACATCATTTTATGAAAGTTTTGTGAATGGAAGTTTCGACCATGAATAAGCATCCATTTGGACATCCTGGAAGATCAATCAATAGTGATCATAGAAAAAAATTGATACAGGTGTTTTAATTATTCTAATTACTCAACAAAATGTTCTAATTACTCTTTTTTCGGAAGTCAGTATTCCCGTCTATCCAAGTTTATGCACCTTCACTCAAAAATAACTGTATTTTGAATGGTAAGATATAGAACATATGTTCAAATATAAATAATGTTTCCTTACAGCTTTGTTTGAAATTTTTTTACCTAAACACATTAGATAATGCCACATTTGCGGATTGCCGAAGCATGTGTATGAATATCTCTATCTTTATCAATGCATGTGAAGAAGTAAGAGAGAGTATAAGGTCTGATAAAGAGCTTAATATAAACATGGTATTTAAAAAATTAACGCATTTAATTATTACATTTTTTTTATGGCATACAGTTATATATATATATATATATATATATATATATATATATATATATAGAAAGTTTTTTATGTGCAACTTAACATATATAGTGTGGTTTTATTTGCCAAACACAAGCTTAATACAAGCTTGAAGTCTAATGTCTAAGGTTAGATTGATTGGTATTATATAAACTTATAGACCAGCAGCTTGCGACAAAAATTTGTTTCAAATTTTATCCATCGGAAAACTTTGTATATTCGGTAGAGTACGTTCTTACGATTTTAAAATGTCATTTCTTACACCTGGATGGTGGGACAACACCTGGAGAAAAATAGAAAAGTAAATCAGAGAGTTTGTCAAATTTTATTCACCTTCAAATTAATTTGTTAATTAGTTTTTAACGAATAATGTATGAAAAAATATTTCTTACATCTGGCAAGCGGGACAAAATAGTTCTTACAGCCTCTAAACAATGTGATATTTCACAAGGGTATTGTCAAATATTATTCAACTTAAAATTTAGGCGTGAGGTAAGTTTGAACTATAAATAATATAAAAAAAAGTTCTTACGGCTTGAACACGGATCAAAGAAGTTCTTACATCGTTCTGAAATTAAAAGTGGAGAGCGTCATACAGTGCGTGTTTTTGCTGTGCGCAGGAGTATGTGTGTACAATTTACGGTTATAATAAAGTGAAGTGCATCAATGAAGCGAGAGTTGTGGCTTTTTCTAAAACTTAAGTAATGACGAGAGTATTTTGAAAATGCCTAAAAATAAATTTGATGGATCTGTACTACCTCCTTGCAAAGCAAAATTGAAACAACACATCTTGAGAACCATATACACTCCCGTTCAATAAAATTGAACAGATCTGAACCGAATCAGTCTCTCACAATTTTGATTATTCTTGTAGTAAATGTTTTTTTACTATACTTCCATTTCTTTTTTCACACTTAAAATATATACTACTTATCTTTGTTTATTAACAAATCATAATACACATAGTTACAAAAGTGAGGAGTTTTATGAAATGTTAGAAAATTAACATTTCAGGTCTGTTCCATTTTATTGAACGGGAGTGTACATTGTAAATATTTGGCAAAAATGCACATCAACAAATCATTAATAATCTAAATATGGAAGACTACGGTTGGGAAATAGAGGAGGATAAATGCTTATTCAAATGGTTAGAAGGCGACCAAATGCCAAAATATCATGAAGACATCGTTGTAGAGAAGTCGACCGCAGAAGATGAAGGTGATTGGTTTTTTACATAAATTTCTATAGAAATTATTCTTGATATGTATTTATAAGCATTCCCTTAATATATGTGTTAAAATATGCCCTATTGGGCTAATCAGCCCATACATTAGCTCTGATCATATAAAAATGTATATATGTTACATATAACACAAAAAATAAATAAATTTCAAATTCTTAAAACATAAAATTAAATAATAATATTATTAAAACAATGGATTTAACAATTATCTTAAACTAAATGAAACGTTGGGGCAGGAGTGTCGAGTCATCATTCATAAGTTATTTTCCCCGATAATCTCATTGCTCTGTTGTTCAGTATTTCTTTTAAAAAACTGTCCACTTTCAAGACCGCTTGCTCATTCCCTAGCATTCAAAATACTTTCCAAGCACGTTAACCTTCCTCTCCTCAGATCAAGCCTATTATCCTCGTTGATTCCAGAACAGTCAAACTCACAAATGGTAGCCAAACTTACTTCCTTCACACAATGGGCATATTCTTTGATTATCAAATTTATTTTTATTTTCCCACATGTATCTTCCCAAGCCGGAGTTAGCAAGTACTCTCCTCGTGTTCTTCTGCGCTACTGCTAGGTAAGGTGCTCCGTATACAAAGTAGCCAATTTTGTTGAAAATGTCCAAGGAAGGCATATCTTTTATATTGTGAAATATGCTTCTTCTATGCCAAACATGTGATAGTTCTTTGATATAATCTTTTTTGTGATTATAAGGGATATTCCTATCAGTTAGTTTATTTACGTCAATTCCAAACTCCTGAACTAGCTCTAACATGTTATCTTTTAACCCATGATCGAAACAATTCTGTTGTTTCATTTTCACTCGACTTAAATCTGCAGAAGTAGGTCAAACACTCAAACAATGCTGCACTATATACCCATTAATTGGTACTTCTCCTAATTCTATCAGTTGCATCGCTAGAAGCTGCTTTAGCCACACCCAATACCTCTTGCTGCACACAAATGTCTTCAAATTTTTGTCTATTTTTTTCATTCCCCATATTTGTGCACCATATGTCAAGATTGGCATTATTAGTTAAAAACTAATAAACAAATTAATTTCAAGGTGAATAAGATGTAACAATGACCCTTTTAAAAGTTACATATTCGTAATCGTTTTCTGTCTCAAGGTCCCGCTGACCGACTTCAGCATTATTATACACCTCTATTCTAACTCAATTGGAATAACTAATTATATTAATATGGCGGTGAATAAAATCATACTATGATTTTGTCGCGAGCTCCCGGTCTATTAAACTAGTTTTAATATTTCAAATATCTAGTTCATTTAAAAATAAATGTGGACATAATTAATAAGTATTATTATTATTTATAATATAACATTACGTGTCTTAACATTGAAACATAGATAATTGTGGAAGTTGTTGTGGAAGAAATTATTGAAAATTGGATTGCCATTGGAATTTATTAATGTCATTAAGTCCACTTATCGTTCCACCAGCTGTTGTGTTCGATCGGACAGGGGTAATGTGGGTTCTGATTTTAAAATTTACGAGGGGCTAAGGCAAGGCTGTGTATTTTATATTAATGACCTTTATGAAAGGATGGAGGAAATAAGTACCAGTCTCCTTATGATAAATAGATATATCTTGGGTTCTAAAAAGCATTGCACTTCGACCTTATGGTTCATTGTGCTACCTCTTTTACCTCAGTCCGACGAGATTCGCTTCTCCCATATGTTGGCAATAGCCTGGAGATCCACCCGAAGGTGCATATATTCGGGGTTAGATGCACCAAATATCCCGTATCTGCTGCAACCTATCTGCTGAGGTCCGTAGTCAAAGATAATGTGGCTGGATGTTTCTTCCTCTTCGCCACACAATCTGCACATAATGGACCCATTATGGAGTCCCATTGTGTGCAGATGCTTTCGCAGGGGATACTGCCCGATAATGAATCAAGTAGCCCTGGCAGTTGCATCCTGTTCAGCCTCAGTGCATCGAGAGATAGCCTCTTTGTTGCACTCCGAAGCAGTACCTTCCCGAGCTCCTGCCGCGATACTTTTTCCCAGTGATCACGGTGTTTGGAATTTGACAACTCGTTTGTTTACATGCAGTCCTTGGAATTCTTAAGATAAGCTCTCAGCCAATGAAGAGTATTCCGACTCACTTTTTTGATAAAGTATTTGCTTTATCGTTTCCTTCGAAACCCCTTTGACTTTGTACCTAGATCAATTTAACATTGTTCCGTTTTGCCAGATCCAGCAGTTCCTCCAGACAATGCTGACTACCCCTGAAGTGACCTCAGTTCCAGACAAGGCTTTTAGAGCAGCTATACTGTCCGAGAGAATACATAAGTTCTGGTTTATGTTGCCTCTACGTAGATTCTCACGGAGACAAGCCTGTATGGTGTAGACTTCTGCTTGAAAGTCTGTGGCATCTTTTCGCAAGTTGAGGCTTATGCGTGCTTTGGTTCTTTCACCGTAGATTTCCGACCGGTCCCTTCTTCAGTTTTGATTCCGTCTGTATACCAGACAATTCCTTTCTTGAGATAGGGTGGTTCTCCTTCCGTCCACATATCCCTATCACAGACTACAGGGAAAGGTTTTGAAAAGGAGTATATTTTGGGAAGTATATCTGTGCCCATTTAAAGAACGGGCTTTGAAATGAATGATGTGCCCACGACCCTTGCATGTCGAACCCGTTGTTTTGAAATCCAGTTATTATTGCAAGTCAGTCTATAGGCGCTGGATCTCGCTTTAGCTATTATTACAATGCTTAGCGGAATCAACCCTAGTATGATTTTTATGGTAGTTGTGGGTGTACTGCTCATGGATCCAGTAATGCATAAACAGGCCAGTGTTTGAATCTTGGATATCTTTGTGCGTGTTGTTATTTGATTAACTTTTGGCCACCACACTAGATCAGCGTTATCATTGGCCTAACTACTGTTGTATAAAGCCAGTGGATCATTTTGGGTTTTAGATCCCAGACTTTTTCACTTGGTCTCTTGCAAAGCATTAGAGAAGATTTGCTCTTACTTGTTATGTATTCCATATGAGGGTTTCATGTTAGTTAGTTTAGAGTTCAACATTACTCCTAAGAATTTGGTTTCTTATGCGATCTGTAGTCATTCACCGAAGAGGATGAGTGGTTTTATGTTATCCACCTTCCTTTTCCATGTGAATGGAATTAGTGTGGTCTTATCAGGGTTTATTTTCAATCCCTGTAGACACAAAGCCTTATCCTGCACCTAGCAGTGTGGTTGACATGTCACACAGACGTTGAATGGGTATGGGTGTTTTAAAAAATTCAATGTTTTAATACATATTTATTCAGACAAACTTACATTAATTATAAAAAAATTTTCGTTTTAACTTATATTACAAGAGACATTTCGTATTTCGTTTCCGCTTCGTATATACTCCTCTTTCTAATTGACCGACTTTATACTATATTACACAGGAAATTAACATATGAATCATCAAAACTATAAAATTTACCTCTTCACATGGCGTACACGCGCTATCTCAAAATTGTTGTCGAATATCCTGAACCGTCCTATAAATACTCAAAATCAATCAATACAAATTGAATTGTCTTTCTGAATTTTTGTTGAAATACTTTAACGCCGAAATTAATGTTATTTATAATCAAATTGTATTTTCATGGTTGTAATAAAGTCAATTAAATTATATTTAAAAGAATAGTAATTATTTTATATTGTTAGAGTCAATAACAACAATCATCCATCTGATTATTCTAGTAGTCTCAGTATCAGTCAGTAATATACAGTAGTCTAGTTAATCTTCAGAAGCTGTTCCGGTCCATTTAATCATTTAAGATTAATCATTTAAATTGGTAATTGGTATCCAAAGTTTACTGAATTGCATTCAATCGACTGCCCTGATGACAGCACTGCTCCGAATATATATATATATATATATATATATATATATATATATATATATATATATATATATATATATATATATATATATATATATATTTATGTAAAAGGATATGCATATAAGGAGAGATAATGTTTCTTTTTAAAACTAAACAAATTGAGTTTTAATTTTTTTCATAAACCTACAATTTCAGCTCCATTCATCTGTAATTTTTGTTGATCAAACAGTAAATTATCTTTGATTCCCTCTCTTGAGGAGGGATGTCATTTAATGTTGAAGTTTACCCATTCGATTTTTAGCAAGAACTTTTTTGTTAGAAATATCCGAATTTACGAACAGGCAGATCGGCGGACGTACATGCGAAAATGGAAGTCCTATTACAAACACATATACCAAAATTTTCTCCACGATCAATATTTCCAAACGTTACAATCCGTCAGGACTAAGCGTATGATACCCTTATATATTATTAAGTTATACAAAATAGAATAAATAAGTACTTATTGTTTGTGCACAAATAAAAAAAATATGGATAATGCTTATTTATTTTAAAACAGTAGCCGCATTTCTCTTTTCCTCAATTTCAAGAATAATGTTTTTTTACACTAATATGCGAGTATTTAAACTTAATTGAATTGAAATACTGATAGTTCAAAGTCCACCAACAACCGCAGACTTCAAATTTAATTCTCCATTGAATTCTTTACAATCATTTCCCTTAATTTATGTTTTTGTACTTTGCCAGACAAAGTCCTTGGATAATCTTTGACAATGCGTAAGTATTTAGGTATTTTGAATTTGGCTAGTTTCCCATTTGAAAATGCTTCAATTTCATCAAGTGTAATTGTTGTGTTTTCGGTAACACGTAAACAAACCATTATTTCTTCACCCATACGTTCATCTGGAACACCGAAAACCTATAGAATAAAAATTAATTTAATGTTTGACAATATAAAAATAAACTATATACAATGAGTTCATTTGGAAAGTTTCCAGCAAAATATTTTTTTAAGTTTGCATTTTAGAAAATAATCTCTCACAGTTTAGAGAGGGAAACATAATGCAATAGTTTAATTTTTTGTAAATATGGCGTAAATTTTGCATTTATACCAGACAAAAATGGATAAATGAAAATAATTTTCAAACAAGTTTTGTTTGTTCTTTTTTATAAGAACATTAATAAGAACTGATAAAAATAAACAACTTTTGTTTGAAACTTTTTGTCATGCATCCAATGCATCCATTCTGTAAATTTGGTATTTACGCTACATTTATGCCACCGTATTTACACCAAGACTAAGAGATGTATGAAAAAAAGTTTTAAACAAAAGTTGTTTATTATAAAAGTTATACCACGCGTTACGGATGCATGGAGCAGAAATATAATTATTGCATTTTGTTTCTCTCTTTAAACTCAGAAACTTTTGTTTGAAACATTTTTTTCTAAAATTCATATTAAAAAAATATTTACACAAAACTTGTGGAACTTTTCAAATTAACAAACTGAATAAACATTATTAAAATAATCAAAGAGAACTCTAGGTTTTTTGAAATTACATTTCAAATTTTTACCCCAATTCCTAGAACATTTATTTGTATTTTATAAATACGCATTTCGACTACAATGTAATCATCATCAGTATGAATTAGCTAATCGTAACGATCTCTGGGATATGAAGTCAGAGATATGTTGCTCGTTGCTAATTTGGAGCGTGCCTCACAATAATATTAAAACAGTTTTGTCTTTTATATGATGTGACTGAGGATATGATTTGATCAGAAGGATAATTTGAGTTGACTGACCAATTACGGATTAAGTGTGTGTAGAATCCCACCCATTTATTGGCGGCATTCTTTTGTGACCATGCGGCGTTGTTATTGTCACTAAGGTGAGGGTGTTGATCGAAGCTAACCTTGATATTCAAGTATTAAATTTTTTTGAAAATGAAATTTTGAAAATTTTATTAAATCACAATTTGGAATTGGGCTATTGTCTAAATTCATTATTTGTTTTCTCAACTTGTGTATGTAGATACTTTCGTATGCATCGAATTCTGTGGGGTTTTGTACCGATTTTAGAATTTTTAAATTCGATTTGACAATTTTGTGGTTGTTCTCAATATCGTGCGCAGCTATACAAAATTTTTCGGTTCTCCAAAATTTTACATGAGCCAGATGTTCTTTGATTCGAGTTCCGATTTGGCGACGACTTTGACCAACATAAATTTTCGAACAGTTTTGACAACTGACACCATATTATATTTTTCATTACTAAATTTATCCTTAGGGTTGCCCAGGAACTGTTAAATTTTATTTTTTCTAACAAGTGCTGTTTTTAGGTTATAATCCCTTAATTCTCTAGTGATCTTATTATTGCATGGGCGGAAGTATGTTAGTTTGCATCATTTATTTTGTTCAACGTAGCTAGTCTCTTGTGTTAGTACAGCGTTCTATTGAAAAAAAAATCTACAGAATTTAAAAACAAAAAACTAGGAGAGTAAAGATAAATATTTCTTAAATAAATAAAATTTAAAAAAAAAAATCCCGTTTTACCCTTTTGTTTTCGAGATATAATAATTTAAAATTTTGTTTTCTTTCAAAATGACATTAATTTGTATATAAATATATGTGTGGTAGTATACATGTGTATTTGTATTTGTTCTATAAAGATGCGTCCACACCTACGCATCACAAACCCGGAGCGGTGTGCGCGCCGCTCGCTTTGGCTCGTTGGAATTGTTGATTTCAACGAACCTCCGGCGATCCATAGGAAACCCACGAAAATAGTATTCATTTTGCAGTGAAGTTGTAAACATGTCTACGCGACGGGAAAATTTCGCGATTATGGTGATGAGTGGTGTGGCATTATTAATGGGAAGTTTGTCTAAAAACATAAAGAAATTCGACGTTGGTCAAAAAAGTCAATCACAAAACCCCGTTATAGTCGAACCCCGAAAATAGTCTAAAGATAGTAATTAAAATAATAAGTAACATTTTAGTTCAACTAAAATACTAAAAGTTTCGTTAAAACACTAAGTTCAGCTAAAACACTACATTTCAAATATGAACTGCGTTCGTTGAAAAAACCGACTTGAGATGGATCGTTGTGATAGATCGTTGTGATGGATTCGTCGGATGTGACGAATTCGTTCCGCATAAGCTGCGTCAAGTGTTGATGCACCTTAATAAAAGCAAATCGGTTTTTTGTCCTGATTATACAAGTCAACGGTGGAGCTACCATTAAAGTATAAGCTAAGGTACATTAAAGTATCTGAAATAGATGCATGATTTGTTTTTAAATAAGATGTATCAAAATTAAGCAGGCGATTTACAGTATATTCGTGTTTTACTTCTAGAAAAAGAAATATCTACGAATACCCGTTTGATTGTACATACTTGACTGTCGACAATTTTCGAATGTGTGTTTAGGAAATCTTCAATTTCTTTTGGAAATATATTTTCACCACCTCTAATGATCATATCTTTTAGTCGTCCAACAATTTGTCCATATCCATTTTCATGTAAAATGAATTGATCACTAAATAATGATTAATGTTAATTAATTTTATAATACATAATTAAAGGTTTAAAATAAAAGTTTACCCAGTTTTGATCCAACCATCACGTCCTTTAGTTTCTTTTGTTTTTTCTTCGTCATCATAATATTCCAACATTGCACAGTTTCCTCGAATATGTAACTCACCAGGTTTTCCAAAAGGAACTAATTGACCATTTTCATCTACAATCTGGAATATATTATGTATATTGATAAGTTAAATACTATCTTATATTTTGGAAATATCCCAATTTTTATACAATATGCTTACGGAAGCGGAGTAAATAAGTAAGAGTCATATATTGAGTATATTCAATAAGTAAGTACTATTTTGAAATAATAAGAATCATATATTGTGCACCAAATATGAAGCTTCGTCCAAAAATATAACAAATGCAAGTAATATTTGTCAAATTTATTTGATTTTATAAGCTTTTATTTAACTTGCAATGTATGTATCTATGTATGTATGTATGTATGTACATATATGTACTTCCTCTACTTCCTCTTTGTATGCACTTCCTCTTATCCTACGGAGTTGAATTTTTACATGCTGGTTCAGTTTCGATGACAATGCATTTTTAAGGAAAGCATGACAAGAATCGACAAGGGGAAAGGGGGTTTAGAGGAAGGGGAAAACACAAAATTTGGTATATCTCCCCTAATATTGAAAAAATCGAAAAACACATAAGAAGTAAAGTTGTAGAAAATTAGTTTTACTATAAAAAGCTTGTTTTAAAAATGTTTAAGAAACTTATTTATCATTAAATAACATTTACCAAATTTGTTTGATTTTTATAACTAAACAGTGAAGTGATGATTCTTTATTGATAAAATATAAAAAAAACTATGAAAAATTGCCTTTTAAAAATTGTCCTTTTAAAAATGTTAAAGTTAACTGTTATAATAACAGGACCTGTGATATAGAGATCGGTAACTGTTAAGAAAATATAAATTACTGTAAATGTATGCCTAAAATAAATATTTTATCTCCTTTATTCTTAAAAATAATAAATATATTTCTTTATCCTACATAGAAAATGCAGGGAAATATATGTGAGACGGGTATTTAAATCTGGATAGAAAGTTTAAGGTATTTCCAAACTATATCAGCTGATCGGGTATCCGCGCGAAAAGAACTATATAGAAAATTAGATGCGAATCAGGGAGATTTCGCAACAAAAAATCATACATATGCTAGTATATAATTTCAAACGACTTTCAAACAGAGCGCCGGTACTCAGAATGCTAACTGAACCATAAAAAATAACCTTCACTGCGGACATGAAAAAATGCACTTTTTTATGCATATTTTATCAAAAAACTTTATAAACCCGATGGGCATTCTCCCAAAGTTTTAAGGAAAAATATTTCTAAGGAATTGAGGAAAGTATGTGTCGAATTTCAAAACAACCATGACTATATTGAGTTCGAAGTAAAAACAGTCGGAATCGTGCATTTTATTTCACCATGTTCATGAAGATGTATGTTAATTTTCTCCAACTTACGTAACGATTTTCTCAAAAACGACATGGAGATAAATTCTCAAAAAAAATTCAGCTGATTTCTGAGGATTCATTTTACTAATATTGTGAATTTCGTCAAGTTCTTGACAACCTAATAATAGTTTGGAAATACCTTAACAACTATAAAAGTTTAAGAAAATGAACACACCTTTGCTTCAACATGTTCGGCTAAATGTCCAACAGTCTGTGTTGCATACGCTTCACTTTCATTGGGAAGCGATTGAAATACTACCGCTGTGGTTTCAGTCATACCATAAATTGACTAAAAATAAAAATAAAAGATTAACAACTCATGGTGATTATTTAAAAAATGGAATAGGGAATATGCATGAAAATTTTTTTTCACTTGAATTGAAGCTTGTTTACTTGACAAATATCAAGGTAAAATTACTTTTTAAATAACTTTAAAAATAAGCGAGATATGAATGATTTAAATTCCCGAATAGACAAAGAAGGTTATAGCCCTCTTGATATGTTATGGGACGTCATATTACACTTTCAACATTTAAAATACACGTAAAACTCTGTTTTTAGTATTTTTGCAAGAAAAAGACAGATAATAATTTTTAAAAGCTTATAGCTTCCTTGATATTTGTCGGATTTCAATTTCGTTTTTAAATATTATTACAGTATTAACAGTATTTTCATATTCTGAAAATAAATGTGAAAAAAAATTTTCATGCATATTTCCTATTGCTGAACTCAATTAGTTTTTCTACATTGACAGAAAAATAATGTTACTATCAGCTTGGCAACATGTGGTATTTGTTACTGTTATTGATTCTTTGATCTACTTTGATCACTGTTTATGAACATGAGTATAACATTTCATTGTTTAAGTTGAAGCAAATTTTCTTTCATAAGAAAATTCAGCTATTGTGACTCTACCGATGAAACAGTTTCATCGATCCAACCTAAGAGATTTTACAATTTTAGTCTGATTGAAATTAAATTTTGCCATTCCATCTGTAATTGAAAGGCCGAATTCGTTAATGGTCAAAATCGGCTAATGGAAAAGGCGAGGGGCTTAGAGCGTCTGGAAAACATAAAATCTTGAATTCATCTTTACATATTAGTAAGATGAAACAATCAATCACAAAAACTGAATTAAGGCACCAATGACATATTATAAAATTTTGAAAAAGAACCATACTTATGTGGCCCATGGTACACATGGGCACAGTAGCAAGGATTAACTTAATCCTAATTGTATTTACCTTAACTTTTTTAACTTGTAACGTTTTTAATTTATCTTGGAATAAAATTGGTGGACATGGTGCACCGCCAGTAATTGTATATTCCAAACTTGAGAGATCAAAATTATGTTCTTTTTGTAATTTAATAACATCTACAAACATTGTTGGTGTTCCATTAAGGTAAGTACATTTTTCTGATTGAATAGTCCTTAAAGTTTTCAATGGATTATAACTTTTACTTGGTACCACAACTGTGGATCCTGCGTATAATGCCGGACATATAATAACATCAGTTGCCAATACATGAAAAAATGGTGATTGTAAACAAATTTTGTGGTGCTTATCATACAGTTCTAAACGTTCTGCCACCGGATATGAATTATTAACATAATTATTATGTGATAATAAGGCTGCTTTGGGTTTTCCTGTTGTTCCCTAAAATGAACATCAATTGGTTACTGATATCTTCAGATCACCCGTCTTCAAAATAAATATATATTAAAGCGGGAATAATTAGAACCAAAAAAAAGTTAACAAATTGTCTCTGGTCGACCTTCTTCGTTTGAAATAGGGTTTCTGCTCGAGAATTCTTGAGAAATTTGTCTTTAGTCGAGACGGGAAAAAAACTCAACGCCTCGAGAACTCGAGAAATCAATTCCGTTTCGACATCGCAAACCAAACCGAAGTTTCCGACATCGCAAACCAAGATAATGAAGAGGACCTCAAACTCGACAATGAATTATTTGAGCTACTAAAAAAGTCCATTCAGACAGCTGAAACTTTAGACAAAACCAGTCACACTCACATAACTAGAAATTTATTAAAAAAGAATTTCAGTTATTGAGTCTATTGGGCAACGAACGCCTACACTTGAAAAAATATACAACCTGATCTTATTAGATATGGTGAATATATAAATATAAATGAAAAGTATATACCTATATATAGTTTAAAAAAATAAGTTTAAGGACTATATATACACATATATAATGTTTAACACTTTATAATGAATAACTTATTAAATAGGCTTTATAAGTCTTCATCATTAATTATTGTACAGTCTAGTGGTTAGCACTCTAGGCTTCTAAACGAAGGGACCTGCGATTAAATCCTATCCCATACCGTAAAAAAATTACAAGTTAAGTTAAATAAGGGGTCATTCACCTCTAATATCACATGGACGTAAAAATAACATACTATCAAGACAATGCCTTCTATACGCCATGAGAACGTCTTTTGAAGGTCGTAATAAATAGGTCATATGCATCACCACGTGCATCCAGGGTAAAACGTGCAATAATTTTGTCTGATCCTATATAATTATACATGATTGTATACAGGGTGTCACGCCCGTAAGTCACGGACACAACTAAAGGTGTGGATAGAAAATTGAATTCTGAAACGAAAAGTCCTTTACCATTTTTTAATCAGACGCATAGGTAATTAATTATTAATTAAAATAAGTAACCAATCAGAGGCACCCAATAGCGTGTGTGAGCGAGTGTTTGAAAGTATGTTAGTGGAGAATGGAAGTAAGTATGTTAGTGGGCTGAAAACTATGAGCTATTTTCAGCACATCTGACCTATCGTAAAGTTTCTTGAGATATCCCCAGAATCTCTCGCCTAATATTTTAAGTTGTTTCAAGCATTGTGGTTTTTTTATACAAACCCTTTCTTTCAGGCAACCCCTAAGAAAATAATCAGTACTATCGCATGGTTAGAAGGAGCATATTTGACATTAAAATATCGTCGATAGTTTCTCTGAGCGGATTGGTATTGCTCTATATCGAAAGTCCTAAGTATTTACTATAATCTAAAAAAGAGAAACTCCATAAATATTAATTACAGAAAGAATTATTTAATTTAAAAATCGTGAAGTTATTTTTGCGCCACCCTATAGAAGTATTGTTTGAGTTTTTGCCATTTTATAAATATTTCACCTTTGTAGAATGAATCAAGGAACTTACTGAACTGAATTGAATACAGAATCCATCGTCTGATGATACTTTGTCTCTGGTCGTCTTCAAACTCTCAGGCTTACAACTTCTTCCCACTTCCAATATGTTTTGAAATTGAAAAGCCCCACTAAAATAAAATACAAATTAAAATAAGGGTAAACACCTATGCAGAACGACGAAATAATAGGTTCTTTTGTTTTAAATGGTTTAAAACAAAAGAATTTATATTTAAGTCTTAAAACTTACTGAAATTAAAAAAGACTTATTTTTTCTGAAATTCTCTGAAAAAATAAAATTAATGTTTTCTAATAGATTTTAAGACAAAAGAAATACTAAAGATTGGATTTCAGAAGAGTTATTCAGACTTTTACAGAGAACTAATTAAATACAATATAACAACTCGTCCTGGCGAGATTCGAAATCCTGTTCACTAAACAAGGGCTTTAACCAACTGACTTTGTACTTAACAAATACTATTTTAATAGTAAAAGATGAAAAATAAGTGAAAAATAAGTGTTGAAAACATAACAAAATTTTCATGCAGAGTAATGCAAGCGCGGATCCACCGTTGTGGGCACGATGGGCATGCCCACAACCCTAATAGACTTGTGACGTCACACTTTCACGGTCTATTGAGATCGATAGGCTGATGATATAATATCCACTGCCTTAATAAAATTTAAAAAAACAATGAATCGTGCATGATTCGGAACGCAGTGAAGTACTTAGTCATCTTAGACGATATGCTGACACGTTATGTCACATTTTTGACAACATATTATCTGTATCTTTTTGGCCCATGAATACTTGTATTCGAAAAAAGAGATGACTATTTGCTGGGTGTGCATAGTTATCTACTAATTTAAAAGTACATAGTCTTCTACTAATTAAAAAGTAAGCGTGTGTTGTATGCACATATATACATTGCCGCCAAAACTTCCGAGCCGCCTTCCTTTTTGGTGGTGTAACGTTTTCGCGAAAAAGAAACGTAAGCTTGAATTTGTAATTTAAGTAAGCATCTAAATAAAATTATTTAATGTAAAATGTATACTAGCGTTTAATTTAATTTGATATCCTTTGAAGTTGTAAAAATTTCATCAAAATCGGTTCAGTAGTTTAGAGTCTAAATGTGACACTGTGATGTGCAAACAAACACACATTTACTTTTGTAATTTTCGTGAGCGAACAAACTAACATTTTACAGGTTTATTAATTGACTAGTGTTCGCCCCACGGCTTTGCCCCCGTGGAAGTATAAACTGTACAAAATCTTGAGCAGGGCGTCATATATTTTATAAACATCTCCTTTTCAGGAATGCACTATATCGATCATGAGCGAGTTGATACTCCGACTCGCACTTGTCCGATTTTCAGGTGGCTGTGCCCGGCCCACAACATTTTTTGAGGGCTGGATCCGTGCCTGAAGTAATGAAGTGCTATGACCTTTTTGGATACAGTATAACCTCAAGTTCACGGCCGAATATGTCGAGCTTTTGTTTAATGAGTACATTCATGAGGAATCATATAAATATAAAAAGACTTTCACGAGTTTTAAAAGAATTATTTTCTTAAGCCTTTTAGAAAACATTTTAATTTTGAAAATTATGACTTTTATGTGATGCGATCTTTAAGTCTTTAAAACAATGTTACGTGCGTCTTTCTCGCTATTACATTTTTCAAATAGACAGGTCAAACGTGAACTAAACAAATATTTAAAATTTTATTAGATTTGCAATAAATTTTAACAGAAGCTTATTTTAAAAACTATATATTATAAATAAAATCGAAAATATTCAATAAGCGTAGACATAAAAATTTTCCTAACGTGAAAAGGTCTATACGGTCGTTACACTAGTGGTCGATCGCACTTTCTTGTGTTATCAGATTTGAATCCCTAATAACTTCGAGAATTATAATGCGTTTATAATGGTTGAATCCACAACAGATAAATTATGGCTGTACGTGTCTGTTGCGCTGTATTTGTTTTGCCTTTGACGCCATTGCTCTAGCGTAGGTGCATGCGCGTGAATGATTACGAATTAGCTTTGTGTAAGGTTATAAACTGGCCCAATTCCAAATTCCAAATTCTGATTTAATAAAATTAAACCCTTTTCATAATTTAATGCCTGAATATCAAGGTTCATCACCCACTTAATCCCATAATTGGTCAGTTAACTCAAGTAATCCTTTAGGTACTACCTCATTCAGATCATATAAAAGATAAAACTTTTTTTATATTATTGTGAGACAGACACGCACTAAATTAGCAACGAGTAATATATCTTTGACTACATATCCCAGAGATAGTTACGATTACCTAATTCATACTGACGATGACTACTTTGTAGTCGACATACGTATTTATAAAATACAAATAATTGTTCTAGGAATAGGGGCAAAATCTGAAATTTAATTTCAAAAAACCTAGAGTTTTCTTTGATTATCTTAATCGTCTTTATATTGTGAGAAAACTGTTTCTCACACGGTAATTCTACGTAGCTTGCTCACGCGTAAGGTCGCCCAGTAGTTTGGTGGTTTTGGCACCAACTAATATATTAGTGAAGATTATTGTCCGAAAAGAAGTTTTGTATATCGAATTTTTTCTATTAGTATGACTATATTCTTTGAACCTAAAATTAAAACGCTAAAACTAAAACTAATCAATATAAAGATTATTAAAATAATCAAAGAGAACTCTAGGTTTTTGTCTATAAAGTGAGGGTGTTGATCGAAGCTAACCTTGATATTCAGGTATTAAATTTTTAACTTGGTGCGAGCGAAGTGGGCAAAAGCTAGTAATCAACAAATTAATTGAAATTAAAACATTAAAATTGACAGATTAGTAGGTCTAGATATTGATCGATACAGAGATTCTAAATAAAGCATTATACAAGCTTGTTACAATGTGTAATGTATATTTGTTACAAGTGGGCCACTTCAATTTCATACTTAAAATGAAATCTAACGTAAAAGATCAAAACTATTTAAAAATATTATAATTGTTTTGAATTTCATTTGTTAAATTCAAATATCAAAAATAATACAATGTTGAATAGTACCTACATTATGTTCAATTTCTCTATCAATCTCTATTTACTTGATTGAATTTTTATTAATCGTTTAATTTAAACTAATCTTTTAATTTCAGTTAATTTTTTTATAAATCGAATAAGTTTAAAAGCAAATTATTGTATATGTAATCTTGTCTGAGTCAAAAACTGGCCATTTATGGTCTTTGTGTCTAGCAGCATTTGTCTAGCAGCACAGTAATACGGGCCCAGCAACACAACATTGTAACCGATGACCACAATACTATCTTTCTTTTCAGACTACTTTTTGGAGTTTACTCTTTAAGAATCGATTTTAATTTAAGGCGCCCGCGGTATTGAAAAAAATATGAAGAGTGAAATTTAGTGATCGAATGACCTCGTTACGTTTTTTTAGAATATGATATTTATATATCTATATACGCGTCTATTTACCAAAACTGACAATAGCCAGACAGACGAATGTATCCAGTTGATGTTCAACTCACACACTTTGTTCATAACAACACTACTTTTTTCGTGATGTTAATATATATAGGCATATATTCTCCAAAACTGACAATAACCTGACAGACTAACGCACCCAGTCGATGTTCACACACTTTGTTCATTACCACATGTATTTTTAACACTTCAATAACACGTAAACAAGCTTGTTTTATTTTAAAGTTTAGTGTTTTTATTGATATTGATATCGATAATTTATATTATTATTGTGGATTACTTCAAGGGTTGACTAAAATCTCGAAAAAAATTTTTAATTCGAGAAAATTTATAGAAAGACATAATTTTCTAGCTCCAATATGATATCGGTCTTTTTTTAGTCTTGTAAGTATTTTTTTCTGTGCCTGTTCAAAGACAACCGTTCTTAAGGAGTAAACTCTATCGTGCGTCGGAGCTGACACACACACTTTTTTTTACTTTTTTTATATAAAACTTATCCGTATATCAGTCAGATGTTTTTACAAAACTTCACACAAAAATTTTTCGTGTTCATGTTTAGTTGTCAAAATCCTTAATATCAAATAAATATTTAAGATATTCATAACAATAATTTTATTTTTACTATTCTTTCGATACTATTGTCAAAATACGATTATTGTTACGAAAATCTCAAATATTTGTTTTATTTAAACATTATAAAGGTTTTATTATTATTTTATTCCAATAACCCAGTATATTAAAACAAAAATCGTTGGTTTATATTAATGTAACCCCTTAATTATTTAGTAGATAAATCTTACGGTAATTTATTTTTAGACGATAAAACAACTTTTGGTAGATTTTGGCTTTCGTAATCTGCTTTACTTGAATTTTTCAATTTTGGAAATAATTCATTAATCATTCCAAAATAATTATGTGTTCGAAATATATCTGGTGTAATTATTCCAGATACATGTGCTTTCTTTAAACTATATTTTAATTCAGGTACTTGATAAACAGGATTCAATAATACCTAAAAATTACAAACATATTAGAATGGAAAATTCATTTATAATATTAATATTCATTTATAATAGTACGTAGGTAAATAGATTGTAGAGGTTGTCTTGAACGGGACACACTTCGAACATAAGGTCTATGGTGATGCCTAAGGATGTGAGGATATGAGTGGTAGGATATGCGGCTGCAGCCGACTTTGATAGGAACTATGCCGATACTCATCTGGAGTTCGTGAAGGAAACTGCAGAAAACCTTCACAAGCATAGCCGGTTATTTCGTTCTTGTCCATACGACGACAGTTTAGTCAATTTACCGTCCGATTTTTTTTCTTTTTTTTAATAATTGACAAACTGCCTATGTCGGGATTTGAACCCATAAACTCCCAGTTCCAAGTACACATAACACCTTTACAAGCGCGGCTACTCGGCAGGTGATAGTCACTTATAATTGTAACAGGACTCAAATAAGTAGTTATTATAAATTTAAAAAGGCCTCACAATTTTAAACAAATTGTATTATTAATTGCATAGAAAATTAGGCGACAGAAAACTTGGTTTTCCGCAACTGGTTTCCTTAATATATGTTACAGTCAGAACTCTTAACCGATCAAAAGTACTTTTAACTTGTAAAATCAGTCAAAAGTACTTTTGACCGCAGGTTTTCGACAATAGTACTTTTGACTGAAATAACAGTCAAAACTACTAATGCCCAATGAAACTGGTCAAATGTAGTTTTGCTAACTGATTCCGTCAAAAGTAGATACCAGAGAGGTCAGGACCTGGTATCGAAACCAATCTTACATACTGAAATGAACAACCGTTACCAGGTGGATCTTATTAACATGCAGTCGCAAGAAGATCGCAGACACAAATTCATTATGGTATACCATATTTGACTAAATTTGTGATTTTGCGACTATTGACATCAAAAAGATCTACAGAAGTTGCGTATCAATTGATGGATATCTTCTTGACCTTCTATAAAAGAATTAGCATCATATTGGCCGAAGCTGAGACTTGTAACTGAGAAACCATGCCATAGCCAGAGTCAAAGTTCCATAGAAAGAGCAAGCCATGACGATGAGCAAATGCTAGTGTCCTGGATGCAAGATAATAAAACCACAAACTGGTCCAATGGTTTCAAATTCGTGCAATTCATGAAAAACTGAGCATTTCACTCTGGGATAAAACAATCTCCGTATCATGCAATGTTTGGAATGGAACCTAAAGTTGGACTAACAACATCCAATCATCCTTTGGAGATAATAAATGGACTGCATAATGACGAAGATTTACAAGTTGCAATCACAGAGATGAATCAAAACTTCAATGATAATGAAGAGAATTAAAACAAACAGGAAAATAATGAAACTGAAGAAGGTGGACAAGACCAAGGGGCAAAACTAAGAACAAGACAAAATTTTTAATCCGAACAGAAATGAATCAATAATATTGGAAGCAAGAGAAAAAGTGCATTTTAATTTGGCAAAAGAAGCATAATTTAAATTTGATTGACTGTCTAGCGATTAAAAGTAGTTTTAACTAGAAGCGTCAGTCAAAGGCATATTTGACAGCAAATTTACAGTCAAAAGCACTATTAACCAATGATTTTTAGACGAAACTACTATTGATCAACCTTTGCAGTCAAAAGTACTTTTCCTGTTTTTGTCAGTTAAAAGTACTTTTGACCGGTTAAAAGTTTTGACTGTAACATATATAAGTACAAAAAAATCTAATATCCGACCTTTTGCCCCATAGGTGTACATATTGCTACTGAGCTATATTGAACACTTACCGAAATTACACCAATTTTGGCTGTAGCAAAAAATGAAATTAACCAATCCAATGTATTTGGACCCCATAATGCGACTTTATCTTCTTTTTTAAAACCAAGTGTTAATAATCCAGCAGCTAAATTATCCGTCTAAAAATATTAAATTTTATATAAACAATATCTTTAAATGTGTACGTTAACAATAGTTTTACTTGTTCTTTTAATTCTTTAAATGTGATTTTTTTATTTTCTTCACACAGAATATATGCGTCTCGATTTGGATAACGTTCTGCTGCTTCATCCACTAAATCACCTATGGTCTTGTATAACATTGGACCTTTTCCAACATGATGTAAATAACTGCCATTGTTAGTTGATTTATGGTATTTACTAAAAAATTGTCAAGTCACTAGGTGATTTAAAAAATCAATTAGTTATAGCACAATGGACTTTTTTCTTGTTTCAGATTTGAATACTAGAAACATTGGAGTTTCGTTATGGAGAAATTCACTCAGAAGTTATATATTTGCCAATATTTCTCCTCGAATGTTATTCTCCTTAAGGGAGTTCCAGCATGAAACCACTTTTCGACAGATTTTGCTAATTTTTTTCACAGGCTTAAAATAACGTTTTCTAATAAATCCCGAGTTTCAGAATTTTGGACCAATTAGAACTCAAGATAATTAATAAGAAAATAATCATTCTCTCTCATTCTTCTAGAAGCAAGAACTTGAATTCTAGAAGCATTCTTCAAGAATTTTATAGAAGCATGTAAAACTTCATGCCCGCCCAACTAATATCTGTTGAAATAAAAAAAATTCGTTACGCAGGAGCTGCGTCAACTTAGCGAATTTCCTTAGAATACATAAATCACTCTCTAGCGGTCGTAATTTTAGTGTGATCAAAATGAAATATAATATCTGATATGACTAGAGTATTTACAAAAATTAAATTTATTAATAGCCAAAATAGAACGTTATATAACCATCATAGTTTATAGTTACTATGGAATCGATAATCAAAATTATTTACAATAAAATATATTTCATATATTCGTATCAAACAAACACAAACTATTAAATATCTCTCTTAATATTAGAATAATCGAAAAATGCATAAGGAGTAAAGTTGTAGAAAATCAAGTTTGCTACAATTCATTTTGATCATTTTTTCAAACTCTAATGTGAACAGAGATATTTAGAATTTTAACTTTCAATCTTTAATTGTAAATATTTCTGTAAATATTACTGTAACAGAAAAATGATAAGAAACAAAATTACAGTAAAACTTAGTTTCTACTACTTAACTCCTGATAAATTTTTCGATTTTTCAAATATTAAGGGAGATAGTCAAATTTTGTGTTTCCCCCTCCTTCTAAACCCTTTTCCCTCGTCCGATTTTACCCATTAACTTGACCTTTAGAATACCAAAAGCGACTCAAATACCAAATTTCATTCCGAATAAAACTGTGACCACTAGAGAGTCTACAGACATTAAAAAAAATTACATATATATATATATATATATATATATATATTGTATATTATTATTATATATTATATATATATATATATATATATATATATATATATATATATATATATATATATATATATATATATATATATATATTTATATATACATATATACAAATTTTAGCGATAGTGATTTTTAACATCTAATAGGTAGGATCGATGGACATTTGAAGAAATTTTTACGAAATTCCAACATTGGTGCAAAAACAATAGCTGCATTACCTTTGGAAGAAATTCGCTAAAAATATTCGACAGAATTTAAAAAAACTAGGATAGTATTTCTTAATATTTCTTAAATAAATTTTAAACCATAGCGAGGTTTTTTCAAAGGCGAGTGAATTAGCCTATAATAGAACTTCAAAACTTCTAGTTTCCAAATTTGAAACAGGAAGTAAAAATAAAAATATTATTTCGAATGCTATGAGAGTCTCATGAATTTAACTGATAAATACTTGATTGTTGAATAGTTACCATTGTTGAATGTAAAATTGTCTACGTAACAACATTAAGACACTTTTGTATTTTAAGTTAAGCATTTTTTATTATTATTTAATAACAACAAGTTTCTTCAAAACAATTACAGAAAAATTATACAATATAAATAATAATTGAACGACAATGATAATGAATCAAGAAAATTTGTCAATTTTATAGTGTGATTCAAAAGGAAAATAAAAATGCAGACATATCAGTTAAGTGCTTTTATAACGTGCCTTAGTGATTCCGCATTACAGAAATGTAAACTGGAACTTTGTTCATCTCATCATTAATTATAAAAATTCATTTAGCAGTAAATTTATGAGATCTAATAGAACAAGTTTTTTTACCATATTATGTGTATTCATGAAAAATAAGTTAATAAAAATGTTCCCTCGGTCGAGGCGAGGATGATTGCTAACCCAACCGAAGCGAGGCTAGTCAACATTCTACCGAGACCTCGCCTCGCGTTATGCCTCGTGAAACTCTAGAGCCAAATTCAGTTAGTTATTGTTCTATAATTTCTATTGCAATGTATTTCTTGATCTAGGATGCTCATATATGACTAATCAAAAACCCCGAAGATCCAAATTGAAGGAGTAAATTGAAATAGAAATTATAGAATGAAACAAAACCTGCGAATTGTACTTTGGTCTAGTAATTTAGGAATGTCAATTAATTTTGTAGAATATCTGGTCTTTCTTTTTCTGTATGCAAAACTTGATCTGCATATACCACATTTAAACTTTCTAGGACGACTATTATTTTTATAGAGCCCTTATATGAAAACTTTCAGTAAGAAAATTTTCAAGAAAACATTTGTTACGTATAAGTTTATGATGCTTACCTTTTCTACTTTGACTGTTTAGAAAACGGTAATTTCTATTAATCGTACAGTCAATTTACTTACCAAATTTCAACTTCTGAGACTAACAGGAATATCTGAAAATATTTATGATAATCAGCGAGTTAGTGAGTGATAAAATCAATAAATTCACGTTACGTATCAATTCTAAACAAGTACGACTGTAAAAATAAAATTGTAAAAATATACCCTAAATAACTTTCTTATAGATGCTATTCAGCAGATACGGTAGTTCTTAACTTGGAAGGGTATTACCATGCCCCCAGATAGCATTTAATAAAAATATTAGTCAGATTTGCAAATAGTAGAAAATCCTTATAAGCGATGCAAATGGGCGAAATATAAAAGCTGGCATATTTTCAAAAATAGAAAATGAAGAACATGACTAAAAAATGGATTGATTTAGCAGGCAAGTGCATCAAAATTAGCATTTGCTGTCTGTTATATTTATCTGAATTGCCTCAATTGTACTATAGCGTACCAACAACTGCAAGAGTTTAATTTATCAATCATTTGGACTGTATCGTTTTTTATTAACACTCCAGGAAGTTAAGAACATCTTTTTACGATAGCTTTTATAGATTTGATTTTTGAGAGTGTACATTTAGGTAGTTTATTTCCACAGCAAGTCGTAGTATTGCTAATAATTTTCTAAAAGTGATTTTAATCATAGGTATTTGTCATCGAATTCATGAACCTATATAATTGTTTTTTATGGGAGATACCAAAAAAAAAACTAGTTATACTTTTATGAACCAGACAAGTAGCCGCGCTTGTATAAGCGTTGTGTTTACTTGGAGCTGGGAGGTTATGGGTTCGAATCCCGACATCGGCAGTTTGTCAGTTATTAAGAAAAAAAAAATTCGTTACGCAGGAGCTGCTTCAACTTAGCGAATTTCCTTAAAATAAATAAATAAATTTCTAGCGGTCACAATTTTAGTCTGATCAAAATGAAATGTCGTATATGATTTTAGTATTTGCAAGGCCAATTTTATTAATAAATGTCATGCGTGAAGGGGAAATGGGGGCATAATGAAAGAAGAAAACACAAAATACAAAATATCTCTTTTAATATTAGAAAAATCAAAAAATGTGTAAGATATAAAGTTATAGAAAATCATGTTTGCTACAATTCATCACCTTATCCTTTTTAGCTCAAACTCTAATGTGTACAGAGATAGTGAGGAATTTAGTTTTCAATCTGAAACCGTCAATATTTCTGTAAATATTAGTGTAACAGAAAAAATGATAAGAAACAAAACTACAGTAAAATTTAAAACCTAAAACTTTATTTCTTATAAATTTTTCGATTTTTCGAATATTAAGGGAGATATGTCAAATTTTGTGTTTCCCCCTCCCTCTAAACCCCCCTTTCCCCCCGTCAGATTTTACCCATTAACGAACTTGACCTTTTGAATACCAAAAGCGCCTCAAATACCAAATTTCATTCCGATAAAATAAAAACAGTGACCGCTAGAGTGATTACAGACACATATATATATATATATATATATGTCCATAGATATATATATAAATTTTACAGATGGTGATTTTTGACATCAACTAGGTAGGATCGATGGACATTTGAAGAAATTTTTGCGAAATTTTGACTTCGGTACGGGACCAATAGCTCTATTTCCTTTCAGGAAATTCGCTAAAAAGGGAAGTAACACGAACTCCAGGTGAGTATCGGTATAGTTGCGATCAAAGTCGGCTGCATCAGATCCTTGGGCATCACAATGCTATTTTATTTATTGTGCTATTTTATTTAATGGGGTTGGAGAGCTTTTATAAACACAAATATGATTGGATAATACTCAAACTTTTAAGTGCTGAACTGAAAACTTTCGAGTTCTTAGTTGTTTAAAATTAAAAAACCATTTCAGAATAAATTTTTTGTGACAAAAAAAATAAGTAAATGGTGAAAATATTTTGTAATTTCTTTTTGATACGGATTTCTAAACGCATTACTTCATATCGTGCATTTACTTTTTTCGAATATTATTTTTTATATTGAAGGTTAGATTATGGTGATAATACCATAACTTATAAATCTATATCTAAAGCTGATCAAACACTGAATTAATTCGTTATCAAAAAAAAAATCCGTCACGGAGACTAAGCGAATTGTTTTTAGAGGCAGTTTAGTCAATTAACCGCCCCCTTTTTAGCGAATTTCCTGAAAGGAAATAGAGCTATTGGTCCCGTACCGAAGTCAAAATTTCGCAAAAATTTCTTCAAATGTCCATCATTCCTACCTAGTAGATGTCAAAAATCACCATCTGTAAAATTTATATATATATATCTATGGACATATATATATATATATATATATATATATATATATACATATATATATATATATATATATATACATATATATATATATATATATATATGTGTCTGTAATCACTCTAGCGGTCACAGTTTTTATTCTATCGGAATGAGATTCGGTATTTGAAGCGCTTTTGGTATTCAAAAGGTCAAGTTCGTTAATGGGTAAAATCGGACCAGGGGAAAGGGGGGTTTAGAGGGAAGGAGAAACAGAAAATTTGACATATCTCCCTTAATATTCGAAAAATCGAAAATTTTATAAGAAGTAAAGTTGTAGGTATTAAGTTTTACTGTAATTTTGTTTCTTATCATTTTTTCTGTAACCCTAATATTTACAAAAATATTGACGCTTTAAGATTGAAAATTAAATTCCTCAATATCTCTGTACGCATTAGAGTTTGAGCAAAAAAGATAAGGTGATGAATTGTAGCAAACATGATTTTCTACAACTTTGTTTCTTACGCATTTTTCGATTGTTCTAATATTAAGAGAGATATTTTATATTATGTGTTTTCTTCTATCTTTATGCCCCCCTTTCCCCTTGACGTATGTTATTTATTAATAAAATTGGCCATGCAAATACTAAAATCAGATACGACATTTCATTTTGATCAGACTAACATTGTGACCGCTAGAGAGTAATTTATTTATTCCAAGGAAATTCGCTAAGTTGAAGCAGCTCCTGCGTAACGAAATTTTTTTTTTTTAAATTATTTGACAAACTGCCGATTTCGAGATTCGAACTCATAACCTCCCAATTTCAAGTACACACAACACTTTTACAAGCGCGGCTACTTGGCTGGTCATACTAAGAGAATTATAAACTTTAAAGTGTACGTTTTGTGATTATAAAAATCATCAATCTTCTTTGGCGCACACAGAATAATTGTGGACAAATAGATGGTTTACATTATTTTTGTCATCGCCATGAAAAGGTGATCGCTATTTACATGAAAAGGTGATCGGCCCCGTCTTCTTTTCCCTTTCATTTGCTCTTTACAAGCCTCTTGGATTGAGTACTGAATTACACCGACTTTTTATGCTGAAGTTGTATGTATCTCGCAGATGGATTGTCAAATCCACTGTTTTACAAAACCGCTAGTTGTTTTACACAACAACTCCGTTATGTAACACAACTGAACAACGTTCAGCTGGATTGTCATTACGATACGTTTTACAAAACTGCTACCCACGTTTAGACGTAATGTAGAATAGCTTATCTGTAGTCAGAAAGAGCGTTTTGATATAGGGAAATATATAAAACGCGTTTTGGTGCGCGGCCCAAAAACACGCAAACGCGACCAACTCGGGGTATGACTGATGAAGTAAAAGATTGTAGTACTCGGTTTTAATAGTTACCTTATTTAATTTCAATAATTTTCCACACTATATCTCAAATAGATAGAACGCCTTTTAGTGCAGGGCCCAAAAACACGCAAAACCGACCAACTCGGGGTATGACCAATGAAGTGAAAGATTGTAGTACTCGGTTATAATAGTTACCTTATTAAATTTCAGTAATTTTTGACACTATATCTAAAATATATAAAACTTGTTAGGAAAAAGGACCTTTAGTAATGGGAATTCCATTAAAATTCCGTTTAAACTAAAATCTACAATCTGACGTTTCATTTCACGCTGTTTTACATAACGTCTAATCGTTGACCCGCTGCATTGATAAATGCAAAACGTTTAAGCAATATTACGTGATAAAGTTCAGTAATTATGTAAAACCGCTAAGCGTCGTTCAATTGTTTTACATAACGGAGTCGGTTTTGTAAAACAGCAGATTCGAAATCCATCTGCGACATGTACACCATTTTAGTTATTATATATTACTAGTTATGGAGCTGTTTTCACTCGGCTTTGGAATTGTTAACTAACTTTGGAGTTAATCAGACTAATTTATAACAATGCCGTGTGATACTTTGTTTATCAAAGTATTTGATTAATCTTGAACCGGAAAAATATTGACACTGAAAAATTTTAAGGTCATTATATAAAAAAAAATATTATTATTATTGATAACCACAAGCTTTCCTATATAGTAAATGACATTTTTATCTTGTTTTTTTGGATTGCCTCATACGATTTGAGCTCAAAGTGCAATGCATAAAGAGAATCTCCTTTAATCATAATTTTAATGAGATAAAATAATATTTATCACTCAAAAAGATTTCTTTTTGAAGTAAAATTGCGAGTATTGTTTGAAATAATTGAAAATCATATAGTACGGTATCGCGTCAGATCAAGTTTTAGCATAGACGCCTAGCGTACTGTTTTACACGAAGGATTAGCTCAGCATAAAAGATATTTAGGCCTCTGTATCTCACGAACCAAAAAATCAATGGAGCTCAAGAAGAAGCTCATTAATTAATTGTTTTTCAGTTTCAAGGTATTTCATATTTTACTTGGCAAGTTGTCAGATTTTATTGTACTTAATACACGAAAAAAAACTTGCTTTTGTTAAACACCTTGGCCCTTACCTAGATTTCACTACTTTTGAAGGCGATCATTTTTGCTTTTGATGGAATAAGAATACACAGTAAACCGCTAACGATACATGGCAATAATAATAAGCTAATTTATATTATTATTATTCATTACATATGTACAGTGTACACACACACTACTGACTACAGAGTACCCCACTATTTTTATTTCTTTATGAAGCATTGTGTAGTTATATAGTAAATAATATTTAACATTGATTCTCTATTGGAACAGACGGTATATATATATATATATATATATATATATATAACGAAAGTGATTTTTAACATCTAGTAGGTAGGAGCGATGGACATTTGTACAAAATTGTACAACATTGGTACAAAAACAATAGCTGCATTTCCTTTGGAGATGACAAAAATATCGGCCCTTGAAATATCGAGGTATTGAAATAGCTATGT
Source organism: Nineta flava (assembly GCA_963920215.1). Taxonomy (NCBI): domain Eukaryota; kingdom Metazoa; phylum Arthropoda; class Insecta; order Neuroptera; family Chrysopidae; genus Nineta; species Nineta flava. Next base: position 19,127,135 of record OY986041.1, read on the forward strand.
TTTTTCCAATTTTTAAAAATAAGTTTAAAAGATGAGTTAAACATGAAAAATGATGTACTTATGGCCGCTGCTGACTGCGTTTTAAATGATCAGGCGGTCTTTCCGGTTCCTTCAGCTTACTTTTTTAGGTAAAATACCGTTGGAATCTATCTACACAATAGATGTATTCTCTCTTTCTGACATTGGAACTCCTACAAGACTGTGGTGATCGCACTCCCATCGAGCGTCATGACTATTGTATACTCGTCTGGCAGACACTTGCAACCGCCAGAATAGGCTGGTAGTTTGCGTATACTTTTTAAACTATTGAAAGAATATGCCCTAAAAATTTTAGCCTTATGGGAGCAGGTTATGAATTACTATCCCGATGCCAACTTTGCTATCGTCTGGCACATACTTGCAACTCTCAAAGGTTGTAAATTTTTGACATTTTCAAAAATTTAAAGGATGATGACGCAACCTCAAGATGCCTGCCAGAACGGTACTTGCTTAATTGACCGATAATAAAACATCATTTAAAAATTTTCTAGCTTTGTGGGAAACGGGTTAGTTGGATGGTTCGATGGCTCGCCTACTATAAAATATGCTGAAAAAAAACATTATCAAATTGAATATTTTTGTTTACGACGTAATTTTATTATTTTTTATTATTTTTTATTATAGAATATTTTTACACAATCGTATTTTTACATATTCAGAGATAAAATTATCAGTTTTTATAGGTTAGAAGTGGTGTTAGTTTTTAAGGTTCAAAAAATACAAGGCATAATGATAACAATGATAATACAGCATTGATTAGTAAATGACATGTGTCTTGCAAAGAAAATTGTTGCTGCGTTCATAATTTGAATTAAACGTCAACGCGTGCCGTTAAAAAAGCAGTAAAATTAACGATAAGCGTCGTTAGATTAAATCAGAGGTAGGCAAAAACAAATAAACTAAGATTAAACACCTATTATATGGACGTTTAATGCTAATTAATATTTGTTTCTAATTTTTAAGTACAAAATTTTTTGAAAATCCCACTTCTTCTCGCTAACGCAAGTAAAAAATATCTATACAAGATGCAATACAACATATATAATACTAGCTTTACCCGTCGCGGCTTCGCCTGTAAAAATTTTGTAACGCCTTTATAACCAAGTAACATAATATTTTCTGCACCACTTATATACACCACATATTATATACACCATATACATTATATACACATTATATACACATTATATACACATATTATATACACCACATATTACCACTGATATCTTTCCATCTATTGTAAGTTCAATGAACTAATGTGTAGGAATATAGTTTCACTGCCATCTATCAATGAAAATCAAAAGCTATTATTATATCATATGGTAATCAATAAAATGTATAAAATGTCTACATCTCTACTCCTGACAGACAATGTAACAACACACAGCACCTTTTCAAGCTACGCTAAGAAACGAACATCTTTTACTATGCACTGATAAATTATACACCTATACATCAATAAATTATACAACGATACCTTCCTCATGAATCATTTTTATAATATGTAAGGACCAATGTATCCAAAAACTTGACAAATTATATACTAAAACCTACCTCGAGAACCACTCTATCCATTGATGAAAACAGCATGAAAATCGGTGCAGTAGTTTTTGAGTTTATTGCGAACAGACAGACAGACAGACAAATGCGGCTGGGGGACTTAGTTCTATACTATGTAAGGATTTATAAGAAAGTTAATCACTGCAAAATTATTCCTTTATTTATTACAAAAAATTTAAAATTTCAAGTGGTATCATAATATTGTAATAATACTTCCAAAATCTCGTAACTCGTGATACAAAACCAATTATCATGAAATTAAGATAGTGCGACTTTAATAAATATATTAATTTTCTTGGAATGTACTCGACGAAGGGATGTGGAGGTTAGGAAGGACATCTTTCTCTTCTATAGATAGGGCACGCCACTTGTGTAAATATTAAGTGTAAAATAATAACTTTTCAATGTGTTGCCTAATGTCAATAATAACGGAGGTAAGGACGAATAATTCTTTTTTTAGATTATACCGAATAATTTTTGTCGAACATTGTCGAGGCGAAACGAAACGGAACATTGGATTCAAAATTTATGGGTGTATTTTTATACTAAAATCCATTAATTAACATTCCACCACCCAATAATAAAAACTAATCTATCCACTTTGTTCAAAAAGCATAGGTATGTCTTGGTCGTGAAAAAATTAATAAAAAACAAATGAATAAAAAATTCCAATTTATCAAAATACGCCTCTATCGAAAATTTTAATAAAAACAGTTCGAATATTTGATCGCCATCAATTAGCCCTTTTCCCCTGAAGATTTAAAAAAAACCAACAGATGGCAGCACTAGTGGGGGGGGGGTACACATGTTTTGATTTTCTCATTGACAACAACGTTAAGCAACGTCATAACTCAGCAAAAAATTAATTTTTTTAAATTTTTCAAATGCATCTTTTTTGGCTTGCTTTGGGCTTCATTTCTGTGGATTATTAGACATTCACCATCAGTATGAATTAGCTAATCGTAACTATCTCTAGGATATGGCATCGAAAATATCTTACTTGCTGCTAATTGCGTGTGTGTCTCACAATAATTTAAAAAATGTTTTGTCTTTTATATGATCGGACTGATGAATTAACTAACAGATTAACTAGATTAACTGGCAAATTAAAGGATTAATTGTGTGATAGACCAATCAGCTCCGACTATTAGCAGTAGGTAATCCGTATTACCAGGTAGTCTTGTTCGGCCCAATAGCATTATAGTGTAGTATAAGCTATTGACCATTAGGTTTTAATTTTGGAAATGTTTTAATTTTATTTAATCTGAAATTGGAATCGGTCCATTATCCAAATTCGTGATTTGTTTTCTAAATTTCTGTAAATAAATGCTTTCGTATGCATCTAATTCTGTGGAATTTTGTACCGATTTCAGCAGTTTGAAATTCGATTTGTCACATTTGTGAATGTTCTCAATAACGTTAGCAGCTTTACACAATTTTCCAGTTCTCCCATATTTTACAGGAACCAAATGTTTGGTTCCAAACATTTGGAAACATTGGAACAAAATGAACTTTGATTCGATTTCCGATTTGACGACGCCTTCGACCAACATATGTTTTTGAACAATTTTGATAACTTACACTGTATATTGTTTCATTCCCACCTTTGACACCAATTTTTTGTTGCGCCCTTTTGTGCAAAATTGGTTGTTGCAGATGATGAATATCCGATGCCACCAGAGCAGTTGATTAAAGATGAACTTCGTAGCCTTGTTTAATTTCAAATATTCGACGTCTCAAATACTTGACCATAACCAATTGGAAAAATTTGATATTACCCAAATGTTTCCAATTTAATACGAATAATATTCTGGTGAATTAATATTACATGGTAAGTAAGTCAGAAATATAACAAAACACTTAAAAAAACTTTATTTAATTTATTTACTAGTTACTTAATTAATTTTGACTACATTGATTATTGAAATTTGAATAGACTTTATTGTTAAATATCTGATTAATATCCGATTCTAATTTAATTTACATTTTGACTGATTGTATTTAAATCTGAATCTAAATCTAAATGTATAATCTTGAAATCTAAAATCCTATTTGTGAGTTGATTCACAATTGTTTTTATATGCGAAAATCGACTTAGTTAAAATATATTTTTGTTACACGCGCTTTCAATAATTTCATCAACAAATGTATTTACGCTTAATTTGTAAAAACTATCTAGTGAACTTCATAAATAAAGTTTGTTGAACGATTACGCAATACATTCAATAATAGTTATAATAAAGTGTCATTAAAAGTAAAAATTATAAATAAGCATTATCGAGTTACGCAACAATATACCTGATTGCTGTTCATTATTAATTGAATCCTTTGGATTACCAAGTATCTGTTTTATTTTATTTTTACTAATAAGTGCTGTTTTAAAGTCATGATCACTTAGTTCTATTGTGATTTTATTTGTACATAGGCGGAAATGTATTAGGTTGCACCATTTCTTTTGTTCAACGTTGCCATAAAAACAGCTCTTTTATTTAGTAAAAATAAAATTAATCAGATACTTTTGGCAATCCAAAGAATAAAATTAAAATTTCTTCAAAGTTATTTCAATTTATTGGATTTTTTTTAAAATTAACGAGTTGGCGATAGCTAATGTTTTTGAATTTCCGTTCTTCGAATCTACATAGATTCAAGGATTAGGGGAACACCAAAATGAGCAACGAAAAAGTTTCTTCCATCAACAGAAGCAATAAAAAATTTGTACAAAATATGAATAAAAGTAACGAAAATTATAATTTTTAAGGATTTCGCACCAAAATTGTAAAAAAAGGAACCCTTATGGTGCCACTCCGTCGGTCTAAAGCTATTTATTTCAACAACTACTAATGCTATCAACTTGAGGAAATGGCAAGAATTAGGATTTATATATCTTAGAAAATCTACTTTTAATAACATCACCATTCAAAACGATTTCCTGCACTATCAGATACAAAAATTTGTGCTTTTAATTCAATGATTCACTGAACTGTTAACTTACCTTTATCCAAAAAAAAATCTGTAATCAAACTAAAGTGTACCAATAAGACCCAATTTTTGCAAAATGATTATAAAAACGTAAGATGGCGAAAAACACCGAGATAAATAGAAATGTAATAAACATTGATTATTTATGCGATATTGCAGAATTATATGCGATGTGCAATATTTATGCAATATTCCGATATTGGAGAAAAATGAGTACAATTTATTCTGTTTCCATGAAAAATGATAATTTTAAAAATCTCGATTTTGGGTCTTATTAGGAACCGGGTCTCTTATTAAGACCAACTACAAAATCTTGTCAAATAAAAGGTCAAATCAAAACATATCAATATTATTCATTAAAGTCATTAAAATACATCTCTTTTTTAACATTAATGTATTTCGCACAATAATTCAGCCGAAAATAGGAAGGCCTTTGTTAGATCTATTAAAAATACAAACTAAAATGCATTTAAAAAAAATTCGTTACGCAGGAGCTGCGTCAACTTAGCGAATTTCCTTAGAATACATAAATCACTCTCTAGCGGTCATATCTTAAGTGTGATCAAAATGAAATATAATATCTGATATGACTTTAGTATTTGCAAAAATTACATTTATTAATAGCCAAAATAGAACGATGTATAACGATTATAGTTTATAGTTACTAAGGAAACGACAATCAAAATTTTTTACAATAAAATATATTTCGTGTATTCGTGTCAAACAAACACAAAATATTAAATATCTCTCTTAATATTAGAATAATCAAAAAATGTACAAGAAGTAAAGTTGTAGAAAATCAAGTTTGCTACAATTCATTATTAATTATCTTTATTATCATTTATTATTATCATTATCATTTTTCTCAAACTCTAATGTGAACAGAGATATTTAGAATTTTAACTTTCAATCTTTAATTGTAAATATTTCTGTAAATATTAGTGTAACAGAAAAATGATAAGAAACAAAATTACAGTAAAACTTAGTACCTACAACCTAACTCCTGATAAATTTTTCGATTTTTCAAATATTAAGGGAGATGTCAAATTTTGGATTTTACCCATTAACGAACTTGACCTTTAGAATACCAAAAGCGACTCTAATACCTAATTTCAGTCCAATCAGAATAAAACTGTGACCGCTAGAGAGTACACAGACATTTAAAAAAGTACATATACATATATATATATATATATATATATATATATATATATATATATATATATATATATATATACATATATAAAAATTTTAGCGATGGTGATTTTTAACATCTAATAGGTAGGATCGATGGACATTTGAAGCAAAAATATTGGTGCAAAAACAATAGCTGCATTTCCTTTGGAGGAAATTCGCTAAAAATCATTATATTTTAAAATATGTTAATTTTCTGTTACTGTTTACTTATTTTTTACTAAATAATTAAAAAAAAAAAAAACTAAATCGGTATTTTATTTTTAATTACAAACCACACTGGGCGTTATTTGGTGTCTTTAAGAAATCAATAGCTTTGGTAACAGAAGGACCTAAATTGGTAGAATTGCTAGAAGGAGCTAGCTAGATCAATCTATTTCTGGAAAAATAGAATTATGCGAGTTTTCACGAATGAGTTTTCACCTACTTATTAATCGCTTACTATGTCTTTTATACACAAACCAACTAACACATATCCATTTATATTTAAATTTGTTTTTTGTAAACTAGCGTCTATTTATTTCCTTAGTATGGTTGCCTTTCGGTTATATTATACCAACGGAAGCGACTAGCGTTTACTTACTTTGACATTTAAGTAATACGTCTGAACATTCCCCATCCCTAGATGTGTATGCTTTTTCATATCAAGCATTTTATGCCAAAAAAATGTTATCAATGTTCAGACATATTACTTCAATGTCAAAGTAAGTAAACGCTAGTCGCTTCCGTTGGTATAATATAACCGAAAGGCAACCATACTCACAATGGAAATAAATAGACGCTAGTTTACAAATCAATGTTCAGACATATTACTTCAATGTCAAAGTAAGTAAACGCTAGTCGCTTCCGTTGGTATAATATAACCGAAAGGCAACCATACTAACAATGGAAATAAATAGACGCTAGTTTACAAAAAAACAAATTTAAAATATGTTAATAGTAAATAAACAAAATTAATAATACAATGGATTTAAAAATGATAGTGAAAGATCATATGCACAGCACTACCATAACATCTGAGGTAGCTCCGTTGCTAGAGCATTGGTCTAGAATGCCAGGGGTCGTGGGTTCGATCCCCATCCCTAGATGTGTATGAGTTTTCATATCAAGCATTTGATGTCAAAAAAATGTTATTTATATTTGTTATAATTGTCAAGAATTGTATATCAACAATTATAAACATCACTGACCTCTATATAACTGAACCAAAGTATCCTTACGGGCCAAAATCTGCAATATCGGACACAATTGAGCACTGTCTAATCGCTTCAACTAGCCAAGGGTCTAAACTTTGCTTCAGTGCGCTTGTATGACTAAAAGTTTTATGTGGAAGTAGAAATACATGTAACAGCCACACGTACATTAACACAAATACTTATTACACATAAACGCCACGCCGGCTTACTGATGAAAAATTTAGTACCTTGCCTAGTTGAGGAGCACTACAACTGTGGCTAATGACGTAACAAGGTACACTATGTCCAGTTATGTAGAGGTTAGTGATAAATATATAGAGCATTCAATAATACATGTTTTATCTTTTACACTGTAAAATTTACAGTCATAGTATTGTGATAGTTTCCGTTTTTTTTTTTTTTTTTTTAAATTTAAGTTTGTGATTTGTAAAAATTATACACAATGATGAAAAATTATACACAATTATGCTAATGAAGGATTTTGTGTCGGCGTCATTTGATAACAAGTACCAAAATTTCTGAAAAAACTGTTTGATATGCATTGAAGGCAACATTTTTTAAATTCGGTACCTATTTCTATTTTATTATTTTTGGTACGTATCCTTTTTTTTTACTAATTTTTACTTCTAGTTAGAGAGGCTTTTAAGGTATTTTCAAACTATATCAGCTGATCGGATACCCGCGCGAAAAGAACTATATAAAAAATTATATGTGTAAAAAAAATATTTTGGTATTCATTGTCGTCAGTTTTTCTATTCATCACATAACATATCATACATATACTAGTCACCATACATAGACTAGTATATAATTTCAAACGATTTTCAAACAGCGCGCCGGTACTCATGATGCCAACTGATCCATAAAAAATAACCTTCTGCTGCGGACATGAATAAAATGCACTTTTTTACGCATATTTTATCAAAAAACTTAACAACCTGATGGTCATTCTCCCAATGTTTTAAGGAAAAATATATCTAAGGAATTGAGGAAAGTATGTGTTAAATTTCAGAACAACCGTGACTATATTCAAAGAGTTCGAAGTAGAAACAGTCGGAATCGTGCATTTTATTTCACCATGTTTATGAAGATGCATGGTCAATTTATCCAACTTACATAATGATTGTCCCAAAAACGCCATGGTGATAAATTCTCAAAAAAATTCAGCTGATTTCTGAGGATTCATTTTACTAATATTGTGAATTTCGAAGTTCTTGAGAACCTAATAATAGTTTAAAAATACCTAAATTTACAAATTTCGAGATAAAGAGAATATAAAACCAAAAACTACCTTCATTGTGATACACAGATCAAATAACATTTTTTTGACTTATACCTAGAGGAGAAAAAAGTACTGGAATACCTTGCAGGGAAAATTCATTGTTTCGTCTTATAAAGGGTATCGATTCGTCTTATAAAGGGTATCGGAAAATCGATTTTGAGTTTTGGGGATTAAAAGGGAACGAGGATTTTTCTCGAGTTATACAGGATTTTGAAATATCGATATTCTACTGTATTTATATAGGCATTAATTTGGTATGAATAAATTTATACAAACAAATAAATATATGAGAGATATTTTATTTTTTTAAAGGATTTTATATGATAGTAATACGAAAATCAATATGAAATGGCATGACACATTTTTAAAGTAGGTAAGGTTCACATCTGTTCCGAGTGGCGCTCGGTCTAGGTACCTACTATGGAGGTTAGAGTATAGAAGGATAACTATCTCCATGTTATAAAAAGTGTCCCCTAAATAGAAGAAAATTGAGATGGCGCTGGTGTACTGTAATACCAATTTTAAAGAAACTAAAAGTAGATATTAAAAATAGATATGGACAGGCTAACATCCGCATTGTAAAGGCGGAGTTTTTAAATTATTACATGAATCATATGAAACCTCAAATGTTAAAGAAGTAGAAAGACAATTTATTTATGAAATTCCATGAATATAATAAACAATGACTTAGTGATCAATTAGTGATCAAGTCACAATAAATTTGAAAAGTTAAAGGTATTTTAATAACAAAATTATAAATAAGATACTTGAAGTAATATATATTTCAATTAATAAATTTTGTTCAAAAAATAGAATATTCCAATTTTTATCGAAGATGGAAGTTAAAAAATAGTTTGATAAAAATATAATCAAGCATAAATTGAATATTTCTATATTAAACTGTACATATATTTTTTTTAATGTATATTATTTTTTATTTATAGATAAAAATGATCACATTCAAAATGGGATTCAATGTAACTACTTCCGGTTGGCAACTTCACTTCGTTTTACAGTAACTATCTTCAGAGCAAGCCCAACTTCTCACAAGCGCCATTGTGGCCATTCACTGAAACTTAATTTTACGTTTTTTGGTGGACACTTTTTTAGTTTAACAACCATATGATATAGTTCTCCTTCTATACCCTAACCTCCATGGTACTTACCTATATTTAAACAACTGTCAAAAAATCGAATAACATTTTTATATTTTCTTAAAATTTAACATTATGAATATATCTTATGGTAATTTCAATAAATAGTTTAAGAGATACACTTGATTATCTGTAACTGTGAATTTTAAAATCGATATTTTAAAACAATCAAATACATCCTAAGATTAAGATGATTATATTATTAAGCCTCCCTTGAAAAAAATTGGTAGAAACATATAAAGGTGCGTCCACATATACGCACCACGAACCCCGAGCGGTGTGCGCGCCACTCGCCTTTGGTTCATTGTAATTGTTGATTTCAACGAACCTCCAGCGATCCATAGGAAACCCACGAACATTCAAAAACCCGTAATTTAAGCCTGAAAACAATCTAAAGATGTTAATTAAAATGTTTACATTTTAGTTCAACTTGAAAAATATTCGAATTAAAATACTACATTTCAATTAATATTAAAAAAAACAATAATCACATGCGCGAACACGTCCAAATGTGAACTGCGAACCTACAAAGTGTTCGTTGAAAAAACCGACTTCAAATGGATCGTTGTCCAAATACGATAAATTCGATGTGTACGAAACGATTAGTTTTACATCATATTTCAATCGTTGATAGAGGAAACAAAAACATAAAGTATCGAATTCTATCTTGATTGAATCGTGATTGAACGACAGCAGTTCTGTATAATACTATCATAGTAGAGTCAAATTATGATTTTTCAGGCAGGCTGCTTGCAACCGCAATTTTCAAAAAATTTTGCAAAAATCAATTCGCAGAAAATCAATTCATCTTGACGTCCTAAATATGACCCTAAATTTTTACGGTCGAACTAGTGACGGAACAGGGTTTAAATTGAATTTGTTTATAACAAAAAAGCGTTTTTTCTTAATGTCTTTTTTTAAACTAAAAATAAAAAAAATGAGAGAATATTATTCAATTCTATATAAAAAAATAAAAAAAATTGAGCCCATAAACATTAAAATCGGGTTATTAGAATGGGAGGAAAAAATTCCCAAAGTTCGAAAAACTCAAAAATATTAAATTAAAATAAAAAATCTAAAAATTACTTAATTTTTTTTTTAACAATGGCAAAGTATGCCATAATTTTATATGTTCAAAATAATGTGCCCAATTTTAGCTCTTAAAAAAAATTAGGCTCCCGACAAGAATTAAATACCGTGTCACCTATTTTTATAAATCTAAAGGGTGCATTTCATTTTAGATGAATACATTTTTTTAATTGAAAGGTCTTAAAAATGTTTATAAAGTGAAAAAGAAAGTAATTTGTTTAACTGTATTTTCACCCATTATTTTTCAATTTGTTAATAACGCCCTACAAACAAATTAAAAAAAAAAAACAGTTAAGAAAAAATTTAAATAAACTTTATTTTCTTTTAACTTATAGATTTTTTATAAACCTTTAATTTAAAAAAAAATTCCGATAAATACAGCTTGATTAAATTTATCAAAAAGAGACACAATAAATCTGTAGCTATATGTATATATGCTTATCTCATACATCCAATGTTTGAATGATTGGACAAGCATTACATTAAACTTGCTTCTACCAATTGTATATTTTTATGCTTGCCCAATCATTGCTTGCCCAATAACAGGCGAGCAACCTGTCTGAAATCGGCTTTTTGAAGCTAATTTGACTCTAATATCATGTTCTATCGTAAAAATAAGTAGTACCCTATGATAAGTTAACGACAAAAATAAAAAAATAAAATAGTACGATAAAAATATTCTTGTAATATAGCAATAAAATGTATACTGGCTCAAATTTTGTTGCCCATAGTAAATCGGTCATGCATAATGCCGCCAGGATATGCGTTATTTTAAATTCAAACTCTAATTAGTAAATGAACAAGAAATTTAATTTCTCTCATAGTCATAAAATTTGGGTTTCCTTCAAAGATATTCCAGGAGTCCTACGCTCTTAATAAACGTTGGGATATTCCTCGGTGACACCTCATTGATTTCATCTGGCTGGAGATCTGTCCATCCCAAATGATAGTTTCTTTTAAGAGAGAGACTTTCGCATTCACATAGAATGTGAATTCTGCTCTCCTCTTTTTCACCACAAAATCTGCAGAAATCATTCTCTGTCAGATTGATTTTAAGCAAATGTATACTGAGTTTGCAGTTTGAAGTAATCAGCTATGCTTGAAAACATTTTCTGCAGTTTCCTTCACGAACTCCAGATGAATATCGGCATAGTTCCTATCATAGTCGGCTGCAGCCGCATATACTACCAATTACAAGTCTAAACACAAAAATTCCTTCCACTCCACTCACATCCTCCCATCCGTAGGCATCACAATGGACCTTATGGTGGAAGTGTATCTCGTCCAGGACAGTATTACGTACGCAGGTCTAAGGAGCAGCGGGGGGGTGCCATTTTTTCTTACTTTTGCTGACAAAGTGGGTGGGGGGAAATAAAAAATCTTGCGTAAGGTAATGAAATTAAAAAATAATGAAAATGTTTTTAAAACAACACTTAAAATTAATGAAGTTCCGAAAAAATTCTTGTCTTATCATTTGGGGGTGGGGTGCAAAATTTTCTTATTTTTGTTCACAGGGGGGGAGGGTCTATAATCAAGAAAAGTTTGCTTACGTAATACTTGAGCGCTCTCTTTGTAAATAGTATATTTTCAAGGATGGGTAAAATGCTTTTTTGAACATAGAGACAGAATTTTGTGATAGTTTAAAAATTTATTTCAAAAACATCATACAGTTTACCGTAATTTACATCGTGAATTTTGAAGTATATTAGATCTAAAGAATTTTGAAGCAAATTACGGTAATTTACATCTTGAATCTTGAAGTAGGCATGTATGAAGTGCAAAACTAGGAATTTATTTTGAGAAGCAATTGTGGTTCAATATTATCTGTCCTAAATAATAGAATTATTAATCCCGCTTATATCACCTTCAATTTTGATATTCAAGTTTTCAGCTTTTCTGACACATTGTTACTTAAGACACTTCATAAAAGATTCACACACGTGATCCTGCCTTGAATTACAACATTACAATATCAAGCATGTGCCAACGTAGGGATGCAGTCACGCATGACAAAAGTTTTAATTAAACTAAATTGTAAAATAGGAACGACTTTTCAAAATATATTTTAAATATAGAATGGAAAATTCCATTTACACTTTAAATACCTATTTAAATAGACCATTTAAATTTTAAATACCTATTTAAAAAGTGAACCATTTGAAATGTTGAACATTCGACGTTGGTTGGCGATTGGTATAGGTTGGGTAGGTTTAGTAAGAAAAATTATTTGAAGGGAACAAGGATTTTTTGTAATTTTTATGAACAATTCGATAGAAAAATAGCTAGATTGAATGATTTAACAAATGATTTTGTCCATGAAAGCTTGAACGATTTGTTGTATAAAATTTGTAAAACAGAAAATTTACTATACTATTTGAATGTCGATTATAGGAAAAAAGACGCCTAAATTTTATGACTATGAGTGCAATAAAATTATCACATTACTAATTTAAGTTTGATTTTAAAATCACGGCTATCCTTGCGGTCTTATCGTAGGTGACTTTATCATGATCATTATATCCAGTATGTAATGTAAATAGGTTTTCTGTATCCACGGCAGAAAGTACGTGCTTGCTGCCTCGATTACGAGGTAGAAAGTCTAACATTAATGCTTCGGTAGGGGCGCGCATGTTCTAGTGCGCAGCTAGAGCATGCACTAGAGCGCCCCAACCGAAGCATAAATGTTAGACTTTCGGCCTCGCAATCGAGGCAGCAAGTACGTACTTTCGGCCGTGGATAAAGAAAAATAGAATACACTACACGGGCAGAAAGTTTGAGAGCCCTCGTGCAATATGGCGCGCAGTGCAGGAATGTCAAACTTTCTGCCCTTGTGGTGTAATATACTATTATGTACCCAAGTACCCTAAAAGTACCTAGATACAGGTCCTAAATACTTTCCAGTGAATATACCTTTGCCTGTACCTAATTCGCTTTTTTGGGTACCTATGTAATCGATACAAATGTTCTTATATATGAGTTATTGTTATTTCACCAATTTTTAATTTATATTTGATACATAAAATTATTAATTTGAATTTACCGCTTTTTTCAGTGTTCTTTTTTTACGTTGGTGAAATTTGATAACTATCCCACCAAACGTTTGGCTCTCCTAAACAGAGGTCAGTTTGAAGTAAAGGTTGTTGCTTATTTCCTCAAACGTATACTACATTTCTCAATATCACTTATCGGTAGCAGGATACATTCACTTTGAAAATGTAAGTTAATTTCAAGAAGTATCTAACTTTTATCAATTTTTTAGGTACTTTTATACTGTATTTGTAGCTTTAGCTAGATTATTTGTATGTATTTTCATAGAAAGATTTAGGATTTTGGCCAAGCAGGATTGGAATGTAGAGTTTTGAAAAAAGCTTTCGAGCAAACAAAAAAGAAAAACATTAAAATATCGGCTAATTTGTTCGAAACTCCTGATGCAGATAGATGAAAAGATAGCGCCTGACAATACCATTGTGTGAGGGATGTTAAAAATAGTGATAGACGTTATTCTAGTAAAGAAATCAATTATTGGCAAAATGGAAAACTCGTTTTGAGCATTAGAGGTTGATTAAATTTACAAGTGAATTTAAGAGATAAAACAAGTGAAAATATTTAAAAAAAAACTGACTGAATATCTTAAATACCCAGTATACACTGAGTTCATTATCAATGCGTGAACTGTAAATTTGAGTTTTTGAGCTGAAATTTTGGTAAAACTGTTCAGTTTATCGAAAAAAGTTTCAACCAGAAATTGCTTATTTTTAAAAAATGTAAAACATTTTTTGTGTTTAAACTTTTCTTGTATCTCTTACGGGCTCAAAAAAGGATCTCTTCCGATGGGAGGATACACAGTCCGACTTTGCCCATTCACTGACTTTTTAACTCTAGAACACATACACAAAATTTCAGCCAGGAAGTTTTTGTTTTTGGGTTATCGTTTTTACAGATGGGCAGACATGCAGGACTCCCCTTAAAATATCATGGTATATATTGTACAGTCTGTTTTCAACAGCGTTTCTAATAGGGGATCAATGTTAAATAAATAAATAAAATATTTACTAACCATACATACACATACTTACATGCTGCGTATGGGATCATGTTTGTTTGATGTGATTTAAGAGTGGGGATTTAGTGATGCACACTTAATTTATAACATTATTATTCATTACGCGTGTGTATGCATAGAAAATATTTGGTTGTGTTTTAACGGTATAAACGTCTTCCAACAATGGGTTATTACACAATAATAGAAAAAGTGCAAATTAATAAATGGTACTTTGGGGGACATTCGGCAAAGGAATGTGTCAATTTATTTATTGTGGCATTTGAGGATAGGCAATCGGCAAGCATTCGAACAGTTACTCTTATGATTAGCTGTTTTGAAAAATGGGGTTGTATATCTGGTTGCAAAGACTACCACAAAGATAAAGATGATGAAGCCCCACAAAAAATTGAAGAGAGAGATATAGCAGTTTGTAGTTTATTATTTATTGACGATAAAAAATCGACAAGAGAAGTTGGTGAAGAATTCGGACGAAGCAACTCTACAGTTGCAAACATTTGGAAGCGGAACAATTTTAAATGTTTTAAATGTGGAAAAACCCAAGAGATATTGGCTGAGGACCCTTATTGCAGGATGGAGTTTTGTGAAACTGTGATGGAAAAGGCGAATGGAAAAGATAATTTCATCTGAAATATTTTATTTACTGATGAATCATCTTTTCCATTAAATGGAAAACATAATCCATCTGAAATAATATCCGAACTCAGTTTCCACAGAAATTGAATGTCTGGACTGAAATATTGGGAGACCATATTATAGGAACATTCTTCATTGACGGATCTTTAGATTCTCAAAAATATTGGAGTTTGTTACGAAGTAATATATTGCCAACTGTTAGAGCTCATTCTAAGTTAGACCTGGCATCTGTATGGTTCCAACAAGATGGTTGCCCTGCACACTTTTCCACGATAGTACGGCTGTTTCTGGAACAAACTTTTCAAGAACGTCTTATGAGTGGTTTTGGACCCTTCAAGTGGCCAGCCAGATCGCCAGATCAATCTCTTAACGAATTTTTTTGTGGTGTTTTCTCAAAACACAGATCTATTCGCGGAATAGGCCTGAAAATTTGCATCAATTAAGGCAAAGAATTGTTGACAATTGTGTGAATATTTCTCCTGAAGTGCTAGAAAATACCCGGGTAGATTTCTACAATCGACTCGGTATTGTTTAGCAAATAATGGAGGAATATTCGAACCGTTGGTTTACTCTTTTTTTTGTCGGAATTTTTTTTTTTTCGGGGTTTTATTTTTCTTTTAATTTGTGTGGATTGTTGTTTTATATTATACCGTTAATAGAATTCTATCATTTATTTTCAAACATTCCACATACAAATAATAAGGGATATTTAAAAAGAATTTTCAATTGTTAGAAGTAATGGCTAAACTTAAAAAGACGACAATGAATTTATTTAACCCACTCTCATTAGATGTGTCTGCAGTACTGACTCTACACAGCAGCCAGTATTATGTACACAACACATACACTACAGAGTACTCGGTCTATTTTTATTTCTTTATTAAGCATATTGTGTATAGTTATTATAGTAAATAATATTTAACATTGATTCTCTATTAGCAAAGCGTTCCAACACATACGGTATATAGCGGGTAAAAAAATTATTCTTTATAATCACTACTAGATTCGGTTTTTGTTAAATTTGAAACCATATCTTCATTTTCCGTTACAACTTTATTTTGTTGAGCCTCTGTAAAGGATTCCATATCTTTTAAAATAGCTTCCTCAGTTTTTGGTGATTCGAATGATATTTGCATACTTGGATTGTTAGATTTTATTTCTTTCGGTGATATAGTCGAAAAATTATCAACAACTTTTCCAATTTCTTCATCTATATTATTTTGATCGTCAATAGATTCTTGTTTCGGTTGAAATTTTAATAGTTTTGGTGTGGATTTAAATAATTTTTGTAATAAATTTTTATTTTCATTCTCTTTTGTTTGTTTCTGATCTACGTTACTCTCTGAGGCCTTTGATTTTTCGTTTACAGTATGAATCGTTGTGGCTACAATTGATTTCGGCTTTTTTACTTCTTCCTTCGGAATTTTTACATGTTTTTTATCATCTAATATACTTTCAGAACTTTCTGTTTTGCTAATGGTAATAACAGGAATATTTTCGGACCATACAGAGCCGTCAGAGCTTTGACGTTGTTGTTTAATTTGTTGTTTTTTATCAGGATTCGAACGTTGTTCAGCACGATTTACTTGTGCTTTATCATTCTTTTCTTTAATTTTTCGATATTTTATTTGATCGTCGTGTTTTGTTTTTCCATCGTCTGGCAAAGAATCATGTAATTCTGTATCAGTGCCATCATCTTCTGTTTGCATTGATTGCATTCCAAATGCATTTTTCATAATTTTGGCCATTATTTCTGAAAAAAGACATTTCCTAATTTTCATAATTTTGGCCAAAATTTCTGTTTTGTTCTATGTTCAGGTTTATAATTTAACTGTCCAGTTTTTGGAAATTAGAAAATAGAACGAGTTAGGTTCAACGCACAAAAATTTAAATAGTTTTTACCATAAAATCTGAAAATAACGTTTTTACCATAACGTCTTACTATCGTTATATGCGAGCAGTATTTACACTCCAATTCAATAAAATTGAACCAACCTGAAATCTTAATTTTCTTACATTTCATAAAACTCCTAACTTTTGTAACTCTCTGTATATTATTTATTTATAAACAAAGATAAGTAGTATATTTTTTAAATGTGTAAAAAGAAATGGAAGTATTACATTTTTTCTTTACGTAAACAAGTCAATGGTAGAGTAAGAATATGTAATGTGAATACATGCTAAGTGTTATATCTCCCTTTTACGTATACAAATAAAATAAAATGTTGTATCTGTCAAACACATTTACTACAAGAATAATCAAAATTGTGAGAAACTGATTCAGTTCAGGTCGGTTCAATTTTATTGAACGGGAGTGTATATAGAGATTGTGTGACATATTAAACGCCATTTTTTCCACGAGCTCATTGCAATAAACAGTTCATTTGCTACAAATATCTCAGGAGCGGAAAGAGTTATTACATTGAAATATGATGCTTGACGTTTGAATATTTATATTAATAGAAGATGCAAAATGTAGCTCTCAGTCGAAATAATGAAACCTCTGAAAGCACTTTATTAAAATCTGTATGGATTCTTATCCTGTTCCAAGTAGAGTAAAGCGTGAATCAAGTAGTCTTTTAACCACAGTTTTAGTCAACTGTGGCTGCTGGTTCTACATTAGAAACCGGAAAAAACTCGTTCATAGGTTATTTTAAAATTTGTTAAGTACCTCGTTTTTTATTTTCAGTTTTTGGATCCACTTGCTCATTCCCATGTTTTTCGCTTAAATCAGATCCAGGAACTTGAGGACAAGCATCTTGACTATTTTGTTTCGTTACAGCCATTGTTGAAAATAATTTTTTCCATTTACCATAAGGAGTGTTATCAAAAGAAGAATTATTCTTATAACGTTTATCAGCAATTTGAAACATTTTTCTACGTTCTTCGGTTCGCTCTTTTCTGAGCTGTGCCTATAAATTGAAAAAAATTTTAGATTTCACAAAATTTTTATGAAATATTTCCTGCTGTTTTTATTTACATTAAAATGTATTTACAGTTAATTTTATCATGTTAATTTTATCATTAACTATCATGTTGAAATTGAAAAACTAAATTATCTAGACTCTAGATAGTGAGAATATTATTGGACATCTAAAAATAATTTTTACAAGACTTGGTATGCCAGATGGATGGGTCCTGATATGGATATATTTCAGTGATTTAAAGAAAGATGATGCCATGGTATTCTTTTTAAATTTCAGGATAAATCTATTTTGGTAGTACGGAAAACGGAACGCATAGGCAGGCTAAACGAGAAATCAACATAGCGTAAAAACCATCCGTAAAAATGAAAAATCTTCTACTAAACCATAAAGATAAAATGGAAAAAAGAAGTGTTCTGGTGTGTATAGGCTGCGATGTGAAGATTGCGCCAGCGTTTGAAACTAGAAAAAAGTGAGCACCTGAGATCTTTTCCGATCAAGAAAACAAATTCCACGTTTGCGAATCATCTTTTGGAAACAGGCCATAAAACAAAATCAAAGATAGATATACAACACATAGCCAAAAAAGCATGGAAACTAAATTGTTGGGAAATACACAAGACCAAAAAAGGACCTGACTTTCTTCTGAATAACCAAACAGAGGTTATGATATATAATCTATTAAACATAATATAAAACCACAAAACAAAACATAAATATTTATTTTTACGAACATCTTATTTAATCTAATAACACTTTCCCAAAAACCGAATAAAAAGTACAGATCAACTACAAAAAATTAAAAATGAGCGCCGGTTTTGTGGCCTATAGTATTGATCTTCATTCGGGCTACCACTAAATCCATGTTATGGAAAGCGCAAGCATAGCCGGTTACTTCGTTCTTATCCCTACGCCGACATTTTTATCAAATAAGCGCCCCCTGCTTGTTTAAATAATTGGCAAACTGCCGATGTCGGGATTCGCACCCATAACCTCCCAGTTCTAAGTACACACAACCCGTTTACAAGCGCGGCTACTTGGCTGGCTAAATTAAATATCTTTTGTTCTGTACATTCGACTTCCTTTTATCATTATATTCAAACTTCCTTTAAGAATAATCTTTTTAGGAAACAACTACCTTAATTACAAAAAATAACTTACTTTCAAATCATGATTCGCTTCACGCAATGCATTGGACAAAGACATCAAATAATAAATGATTAAAATTAACAAGACTAATAATGGTATAACAATTCCAGGTGATGCAATATAATCTAATACTTGATGGGATCTCTTTGGTAGAATTTCGTGTAAGAAGTCTGTAAACATTTTTGATATAGTTGCATATCCAGAAAATGGCCCACAATGATACGATGGCTTCACCCAAACAATTGCATATCCCACAGGCAGCACACATAAAAATAACATAGTCAATAATAATGCAAAATAAAAGTTATTGGAACGTGACGCTCTGAACACAATTTCATGTGGTACATTACAAGTTAATACAGTCCATGAACGTAAGTACATCATTATAATTAATTTGATTAGATTGATCAAAACAAGACCAGGTGAAAAAAACATTCCCATCCATACCATGCCTTGATTATTCACTAAATGTAGAATATTCTCGGCAATTTTAAAATCACCATATTGTGGGAATTTCTTTTCTAAATCCCAACACCAACAATTATTCATGTAACGAACAAATAATGCACGAAAAAAGTCCACTAATAATGTTGACACAATTGTAAAAACCTGTAAGCAAAAGTACCATTATGATAAATATGAACCATATAGTCGGAGAGCTGGTGACAAAAATCGGCAAAAGTTTTGTAATGACCCATAATTCAATATGGTGCACATCAGTCTTCACCACTCGCAAGGTCAGGTAGTGGAACATCTGGCGGCGGCGCGCTTTAATATATATCAAATTACAACATGCTCTACAAGTGTTTTGTAATAATTAAAAATTGGCAGAAACTAGTTTATAGTACAAAAAACGTGAGAAAGTGGTCAGACCGCAATGTAGTGGAACGCGGCGAGTCAGCACGCCATAACGATAAGTTGTCGCCATATCGATGCAAGAGTTTTGTAATGACTGAAAATTCATTTACTGCTTGATTATATGCCGTCTGTTTAATTTACATCTTCGTATCATAGATCCCAAGAGTATGAGAGAGTACATATGTACATATACAGTAAGCAATGTGTGTTGGTTGTTCTGTCGAACGATATACTTTAGATGACGCTTGTGGAGTGGGGTTTGTGATGTATGCACTGACGCAATCATTAGTATGTGAATGCTTTTGGAGAATACGTGTTATTTTATTTTTGGTATCTCATTACAACAATGGGATATTATTTTATAAACATTCAACCATCATTACAAACCATTCTTCATTGACGGATTACAAACCATTACAATTACAATTACAAACCATTACAATTACATTACATTAACCATTACAATTACAAACCATTTTTAAAAACCAATCTTCATTGACGGATCTTTAGATTCTCGAAAATATTTGAGTTTGTAGCAAGATAATATATTGCCAACTGTTAGCGCTCTTCCTAATTTAGACCTGGAATCTGTATGCTTGCAACAAGATGGTTGCCCTGCACACAATGCCATGAAGTGGCCACCCAGATCGCCAGATCTATCTCCTAACGACTTTTTTTAATGGGGTTTTCTCAAAACACAGATCAGTTCGCGGAATAGGCCTGAAAATTTGCAACAATTAAGGCAAAGAATTGTTGACATTTTTGCGAATATTTCTCCTCAAATGCTAGAAAATACCCGGGCAGATTTCTACAATCGACTCGGATTTTGTTTAGCAAGTGATGGAGGAATATTCGAACGGTTGGTTTAACTTTTTTTTTTGTCGGAATTCTATTTTTCTTTTCTTTTTGGGGTTTTATTTTTCGTTTAATTTGTGTGGATTGTTGTTTTATGTTATACCGTTAATAGAACACTATCATTTATTTTCAAACATTCCACATACAAATGAAAATTGATATTCAAAAAAGAATTTTCAATTGTTAGAAGTAATGCTATGCTTAAGAAGACAACAGTGAACATATTTAACGCACTCTATTAGATGTTATAGCATACTAAACAACACCGTGTAGTTACTACAGAACTTTGAACAACATAACAACTGATCTGTTTCTACAGATACACCTGCAAGACCTCCTACTCATACACATTGCTTAATGTATATGTACATATGTACTCTCTCATACTCGTGGGATCTATGATACGAAGATGTAAATTAAACAAATTGTATAATTATAATATATAATTTAAGAAAAAAAAATTCAGACCGCAGATTAATGGAACAGAGGTAGTCAGCAGTCGCACAGTGACGACATGACTGACGCTTTGATACTACGCTAAACGCTTCTCGAACTTGTACTTTGAGCGTCAGCTGACTACCTCTTTTCCATTAATCTGTGGTCTGACTATTTTTTTCTGAAATTATATATCATAATCAAGCAGTAAATGAATTTTCACTCATTACAAAACTCTTGAACAGACATCGTTATGACGACAACTTATCGTTATGGCGTACAGATTCATCACGTTCCACAACAATGCGGTCTGACCACTTTCTAACGTTGTAGAGCATGTTGTAATTTTACATATACCAAAGCGCGCCACCGCCAGGTGTTCCACTACTTGATCTTACGAGTGTGTGCTGACTCATGTACACCCTTAATACTAAATCATATTGAATTATGGGCCATTACAAAACTATTGCCGATTTTTGTCGACAGTTCTTGGACAATTGTAACTTCTAAAATATTACATGGAAGACTCAAAATTGTTCGAAGAGGGTCGATAAGGAACGAAAGTATTTGTCGAATGCAGTGAGTTTAGTTTACGTAATTTCATAATGTTAAATTTTCGAAGAAAGTAGTTTTACGAAAGTAGAAAAGTATATAAGCCAAAATTCTTTGTAACTTAAATAAAGTAAAACAAATTTTAATTTATAAAGTTATTCAGTACATATAAAAACTAACAACTTATTTGAAATATGTTTTCGAAAACTCAATAAACGCAGCGGAAATGGAATGCTAAAGTCTATATGAGTGTAAGGGCCGAGTTCATTCATAAATATTCCCACATAAATATTCCGAACAGTAGTTTTTGGTTTGTTTGTAATGAAAAAGTTCGTAATAGATTGAAACTTTACTGTAGCTTTTACTGCTTTTGAAACAAATAACAACACTCTAAAAAAAATTTGAAACCGATATCACTTTATTTTAGAAATAAACCAATTTGAAATTTGTTGGAATGCCTTAAAACCGGCATAACAAAAATGAAATCTTGTGCCCATAAAGACTTTTGTTCGGCTTCAAATTACATTCTCACCCCTCGATAGATAGATAGATAGATTGCAGAGCAGAGGTGGGCATGTTTTGTAAATTTGAGCAACTGGACTCTCCATAAGCTGAGTGAGAGTCAGTAAGAAAGGTATGTTTTGAAGTAAGACAGAACGATGTTGCTATACAAGTTGTCCTACCAATTATTGCCGAATAATTTATTTGATTTTATATGTGTCATATGTGAAAATCCCGATTCACATAGATAAGAAAAGAAGATGCGAAACAACTACTAAGTTTTTTATTTATTTATTTTTAATAATTCCGGATATTTAAACGAAGTTGGGTTTTCTGCGACGATTTCCCAAATCTTTTTGTGCTCGTGTTCATTGCTCCTAATAAATTATAATTTGTTGAATGGGTAATCATTTTGTTGAATAACGCGCAATCATTGGAATCCGGAAAAAATTAAATCGATTATTAAATTGTAAAATAACCGTTTCACTAGAATCACTACTCTTATTTTTTTTGAAAAAAGAAATTATGCGAAAAATAATTTTTACTAGCACGAATAGTACCTTTCATTTTTTTAATTCAAAGTAGACTAACTCGAAAAAACTCAGTCAGGTTAAGTAAGCTGACATAAAATTTACTTTATGTAATTAAACAATTTAACCATTGAGAAGTCAATAACAAATTATCTCCCCCCCCCCCCAGCCTTATCATTGGCATGTTTATTGTATCCAGTGTCATCAATTTCCGATGACACTATACTATGAAGAAAAAATAATTAAATCAGGTAAAAAATTTTTTATTAGTTCTCCGATATGAATAGTTTAGGCACATTATTCGGAATTTCCAAAAATCTAAATCTAAACCAGCAAAAAAATTTACAAGCGGATTACAATTATCAAGCGGTAAACGTAAAAGATCTAAAGATTTATATTTTATAATTTATATAACATTTGTATTTTTTTCATACACAAATATACTAAAAAGGTACATTTTATCCCCCAAATTACCAGCCCAAAATTCCAGAGTATGTATTCTATGTATTGTATGTATTGTATACTTTGTATAGTAGTGACCATCAAACGAGTTGGTATTATTATATTTTTTTTAGAAAATGTTTTAATTAAAAAAAGAAAATAATAATAATTGGTAGGTACCCTGTATTTACTTTATCACTCTTCCTACCTCGCACTCAGAGCTGAGTAAAGTCAAAGTTTGCCCACCTATACAATACCCCCTACTTAGAAAAAATAATTAAATAGGTAAATAAAGGTCACTTCTTATATTTTAAACATATGGTTATTGACCTAATGTGCAGTTTTGGATATTTGATCTTTACACCAATGTTACCTAATTAAATTTCAACGGCTTAGTAGCTATATTTATGCTTATTATTTTATTATAAGTAAACATACTGATTAAAAAAATTTAAGAAATATTGGATGTTCCTTTAGATTTTCGACATGGCCTCTTCCAGATGTCGTGGGTTTGATTCCCATCTTAGATATATATGATTTTTCATATCATGCATTAGATGTCAAAGCATGTAATTAATGTTCAGGCATATTACTTAAATGTTAAATTAAGTAAACGCTAGTCACTTCAGTTGGTATAATATAACCAAAAGGCAACCATACTAACAATGGATAGATTGACACAAGTTTACAAAACAATTACAAAATTATCGTAATGATTTTGGGTAACACCGTATAGGACCGGAAGCTAAATAGTATTCAGCAACAATTTGCAGTAAAAAATATTTCCATATAGTAAAAGAAAAAATTGGAGTAAGGCGGAAAAATTTAAATAGTAAATAATTTGAAAACCATTAAATTTGGAATAACACTCTTGATATTAAAATCATAGAAAATGTCTTCCCCTATAATCCTTTTTAGATTTACCTACTTGAACGTTCCAAGAAAAATGACGACTTATACATAGGTACTTACCAAATCTGTTACTGTCAACTTAACTATTTCTTGACCAAACGACGTTTCCCAACATAAATTACGAATTTTCTTTCGTATATTCAATAAATATTTTTCTTCACTTGGTGAACGTGTTGTATCAGAAATATGCTCCATATTTCGATCTTGAATAAGTTTCGAAGCACTAATCGTATTATCTTCTTCAATGGAATCATTATCACATACCTTAATTGTACATAATTTTGGTTCAGATTTTGTATAATTGTTATTTATGTGTTCAGAAAATATTTTTGCCGTTGTTGAACGAAACTCATGTTCTGTAATATTTCTATTTAGTTCGGGTTCATCATTTAACGTTTCATCAAATAAACTTTGTTCAAGATTCGTGTCATAAAATTCATTAAAATACGAATTTTGCTGTAAATTTACATCCATGGTATCAATTGTGCCATTTCGTTTCATATTTGTAAATGAAAGATCAGTGTTATTTGCAATTGGTTGAGTAAAATTTTCGTTCATCCAATTCAAATCAGTAGTATTAATATTAGTAATTGGATCAAATGGAGTTGTAACGGCTGAGGTAATTAATAATGTCGTCATGACTGTTGTTAAATTTTTTGTCTGTTCTGAACAATTTACTATAATTTCACGACAGATTTTTGGTAATATTGTAGAAATTTCGTCAAGTGTTGTAAAATTCACATTATCTACAATAGTTGTAAGGGGACTTGTTAATTGTTCGAATAATGTTGACGCAAATGTTAATGTTGTATTTGGTACCGATGTTGTTAAAGTCGAAAAACTGTTAACTATTGTCGAATTTACTTTGAGTTTTTGTAATTGCTTTGTCTAAAAATTAAAAAAAATTCGTTACGCAGGAGCTGCTTCAACTTAGCGAATTTCCTTAGAATACATAAATCACTTTCTAGCGGTCACAATTTTAGTCTCATAAAAATGAAATGTCGTATATGATTTTAGTATTTGGAAGGCTAATTTTATTAATAAATGACATACGTCAAGGTGAAGGGGGGGGGGCATAAATAAACAAGAAAACTCAAAATATAAATTATCTCTCTTAATATTAGAAAATTGAAAAATAAGGAATAAAGTTGCAGAAAATCATATTTGATACAATTCATCGCCTTATTATTTTTGCTCAAACTATAATGTGTACAGATATAGGGAAGATGTGGGAGATATTAGGGAATTAAATTTTCAATTTTAAACCGTCAATATTTCTGTAAGTATTAGTGGAACGGAAAAAATGATAAGAGAAAATATTACAGTAAAACTCAGTACCTAGAACTTTACTTCTTATAAATTTTTCGATTTTTCGACTATTAAGGGAGATATGTCAAATTTTGTGTTTCCCTTTCCTCTAAACATCCATTTCCCCTTGTCCGATTTTACCCATTAACAAACTTGACCTTTTGACTGCTTGCGATTACAGACACGTACATATATATATATATATATATATATATATAATGTCCATTGAACCTACCTAGTAGATGTCGACAATCACCATCTGTAAAATTTATATATATCTATGGACATATATATATATATATATATATATATATATATATATATATATAAATTTTACAGATGGTGATTTTCGACATCTACTAGGTAGGTGAAGAATACCCAAACATGGGCTGAGATTCGAGAATAATGCCTTAAATACTGTATTAGCGAATTTCCTGAAAAAAATAGAGTTATTGGTCTCGTACCGATTTCATATATATATATATATATATATATATATATATATATATATATATATATATATATATATATATATATATATATATGTCCATAGATATATATAAATTTTACAGATGGTGATTTTCGACATCTACTAGGTAGGTTCAATGGACATTTGAAGCAATTTTTGCAAAATTTTGAAATCGGTACGAGACCAATAGCTCTATTTTTTTCAGGAAATTCGCTAATACAGCTGTTAAGGCATTATTCTCGAATCTCAGCCCATGTTTCTATAGAATTAAATGAAATGCTTAATACTGTGTAATTTGATTGCAAAGTGCAAATCAGGAAAGACGTATTCGCATTCAAATCTTCTTTCTCTCTCTTTCGATCTTTTTCTCTCTTACGATAAAATTATACCTCTGATACGATAGTCGCTATTGGGTATTCTTCAGGGTTGCTAACAGTGGCAAAACCTGGGTCTTTCTTCGTCTGGAAAATTTATAGATCATCCAATCGAAACATAAACTGTTAACTCTTTTATACATGCAAAAACTGTGCTTAAAAGTTTTGCACTTACCATATCTCCAATCTTATCGAATAAGGCAATTATCAGTGAATATAAATTAAGTAAATTCAGCAACATAATTCTGAAATAAAACATAAACGTATTATTCACTTTAAAATTGTATCTCAAAATAAGAAATGAAGCTTCGCTTGACCATCCTTCAAATTATTTAAATACAAGTAGATGATATTTATTATTGGTACGTTTTGGCAATCAATCAATAACTTATTGAATTACCTAAATAATTGTACTCGCAACTGTTTTCGAGGATGATAAAATTCCAATAAACCCAAAATTTCAAAAAATATTGGAAATATTGATGAGATTAAGGTTAAACATATATTAATTTCATTCTGTCTCCACCAGCTCATTTCCGCACCAGGTTCGGATGATCTTTGAACGACCCATATCACAACGAACGCAGATATTCCCAATAATACGAGTACAGTAAAATTAACAAATATTCGGGATACAATAACTTTCCAGCTGAAAAATTAAAAATTAATCTGTTTAAAATAATCCAATATACTATAAAGCTAGAAGTGAAGCTGACTGATCTATACAAATTCTAAGGCACTTCTAGACATGATAGAAAGATGCGGTTTTTTGCATTCGACGCGAAATTGCTTGAAATCGACAAGAAAAATCGGAAAACTTCAATTTATTATTTATTATTATTTTTTGTAACAGGCTAAATTTTTGTCAGTAGCTTCCTTTCGACGAGACCCTCAAGGTTTCTCTCACAAAAGTTTTCGATGATAGTGACGACGCACGAAGCGCATAAGAGAGTAACAGTTCAGAGCGTAGGACTGGGAAATTGAACTACTGTATTTGTAGGACAAGGTGGCCATCAAATTATACATACCATTATTAATTAACACCATAAAAATCAGCTTGTTACTAATAACTATGTATACCCCGTTATTTGAACATCTTCGGGGTGGAGGACCTGCCTGTCACACCATCCATTTTTAGGGACACACGTTTTTATGAAGTCTTTATTACATTATCTCTCAATTTAACTAACAAATTAAATGTTACTGATAAAATTTTTGCTATCGTCAAACAAACAAAAGTTTCTCTCTTACGCGCTATCATTGATAATTTTTGCGAGAGAAAAGTTGGGCGTCTCGTCGAAAGAAAGCTACTGACAAAAATTAAGGCTGTTACTAATCATTAAAAAAAAACCGTGCTGTACTTTGGACTATCTGTATATACAAGTAAACATCAAAGTAGTATTAAACTTTAATAAATTTCAACAAATTTTGTATATACTTTCGTTCTTCACGTTTCTTTTCAGCCTCTTCCAATAATGCTTCTTTAAAACCAAGTACCAATGATGACACTCTATTTTGGGCTGTTTCAGGGTTACCAATCATATAATCCCAGCCTGTGAAAATTTTCCATGTAAATATGCATTCATCCTCTTTTTCAGACATTTTCGATAGACGGGAATTAGCAGCCATTCTGTTAAATTACACATTATAGATAAATTTTTGATGCGTCAGATCGTGAAGTGTCGTTAGACCGTATAATTTAAAAACCACCAAGGACTCTTCCAGTATTCGAAATTAAATAAAACTTTTAAAGTGTACAATGTGCATTCGGCGTCAAAAGTAACGCTACCATTTCAAAATTTTATAAGTGATTTGTACCTTATTTATCCGGCTTTGTTCATCTTAAATTAAAATATAAACTTCGAAAAATTTTTGGGCGAGGGGTATAATGAAGGTTTTGCTTTTTTCTAAATATCTCGAAAACCTCTAGGTTTGTCATTAACCATTCTTTTAACAAAGACAAAGAACAATTTTGATTAAAAAAGGTCTCGCACATTTTGGTTTTTGTGAATCCCAATAGTTGCACAAGTTAAATTTTATTACATTATATCGTAATTGTTAAATTTATTAAATTTTTTATGTAACAACATGTAGATTTTCTGAGAAGGGAGCTGTTTTCGATACTATAGTAAAAACAAAAATTTGTTTAATTTAATAATTAACAAAAAAAAACTTTTTGTCAAGTAACCATTCAATACGTATCAACTAGTTGTTATTGAAACAATGCGAAATTATAATTTTAAGTTAAACGTTTTTGATCGTATTGTTGGGCTAATATATGGTTTCAAATTAATTAATTCTTAAGGTACATCCTCCAAAAATTCTAACAAGTTTCGTCCGAAACAGTTTAACGAAAACCGAAATGATTCGGCACAACTTGTGGGCAACTTGTGGGTAACTACATTTAAATGCTTCATATAAACTTTTACTGTTTCTATCACAACTCTGCAATTTAAACTCTTCTCTTGTTGTTTTCGAAGTAGTTTAAAAATTTTGAACAAGATTTTTTGTTTAAATCTTTTATTTTTTTAATGACAACATACTGCTTGTATTTTAAAATAGACCCAATCTGGAAACAATGTATAGTGTATCTATCGATGTCTATATGCAGTGTACTATGATATGGTGAACTTTGGTAGACTTAAAATGTATTAAAATTACAATGTATATTGTATCTATCGCTATCTATATGAAATGGACTATGATATGGTGTACTTTGTTACACTTAAACTGCATGGTGGGGACGCATTATCTCCACTGCCTATGGAGTGCAGTTTGGGTGTAACAAAGGACATTATATCATGGTATACTGTGCATAGACAGTGATAGATGCACTATACATTGTTTCTAGATTGGGTCTATTTTAAAATATAAGCTATATAATATTTACGATAAGTGGTCGAGATTTTTTGAAAAAACCATATCTTACACAGTTACCACCCGTCATATTTCAGGGTGACGGATAGAGAAAACTTATTCACAGTTTTATTTTCAGTATTAAGAAACCTACATAAACAAATTAGTGTTTGCATGGAGTTTATTGAACGGGTGGATAGGATATGAAATTCTAAGATGAAAAATCCTTGCACTTGACCGAAGGTTTATTAGATATTAATTAAATACAGTATCCAATTAGAAAAACGCGTTTCCCGATAACAGAAAAAGAAATGGTGGGGAATTAACGCAGCAGCAGCAGAGGTACGTGAGGGGAGCAAATCCCCAGCACTACCGTAGAGCGAGTCTTATATTATGCGTTTCAAATCCAGTACAGTTTTTATAGTATAGTAAAAAATTTTGGAAAAAAAATTTACCTGTTTTTTTCGACAAATCTTATTAACTTAATTATTCAGTTATTATTAGATTTCTTACGATGAAATTTTACGGTGGCATTTGACGTTGTTTTTTAAAGTTAAGAGCTGATTCGATTTTGGAATCGATCGGTACAGTAGTGTAAAAGTTCTTTAACAGAATATTTTTTTGAGAATTTAATTTTTGGGATTATCATAAAGATATTCAAAAATTCAAGATCTTATAAAAACTCAGTTTTCGATAATCGGACAGAAATCAAAAACTTCCCAATATTTAAAAATCTTTAACGAAAAGTTGAAAATTAGTCTAAATTGCAATTGATTTGATCAGTGAACAGTGAAAAACATTAATAAATTCTTAAGTATAATTTTTTTCAATATTTTAGTAGCTGAATTATGGGTGATTCATTGCCAAAATTTTTTAACGAAAAATGTAGTTTCAGGTATAATGAATCATTCAATTTTCATTGAATTGAGAGTTCGTTCCCCTCACGTATCTCTGCTATCGCTGCGTTTATTCCCCAACATTACTTATTCCGTTAACGCGCTTCTCTAATTGGTCACTTTATTTAATTAATATCTAATTAACGCTGGGTCAGGTGTAAAAATGTCCAAGGACTTAGAATTTCATCCCCTATCCATCTTTTAAATAAACTCCATATATATATATATATATATATATATATATATATATATATATATATATATATATATATGTCCCAAAGAAGCTTGCACTTAAAGATTTCAGTAGTTTGAACTCGGAAAAGAAATCCGAGGTTTAAATTTTACGGAATTACGACAAAGAAAGAAGTTATCAAAACTTACTTTCTAAGAGTTGCAATAAAACTATAAACATAGACTACCAAACCCGTTACAAAATATGCTAATGGAAGACGATATCCACCAGTTCCATTACGATTTGAGTAATAGCCATAGAAAAGTGGTGAATACTTTAAAATTCCTTCAAAATTCACAAGAGTTACTAAATCGCCTGATCGTTTCTTTTCATCGTCTAACATTTCTTTACGATCACCAGAGTTTTTCCAATCGGCAGTTAATACTTCTGGTATTGTTACAAAAGATGTTAATGTAATTGCAATTACTAGGTTCACCCAAAGTAACCAACGTAAGAATGTAAAATATGAAGCCACTACTGAACCAAATTGTGATTCAATTTGTTTGATTCGCATTTCCCAAGGTGTTAAATATTTTGATAAATTAGCGATTTCGCGTTTGATGTATTGTAATTTCTGCAACAGATATTTTTTAAATTAAAAAAAATATTGGGTTTGTATGTAAAAAAAGGTCCATTCACAAGGAAATTTGAAGGCAACCAGGTTGGATTATGATGTTTCTATTAATATGGTATTAATTCCGACAAGAGTAATGACAAATGTTTAAGCTGAAATTGCGGCAAAGATGGATATATTCCCTTTCAGTATGAAGATGCACTGTCAGATTTTGCCCGTGCATTATGTTTCCCCCCTGGTGGAAATAATTCTCTTCAAAAACTGAGAATAATTAAGGATAATACCCTTAAAACTCTGAATAAAACTTCTGAAACTCTTATTTTTCTGAAAAAGTCTCAACAAATAAAATAAATGTTTTATAAATGATTTAAAGACAGAAAACAAATAATATTTTGGACTCTGCCAGAAGAGTTATTCAGACTTTTTCAGAGAACTAAATAAAAAATATAAGTTTTCAGAGTTAATTTGTTTTTTGAAGAAATGTCTCGTTTTGTCTTAATAATAGTAATTCAGACTTTTTCAGAGAACTAATAAAATAAAACAACTTGCTCCGGCGAGATTCTCACGATCTCCATTTTAGTAGACAGACGCCTTAACTTACTTTATACGTAACATATATTATTTTGATAATTTATTATTAAAGGGCAAGTTATTGTATTTTTTACCGATGAAAGAAGTAAGTATTCAATTCAACCTGTATATTTTTTTTAATGTATGATCACACTTAACTTTTTACAGAGTAGTCCGATTTTGATTTTTTTTTTTGTTGGATAGGGTATTCATCAAAGTTGATTCCATATAAATTTGAAAAAAATTTCAAATTTTAGCCACAAAAACAAAGTAAAAAACATAAGACTTCCCAGCACTTCCACTAAGGAACAAATATCATAATCGCTGCATATTGTCTGTGTGTAAACACTTTGAAAGCACTCAATATCGTTGCGCAATTTGAATGTCTTTTTAACGGAAGAAAAAACGGAGGAGGTTCCCAAATTAACCCGTATGTATCTGTATATATATATATATATATATATATATATATATATATATATATATATATATATATATATAAATTTATGCGTGGTCATACAAAAATATATATATATATATATATATATATATATATATATATAAACATTTTTTGACATCAAATGCTTGATATGAAAAATCATACACATCTAGGGATGGGGATCGAACCCACGACCTCGGGCATTCTAGACCAATGCTCTACCTTAGATGTTATGGAAGTACTATGAATATGATCTCTCATTATCATTTTTGATGCCATTGTGTTATTAATTTTGTTTATTTACTTTTTTTTAACATATTTTTCAAATTGTTTTTCAAAACTAGCGTCTATTTATTTCCATTGTTAGTATGGTTGCCTTTCGCTTATATTATACCAACGGAGGCGACTAGCGCTTACTTACTTTGACATTTAAGTAATATGTCTGAACATTGATAACATTTTTTGACATCAAATGCTTGATATGAAAATATATATATATATATATATATATATAAATATATATATATATATATATATATATATATATATTTATGTATGACCACGCATAAATTATTACAGAGTAGTCCGATTTCGATAATTCCTTTTTTATTGAATAGGGTATACTACGAAGTTGGTACCATAAACTTTGAAAAAAAAATTTCGGCTCTAAGGTTAGAAGAATGGATTGTCCACCCACTGAATTGTCATCTGTGAACCGTTTCTGTTGAAACTTGACACACTTATGTAGTTCTAATCATCCTATATAACATGTAAGAAAAAAAAAAGCACTGAAAAGTGAAAAATAAAAACTTTTTAACAAAAAATAGAACCGACGAAGGAAGAAAATAACTGAAAAGCAAAAAATAAAAACTTTTAAACAAAAATTAAACCTTCGAAAAAAAAAGGAACTGACAAGTCTTACACTAATGTAAATAGCTAAATAATTTTGAGTCGGCGCAAAAAAATCTCCATCGAAATGAGATAGGAAATAGGATGAATCTGATTTTCGGTTAAAAGTAAATATTACAAAATATTACATTTAGTAATATTTTGTTTGTTTGGCGCCGACTCAAAATTATTTAAGTATTTACATTAGTGTAAGACTTAGATAAAAAAAGGTTCTTTTTTATTTTTTGCTTTTCAGTTCCATTCTTTTTTCGAAGGTTTAATTTTTTGTTTAAAAGTCTTAATTTTTTGCTATTCAGTTATTTTCTTCGTTCGTCGGTTTTATGTTTTGTTAAAAAGTTTTTATATTTAATTAGTTCTTTCAAAAATTCAGAATTACTTTTATTAAGACAATACGAGACATTTTTAAAAAAAAATGCAACACTAGATAATTTTTATTTTGCCTTATGAATTGGTATCCTATCGGACAACCAAACTGAAAATCTTATGACAACCAAATTTAACAATTCAATGAGCCTGATTTCGCCTGGCGATTGGACCCTTTTTAATGAAGACGGTAAAATACTTTATTTGCAAGAAGTCGATATCGCTTTACGACATCCCGTGTGTTATGTGATGCAGCTAATCGTTGATGCAAAGCACCTTCGTGCTGTTTTACATATGCATGCGCTAATTGCACTAGCCGTAGTTTTCGTCGCATTGGCCACGGTTGTGTTCGCACAGCACTTAAAACTTCTTTATGCAATTTTAATAACTCATACATTTCTTCGGATCCAGTTGTTTCATCCACCGATATTACGGTTCTGAAAACAATACAAATAAAATTACAAAATTGAAAGAAACATTAATAAAAAAAATTCCAAAAACGTACTCGCCAGAACTATTTGTAAATACGGATGGTCTTCGTCCAGAGTATAAAGATTCGACATCGGGACTAAAAGGAGAACTTGTACGTCGTCGAGAGGAACGGCGGCGTGATTTTCGAGTTGAAGCACGCCGCATTATGACTGCGTTAACACTGGCTGAATAATCATCATCTTCTGATGTTTCTGGATCCGGTGCAGGGAGTAGATCCGAATTATTCATAGCTGAATGTAAAAATAATAAATGAATACACAATGACAAAAAAAAAATTCGTTACGCAGGAGCTGCTTCAACTTTCTGCGAATTTCCTTAGAATACATAAATCACTCTCTAGCGGTCACAATTTTAGTCTGATCAAAATGAAATGTCGTATATGATTTTAGTATTTGCAAAGCTAATTTTATTAATAAATGACATACTTCAAGGTGAAGGGGGGGGGGGGCATAAAGAAAGAAAAAAACTCAAAATATAAATTATCTGTCTTAATATTAGAACAATCGAAAAATACGTAAGGAATTAAGTTGTAGAAAATCAAGTTTGCTACAATTCTCCACCTTATCATTTTTGCTCAAACTCTAATGTGTACAGAGATATTCAGGAATTTAATTTTCAATCTTAAACCGTCAATATTTCTGTAAATATTAGGGTAACAGAAAAAATGATAAGAAACAAAATTACATTAAAATTTAGTACCTACAACTTTACTTCTTATTCAATTTTCAATTTTTCGAATATTAAGAGAGGTATGTTAAATTTTATGTTTCTCCCTTCCTCTAAACCTCCCTTTCCCCTTGTTCGATTTTACCCATTAACGAACTTGACCTTTTGAATAACAAAAGCGCCTCAAATACCAAATTTCATTCCAATCAGATTAAATTGTGACCGCTAGAGCGATTACAGACACACACACATATATATATATATATATATATATATATATATATATATATATATATATATATATATATATATATGTAGCTAAGCAACATAAATGTTGTAAAGCGAAGCGTTCACAAATACGATGTACTATTCGATAATTGTGACTTCGAATGTCACTTATAGTAAGCTGCAAGTTGCTTCGTATACTGATCATATATTTTCTAACTAATTTTCTAGTTAATCAACGATTGAAGTTGTTCATAGTGACCGAGCAAAATTATAATTTATGTATGAATAACGAGTACGCTCTCAAAGATCACTTGTAAGTTTCAAACTGCGTCGAATACCGATCTTATGTATTTTTAACTAAAACCGATTATTGATGAGACTGCAAATTTATTTTTTGGAACTAATGTGAATTGACCTTAAAAATAAAAAACTTCGCTCTTTAATTAGTCAAAAAAAGTAGCTGGATGTCAAAATTAACTGAAATGGATTAATCAGCGATAGTAGTTGTTTATAGTGAAATTTTAACTTTTGTTGAAAACTAATAAACTTTCAAACGTTACTCGTAAGGTTCAAGCAGCTTCATACACCGATCTTTTATGTTCTAACTACAAACGATACTTGATGGTTACGTTTTTTTTTTATTCACTCAGATCAATTACATTGTTTTTAGTTCGTTTAATTTAATGTTTGTTCTTCATATCATATCTTATCATAATATCGAGCTCAAATTTTGAAGTTTGTTCACATTTACCGATTTTTTTTCCACTACCTTAAACTATAAAAGATTTTATTTACTCCTCATCTAGTTCGATTAGAAAACAGTCATTCTACAAATTCTAAACCGTGTTTCCTTTTTTTTTTTAATTTATTTTTTGTTGTTAAAAAAAGACTACAATAAACTACATACAGTTTTAGAAATACCCCTATAGTTTTTTTCCACGATACTGTCATTATCTTTTAAATTGAATACAATTGTTTTATTTTGATGAGTCTTGTTACTACAAACAAATGAATCTTACTACAATTAATCGTGAGGTTTGAAGATTATTTTTCTGGTATACAGACGGATCAAAAACTGAAGAAGGGACTGGGCGGGAATTTATGGTGAGAGACTTAAAGCAAACATAAGCCTCAACTTGGAGAAATATGCCACGGTCTTTCAAGCAGAAGTCTACGCCATAATGGTTTGCATCCGTGAGAACCGACGAAGAGGCTACATAAACTAGAACGTATGTACTCTCTCGGACAGTTAAGTTGCTCTAAAAGCCTTGTCTTGAACTAAGGTCACCTCAAGGGTAGTCAAGGATTGTCTGAAGAAACTGCTGGAGCTTTTAAAACGGAACAATGTTAAATTGATCTGGGTGCCGGGTCTCAGTGGTTTGGAAGGAAACGAAAACCTGATGCATTAGCAAAGAATGGAGTTGGAATCCCAGAGCTTATTTCAGGAATTCCAAAAACTGCATGTAAACAGGTGATAAACGAATGGTCAAATGCTAAACACCGAGATCACTGGGAAAAAACACCGCGGCAGGAGCTCGGGAAGATGCTGCTTTAGAGTGCAACCAAGAGGCTATCTCTCGATATACTGAAGCTGAACAAACTGAAACTGCGGAGGAATACCAGATTCATTACCGAGCATTATCCCCTGCGGAAGCATCTGTACACAATGGGACTACATAACGGGTCCATTGTGTGCAGATTGTGTGACGAGAAGGAAGAAACATCCAGCCACATTATCTTTGACTGCGAACCTCTAGGTTACAGCAGATACAAGATATTTGGTGCATCTCACCCCGAATATATGAACCTTCAGGAAGACCCGATAAGCAAGCTCCTGGCTATTTCCAAGATACGGGAGAAGCGAATCTCATCGGACTGAAGTAGAAAGGGGAGCACAATGAACCATAAGGTCGAAGTGCAATACTTTTTAGACTTCAAGATGTATCTATCTTGTAGACTATCAGTTCAAAATTGGTGTCCCGTTGAAGTCGGGTTCCAGGTTGACGGAGCTGTTACTATGCCCTTATTATTTTACCATTAAGTTGAAATAATTTACTAACTATTAAACATGAAATAATATATCGATTTTGACCATAATCTTTGAAAAACTTAACCAATTAAAAAATTTTTTTTATTAATGAAGGAAAAGTTATATTGTATATATATATTGTAAATATATATATATATATATATATATATATATATATATATATATATATATATATATATATATATATATATATATATATATATATATATATATATATGAAAGTAGCGAACTCAAACATACAAAAAAACCAAGGCGAGTGTTGATTTTTCTTATGATAAAATGCTGATATTCGTTATTCAAACTATAACTTTCAACTAGTTTTATAAAGTATTTGGTATGTAAAGGCCTTCCCTGGGCGTTGTTGGCTATTTAAGGTTCTTAATTTTTTAATTTGGAAATCAATATCATCAGAAATTAAGGAGCTACAGAGTTTATGTAAAGTTATCAACCTATGTAAAGTTTAAAATTATGATCTATACAAAATGGTTGCACAAAGAAAACCGACAATCGAAAAAGTGAATGAATCAATATTTTCAACTCCATGAATGCAGTATAATAAAAAAAAAAAGAAAGTGATTGCCGATGTTTTTATCGATTTGAAACGAATTGACCCAAATTCAATTTTCCATAAATGCACTTGTTCACTTTCAAACACAACTAGCCAAAGAAAATAAAATGATAGACAACTTGTTTAACATAGTTGTATATTATTACATATAAAAACAAGATTTACTTACATTTAGTTGTAGTATCTATTAATTTAGGAGTCGTAGATGTTGGTGAAGGAATATTTACCTTGACCGAAGTGTCACTACACATTGATCGTTCTTCCGGTGCAAATGTAACAGATAAATGATCAATTGATGACGTTTGAGGTGAAGGAAATTCTACCTGTAAAATGATTCCACCATAATTATACAAAAAAATGTAAGTATAAATATATATTTTTTTACATTATAATATTTTCAATTACGATTATTATTATTGAACTAAAAATGCTTTGATATTACCGTCAATCGTGACGATATTATCTTGGATGTGAAAGAATATCATGTTGGAATTTAAAAAGATAATGTTATTGGAAATACATAATAGTATATTAGACATGAAATACACGGTGAGTCAGGGGTAGGATTGTCTGGGATTATCGAATAAAAAATTCGAGAAGAAATATTTTTGATCAAATACTTATTTCTTATTACACCTTCTCTTCAACGAATATCTTTAATATCACTAAATTAATAATACAGTTTGTCTATAACTAATTTATTCCTTAAATTTCGCATTTTATGAATAGTTTAAAAAAGTTATCGTACAAGGTGGATTTTTTAAATTTTTCATATGTCATTTTTCATTTCAATTTTATTTTCAATACAGAGAATATGATCCATGATGGGTCATTAATGCCCTGCAATATCCTCTAATGGGAGACTACAAAATTTAGAAGAAACGAAACAAACACTGAAGAGTATTATATTCAGTTTAAATTATTTTGTTTAAACTGATAATAATAACTTACAAGAGTTAACTGATTAAATTTAACTGATAAGAGTTAACTGATAGGAGTTAATAAAGAAACCCTCAAAAGAGGGCTCAGTTTTTTGTATATATCTCCCAAACTAAAAGCGTTAGAGAAAAAAAGTTCTTTTGGAATTCAATCTTTTATACTTTTATTTGAATACTGAAAATAGGACTTTTCTCAATTATTTTAATCTTATGCTCAAAATTGGCCGTGAGAAGCAAACAATTTTTTTATATTAAGTATTAAACATTAATTAAAATATAAAAAAAAATGGTATCATTAAAGGAAAACAATACTTAAGTCCCAATGAAGCAAACTAATTTTCGTAGGTTATGTTTTACAATTATCTGACTAAATTAGAATGTAAACGGAAACGAAAATAGTTAGTTAACTATAACAATAGACTGATATTACGGAAAATAAGTGGAAAACAATTTTCCATCGAAACGTTCTTCCTTCAAATGTCTAGATAATACCATTATTTTGTGTTAATGTTTTTAAATTAATATTTAATAGTAAAAACAAAATATTACGTTTCACGTTCGATTTTGACCATTGGATTAAAAGTAAAATTAAGAAATAATAATTTCTAAACGCTTTTATTTTTGAGATATTTGAAAAATAAGACCTAATTTTTGGAATCTATATTTGTTTATGGCTTTTGGCTGCAAATTTTCCGGTTTATTCTACAGTCGAGGGAAAATAATAACTTTTCTACTTTGTATCATTTTTCTCGATGAATATTCACCCAAATTGGATAAAACGTCTTAGCTACAACGCTTATGTATAAAATTTTGATAATCTAATTTCTACACAGATGTTTTTGTGTCACAGATTTTTTTTCTTGAATCGGCTGGAGTCCCATCATGAAGGCTCTCACAAAATTGAATAGACAGTTTTCTGGTAAATATCGAATGGTAACTATCGAAATAGAGGTCGATTTTTGTTCGATTCTCCAAACGAAACCAAAATCTTCAAATAACGATAGCAGAGGAGTGGAAATAACCTTTTTTTCTTCCTTTATAACCAAGTTTTATTATTAGAATATAGTAATAAAACAAAAAACAATAAAACAAGATAAAAATTTCATAACATGTTCATCCAAAGGCTTTTAAAATTTTTTATATACTTAATAGTAACACTCTGTAATATGTCAACAGGTATCACTAAAAATTTTATTAAAATTATGAATAAATTATATTATAATAATAACAAGAATATAATAATAATATTAATTATTATTTAAATTACTATAACACAAAAAATTAGGACACGCCTTATCCATACTAAAACTATTCAGTTCGAAAATTTAATCATACCATAACACGGTCGAAGTTAATTATATGTATAATGTAATCAAATTTCTTAGAAAAGTGCAGTTCCACTTTTTAAAATGAACATATTTTTTGAAATGAACATAAAGTATGTTGAATGTAAAATTGACATTATAACTTTGAATGTTGTAGTTCAAGCGGGAACCGTAAAAAATGTAGGCCATTTAGTAAGGGGATGAAACTTTTAGAGAAGGTAGTACATATTGTGACGACTTTAATTACTTTCCTAAGATGCCCTGAGACAAACCCTTCACAAACTCCATGGCTTCACAATTTCAGCTCAAACATTGATATTAACATGTAGATATTACTTATAAATAAAGGATGTTTTTTTAGAGACCTACAGCTTTGAGTTGGTAACACTGCTTTATTTGTCGAAATTATCGAAATTTTCTATCAAAATAATGGTTCTGTTCGTCAAACTTATCTTGCACTTCGTCCATTTTATGGTAGTCATAATCGTCCATCAGAGCGGCTAATTCGAATAACTATGGATCGTTTTCGCACCACGTTTATTCTTAATGATAATGTGCATCCCGTAAGATGCCGAACAGTGCGCGCCGAACAAGCTGTAGCCGCTGTACAGCAAAGCATTGAAGAAGGCTCAAATCAATCAATTCGGAGCCGTTCTCAGCAAATGGGTATGTGTCCATCCACTTTATGGAAGATTTTACGAAAGGATCTTGGTTTACAAGTTTTTAAGATTCAGCTTGTAAAATAATTAAAGCCAAACGACCATCGTATACGCCGCCAATTCGGCCAATGGGCTGAAGCACAAATTGATATTGATTTTGATTTTCCATAAAAAATTTTGTTAAGCAATGAAGCTCATTTTTGGTTGAATCGGTACGTAAATAAGTAAAATTGTCGCATTTGGAGGAAACATAATCCACAAAGCTTTTGTCCAAACACCATTACATCCACAGAAAATTACTGTTTGGTGCGCTTTATGGGCCGGCGGAGTCATTGGTTCATATATGTCTTCAAAACCGATAATGGGCAGAATGTTACTGTCAACGATGAACGGTATAGAGACATGATTACAAGCTTTTTCGTACCTCAATTAGCTAGCATTAATTCTGCTGACACGTGGTTCAAACAGGACGAAGGCACATGCCGCACAGCGCACGCAACAATTTATTTACACAAAGACACTTTTGATGAACGAATAATTTCACGTAATTTCCTGTTAATTGGTCACCAAGATCGTGCG
The DNA here is from genome assembly GCA_963920215.1 of Nineta flava. Taxonomy (NCBI): domain Eukaryota; kingdom Metazoa; phylum Arthropoda; class Insecta; order Neuroptera; family Chrysopidae; genus Nineta; species Nineta flava. Next base: position 19,167,976 of record OY986041.1, read on the forward strand.
ATTTAACCCCTTTGGATTATTTTCTTTGGGGTTATGTAAAGCCAACTTGTCTACGCCGATAAACCAGAGACAATTGAACAGCTGGAAATCAACATTCGACGAGTTATTGGCGAAATACGCCCGCAAATTCTGCACAAAGTTTGTAAAAATTGGAGTTACAGATTTCACCATGTACGCGCTAGCCGTGGCGGCCACATGGCCACATGGCCTAAACATTAATGGCATAAAATTAACTATCCAATAAAGCCAGTTTAATTGATATTAAAAATATTTATTTTCAGAATATGAAAACACTGTTAATACTGTAATAATATTTAAAAACGAAATTAAAATCCGACAAATATCAAGGAAGCTATAAGCTTTTAAAGATTATTATCTGCCTCTTTCTTGCAAAAATACTAAAGACGGAGTTTTACGTGTACTTTAAATGGTGAAAGTGTAATATGACGTCACATAACATATCAAGAGGGCTATCACTCTCTTTGTCTAATCGGGAATTTCAATCATTCATATCTCGCTTATTTTTAAAGTTATTTAAAAAGTAATTTTACCTTGATATTTGTCAAGTAAACATGCTTCAATTCAAGTGAAAAATAATTTTCATGCATATTCCCTATTTGCCGCCCTAGGTAGCTGTAAAATTGCCCGTTCCGTTCTTTTAAGATGTATTATCATCTGGCGTCGCTATGAGCCCCGTGGATATTTTTGAAACCATCGTCAAAACCTTAGACCTTGGAACGTAACCAACTTTTTCTTTTGACGCCAATCGCTATTAATTAGAATTAATTTATTGTAAATTCGTTATTTTTATCCTATATTGCCATTCACGTAGAAATTGCACATGTTAGATGAATTAATTTAGAAAAATGAGATAATTTCACTGTCAAATTTGCTCGTTGCCGAATGTTTGACGCAAAAAACAAGCGCTGTCACCATATTGTTGATGGAAAATAACGGCATTGTCAATCAGAAAATAAAGGCACGCAGTTTGTATGCTTTCAAATAAAAAATTCTATTTTTGATCACTCAAAAAGCGTTCTATCTAATGCAAACGATCAAAATTTGCCAACCTAAGCAACTGCCTACCTCGCATGCCAGGTAAATTCTCCTCTGATATTAAATAAAGAGTCCGGAATGTACACACTATTTAAAAATTTAGCTTAGTTAAGTTAGTCAGATTTTGGTTTTATATTTAAAATTGTTTTTAAAGATGTACGAGCACTAGATACAGTCCATTTTTAAAATTCTTCAAAATCTTATATAGTATATTCATAAAAGTACACAATAAAGTTTATTATTTTTTGTCGTAAGTTAAATGAAGAAAATTCCTTATTTTCGGTATGATGGACCTAAACAAAAGATTTTTAAGAAAAAAACTGAGAGTACCGTCGACAGAAATTAAACTAACCCGAAATCTCAGTTTTTTCTTAAATATCTTTTTTTAGGCCCGTCAAACCGGAATTTTATTTGATCAATATCTTTATTAATATTTCTATTATATTTTTTAATGCGTAGTTTTTTTATTTATCTTATTTTATTCCAAGTGATTCGTATGCGTTAAGCGTTAAGTAAAATAAAAGATTATTATTATCAGGGATTCTATCCGTTAAATAAATGTAACGGTTTAGGTATATGAATCGGAGTTAAAATTTTAAAAGAACGAGTAGTTGAAAATGGTTTCAGTTATTCCAAGTTCCAACTATAAGTTGAAATATAAACATTAAAAGACTTTGCTCGCTTGTGCCAGGTTAAAAGGTTATATTATAGAGAAAACACAGAAAAATTAAGATCTTTTAATTATGTTTAATAAAAAAACGGAATGTTTATTTAGTTGAGTTCTCACACGGCAATTTTTGCTTCCCTCTCGCTACTAACCACGCCAGTATAGATGGCTCTAGTGTCCGCATAAATTTGAAGACTGCAATTTAAATTGTTGTTTTGTTTATTATTGTGCCTTATTGAGTCGTTTTTCGAAATGCTTCGGATAAAAGTTGATCATTATAAATATTATAACAACTTTTATTCGAAAACCTGAATAAATAAGGCACAAATCAATTATAAAATTTAAAAAAATGACACCAACTTCAATGGCCAAGTGATAAACAAATTTCGCTCGCTTTTGCAAGGTTAAACGATTATATTATGAAAAAATTATATTAAGAAAACTTGAAAAACTAAGTTTTTTTAATTGAATCCAATATTCATGTTTAGTGCTCGTACGGCATTTTAAGCTTAGTTCTCGCTACTAACCAAGTCAGTAGAGATGGCTTTAGTGTATGTGAAACATTTGGATTATTCTTATTTTGTTTTACAGCATAAGGAGCCGCAGTCCTACTAAGAAAACAGCAGCATGATCACGATTAGTAACGAAACATAAAAGAGACTTTTTTTCTTCAGGCTGTTTGGCAATGAGACGTCGAACGACATTTTGAAATTCATAAATGGTGGTATTAGCGCCAAAAATTCAAATTTACCTTTTATGTCCTACACAAAACATATAATTTTACGCAAAACATTTAAAAAAAAATACTTTTAAAAAATGATCAAAAGTTAAATTTTGTTAAAAAAAAAGACCCAATATTTTTGTTGAAACCGAAAATATTATGGTATGCAAAAAAAGACACATTAAGCTATATCATCCATAGTAATCCACTAACCCGAGCAGCTAGAGATTTGTGGTTCGAATTCTGATGGATTTGTAAATTTATTATACTTTAATAATTTACCTATTTTTTTTAAATCTCTCGTACAGTTTCCATTCGTTTAAAAAAACCATAAAGATAACTGATTTTATTTATTGCATATTATTTTAAAACTAATTAAAAAAATTATGTTGAAAAACTAGAATCAATGATTGTTTCATAAAACGTTAATTAAAACACTAATATCACACAATAATAAAATGCACATAAATTTAATTGTAGTGTATTAAAACATAAAATTTTTATTACAACAAATAAGTGTTTAATGATGATGAGTAAACAATAACAACAACAACCACAAGACTTGTTTAAGAAAATCGCTTACTTGTTTGTGTTTACTTATTGTTAGTTATATAAAACAAACTCATAAACTATTTAATAGTGAGAGAGAATCGATTGCTGCTAATACATAAAGAAAATATTAAAAAAATTAACTCATGTGCAGATATAGTATAGTATAGAATATCTAATAGAAAAACTCAACATGTTAGTGTAGGATAACCACGCCTCAGGGAGCATCCTCTACTTAATTTATGCTTATTACCGATACGTCAAGTGGAGCCACGATTTTACAATATAATCATAATATATTAAACCGAAAATTAAGTGTTTGTTTTAATTTATTTTTTGTAGATAAGAAAAGAAATACCATACATGACTTCCATTTTAAAAGATACCAAAATTTATTTCTCTACACACGATCTAACTCCTGGTTATTAGCAACATAAGGGAGAAGCAAGTCTCGCCGGATTGAAGTAGAAGGAGGAGCACAATGGACCATAAGGTCGAAGTGCAATACTTTTTAGACCCCAATTGAAATCAATCAATCTAACATTTAGAAATTACACTGAAATTATATAGTGCTTTTTAGACCCAAAATCTCCAAAAGTATTGGGGGGAAAAATCAAGTTGGGCAAACTTTAAAGTTGCCATCTAGAACAAGTTTACAATCGGTTAAAAATTCTAAAATTAGCTATCATTTTTCAAAATTTTATATAATTAATTGGGTTTCAGAAAAAATACTTCGGATAAAAGTTATTCATTATATATATATTGTAGCGAAAGGGTGTGTGTGATAAAAAAATTACTTGAAATGAATATTTTTGTGAACTTTATTTCACTACTTGTTGGATAACAGTTACAACTTTTAGATTATACTTTTGAATTGTATTAACTTTTTGATTTCAACGAATGTTAAATTGTTACTGAACTGGTGAGCTGCTGTTGTCCTGCTATTTATATCTGAAATGCACGCGTTCTAAGAAAGTGAAAGAATCGCATTGAATATTCTTTACAATCCAGAACATACTTATAAAGTTAATCTGTTTCTATACGTCAGTATATAAAAACAGACAAACATATGCGCGTATAAATAAATAAATGTATCGTTCAGTCTTGTTGTTTGGTTTTTTATAGAATTGTACAGTGTTAAATACGTTAAATACAATGTGTACTGTATCGAGTCTCTATATTACAAACAATTATATTTGCAAAATTATCTCAAAAGGTAAAAATGATCTAAACAATTTTGAAAAATTAGCGCTACTTTTGTGTCCCATAGTTCCACAGTTTCGGTTGAATGTTACCGTCTGTTTTGGAATGCTTTGCTAATAGAGAATCAATGTTCAATATTATTACTATAGTAAATATACAATGCTTCATAAAGAAATAAAAATAGTGGGGTACTCTGTAGTCTGTAGTGTGTGTGAGCATACGTAATGAATAATAATATTATAAATTAAGTGGGCATCACTAAATCCCCACTCTTGAACGACATCAATCCAATATCATACCAAAAGTAAGTAGTATAAGTATAATAAATAAGTATGTGTATGTATGTATGGTTTTATAGTAAATATTTTATTTATTTATTTAACATTGATTCCCTATTAGAAATGCTTTTGAAAACAGACTGTGTATATATATATATATATATATATAAAAATAACACACGAATAAAAATAAAGTAAATTTTCGTGTTATTTTCAAACAGTTTTTTGCTCTACTAAATGATGATATTGAGACTTATAAACGTTGAAGGTTACTTTTAAGGATGCTTATAACATAAAATGTCTTTGGTTATTCAAAACGTGTTTGAACATAGCGTACAAATGTACTTTTTAAAAGATGTTACAAAAGTGATGTAAGTCCTTCCGTTAATTTATGTAAGTATTTTCTTAGCTGAAAGGTAGATAGATAGATAGATTGTAGAGGCTGCCCTGGACGGGCAACACTTCGACCATAAGGTCCATTGAGATGCCTGAAGGGTGTGAGGATGTGAGTGTAGTGGAAGGAATTTTTTTTGTATATACTAGGAATTGGTAGGATATGTGGCTGAAACTGCAGAAAACCTTCTCAAGCATAGCCGGTTGCTTTGTTCTTGTCCATACGCCACCCCCTTGTTCTTGTCTTAACCGCCCCATTTTTTCTCTTAATAATTGACAAACTACCCATGTTGGGATTTGCACCCATAACCTCCCAGTTTCCAAGTTGGCATAATGCGCAAACATAACGCCTTAGACCACTCGGTTACTTGGACTGGTTAGCTGAAAGGTATGCGACTATATTGAAAAACTAAACTAGAAACTTTTATTTGTAGACAACAGAAGTGCAAAAATTATTAAATAGTTTATTATAAAATTGTGGAAATCTTTGTGTTGAATTGAAATGAAGTAATTATAGTCATCTCAAAGAAATTGTTAAAACAAAAACCTACCGAATTTTACAGCTAACAATATTTTTTACATTTTAGGACGAAAAAAGTTTTAATTTTTTGGAAAATGTCGGTACATAAGAAGATATATGAAGCAAATCTCAACCTTTATTATATTTGTTATTTTTTCTTTGCAATATACTGAATAAAGTCTTCAGAAAACTAATTGGTTTATTAGTTGCATTCGAAAAACAAAATGTGTATATGATCAAGGTTTCAATTATTTACATTTTACATAAACCCTTTTTTGATTCTAGCGAATTCTCATTAGCTATTAGTTTTGTACCGATGTCAGAAATATTTCAGTCATATCAGAAGTATGACTAGTTGACTATTGAGCCAGTGGAATATTTTGTGTGTGCATCATCACTATTCCACTAGTTGACTCGCCCGATTTTAAACTCGTCAACTAGCAGCTTGTAAACTCACTCAATGTAATCAAGCCTTAGATAGAATATAGTCCTGGACGGAACACACTTCGACCATTGTCCATTGTGATGCCTAAAGGCCTGGTTACTCGGTGCGAGCTAGCGTGCGAGCTAACAAGGCGAGTTACTGCACGTTTTTATCGAAATGACAGTAGCTCGTACGCTCAGGAACACTCCGGGTGCATTCTCTACTGCTTCACGTATTTATCTTGTTTCGAAAGACAAAATAACAGCAGATAGATGAACTTCCGAGAAAAATTTAAAAATTGTGGACCTATACAAGGGATCAAATCAATTTATGGAATGTTTGGATCCTAATTATAAGAACAGAGATCTGCGTAAAGCGTGCCTTTCAACAGATCGCAGTATTTCAGCGCAAAGTATTTTTGTAACCGCTTTTATTGTGGTATGAACTATGATCAGTTGTGTGTTTTGCGACAATATTTCACGGGACATGATACATGCGAGTACAGAGGTGCAGTAGCTGTCTACTGTCACGCTAGCACTCCCACTCGTGTGACCGGGTTATGCGAGTAGAGCTACTGTCATGCCAGAACAAATGGAAGTAGCTGTCTACTGACAACGCCAGTAGCTTGCACCATGTAACCAAGTCTTAAGGATGTGAGTGGAGTTGACGAAATTTTGTGAAGACTGGGAATTGGTAGGTTGTGAAGCTGCAGGCGGGCGACTTTGATAGGAACTATGCCGATATTCATCTGGAGTTCGTGAAGGAAACTGCAGAAATTCTTCACAAGCATAGCCAGTTACTTCGTTCTTGTCCATACGCCAAGAGTTAGTCAATTAACCACCCCCTTTTTTTTAATTGACAAACTGCCGATGTCAGGATTCGAACCAATAACGTCCCAGTCCCAAGTAGAGCGCCTTAACAAGCACGGCTACTTGACCGGGTAATCGAGCCTTAAGTAGACATGTGCGTGACGCATATTCTGAACTTCGGTTCACGACCCCTAATAATAATGGGGTTTAACCTTCGTTTTTGAGACATGACGGTCTATTTCACAGGTCACCCACATAGTTATTTCTCAACCTTTAATTATTTTAACTTTTACATTTTTTTATGATGTGAGTGGAGGATCAGGAATGCGTATGCATACTAGGAATTGGTAGGTGTGCGGCTGCAGCCGACTTTGCCGATATTCATCTGGAGTTCGTGAAGGAAAACTGCAGAAAACCTTTACAAGCCTAGCCGGTTACTTTGTTCTTGTCCATACGCCGACAGTTTAGTCAATCAACTGCCCCATTAATTTTTAATTGACAAACTGCCGGTGTCGGGATTCGAACCTTTAACCTCCCAGTTCCAAGTAGAAACAACGCCTTAACAATCGCGGCTACTTGACTGGCGACTACGACCCCTAATACAAACATACATACATAATGGCCGAAACAAAAGCTCCTGTTTCGAAGTAGCTTGAAAATAATTTTATGTAATATAATATTCATATATAAAACCTATTACGGAAGTAATTATACTCACGAAATAAAAATCAATTCTTTTAAAATAATTAGTTTTTTTTATTATGATAAACATTTCGTTAGTAAAATATGTTTTACATATCCTTGTTTGTCTCCTTTTATGTTTGATTATAAAGTAAAATCAAAACACACAAATTCAATCATCAATTGATTCTATCCATTCCTTTGGGGTTAAACCCTCTTTCACTAATTGTAGTTATTTGGACAATCATTCCAAAAATTACTATGTGAGTAAGGTTATCAACCCAAAATTTGAGAAAATCCGGAGATTGATCTCGTCAATCCCGAGATATTTACTGACGTACGTAATTACGAAAAAAAAACTCATTCGATGACGATAATAAGCTATTTATGTACGTATGCGCAAGCGTAAACATTCAAAATAAGGCTCTGTACCTCACTCTGTGTAAAAAGTTAGTATTGTATCTATATTATGAGCAATTTTCAATAGTGAGAACGTTAAAAATAACAATAAATTTCTCGCGGCTATAAATTAATGAGATTCCAGTACTGTCTTATATAAAAAGGACAAAAAACCGGTTTGCTTTTATTATAGAACAAATACATGTGTACACATATACAACACATAGATATTTTCACCATTCACATACACAAATTAATGTAATTAAATAATTTTAAACTCTTATATTTCCAAAACAAAACAGTAAAACGCAAAACAGTAAGTTAATAAATATTTATCTTTAATCTGCTAGTTTTTTTTTAAATTCTGTCCAACACATATTTTAATTATGAAATAGAAAAATATTAAGTAAAATATTACGAAAAATATTTAAGAAAACAATATTTTTCTTGGAGTTTTTTTTTACAAGTACAAAAAAAAAATTATCTAGTACGATTTATTTTTTTATGAAACAAAGTTTTTTTTAAGTCGAAAATTGAAAAGAGATTAATAGATGCTTTTGATTTAAAACTTTTATTTTTTTAAAATCAAAATTTGAAAAAAATTATTAGATATAATTTAAATGAAAAAAAAAGTATGATTTTGTTCAAAAGCAAATACAAGCAAAAATAAATTTTGTTGTATAATTTTTGTATAAACAAGATTGAGAAAACAGAACAGCTTGTTATAAATAATCTATGTATCATAAAATTTGTGTAGAAATTTGACTCAGCGGTGGCCGTGTCTGTTGAGTGGACACTTAAATGTCAAGCAAGAGGGGTATCATTCGGGTTCAAGCCTCGGAGAAGTATTATAATTTTTAATTAATTTTATAAATAATCGAAACATCTGAATGCGCCCATGGTTGTTGATAAACTAAATCATTCTAGAAGCCTTCATGCAAAATATGATTTCAAAAAAATATATTTAAAAAAATATATATATATTCTAGAAAGACTCATGGCGGGTATAAAAGAGCCACGATCAGCGCTAATCAAATGAGTTTAGAATTGACTGTTGTTTGATTCGGTTAAAAGTATATAATTACCGGTTGTTCGATTCAGGTCAAGTTAAAGCTGGCATTTGTACAAGTAATTCAAAGTTTGACATTGTGTTGAAAAGTATAAAAAAAATGTTGAAAAAGAAATTGGATTCTAATAATTTTTAAAAGCAATAAAACCAGGTCTTTTTTTCTTTATTTTTTAAAAAAACGTGCGTGTCATTTCAATTATAAAATATTTAGTAAAACCTTTTACTAATATATATTTTTTGTTTTTGTCGAGTATCGGAATCTGTTGCAGGTTCGGGCAGCGCTCCTTTGAGGAATAAAGAGAGCCAAGATACCGCGACAATTGTTTATGTGAAAAACAATTGCCCCGTTAAAATATTCCATTTGTTTGCAAATGTTGAACTTTGAGTTGCGTATGCTGGGTACGCTTGGTAGGCTGAAAGTTATGTTTCTGTGATTTAAGTCTTCTAGATAGATTGACAGATTGCAGAGGCTGCCCTGGATGGGCTACACTTCGACCATAGGGTCCATTGTGATGCCTTAGGATGTGAGGATGTGAGTGGAGTAAAAGGAATTTTTGTGTGTAGACTAGGAATTGGTAGGATATGCGAGTGCAGCCGACTATGATAGGAACTATGCCGATATTCATCTGGAGTTCGTGAAGGAAACTGCAGAAAAAACTTTTCAAGCATAGCCGGTTACTTAGTTTTTGTCCATACGCCGACAGTTAACCGCCGCTTGTTTTCTCTTAATAACTGACAAACAGCCGATGTCGGGATTCAAACCCATAACCTCCCAGTTTCAAGTATGTATACTGCGCAGACATACGCGATATATCGCTCGGCCATTTGCACTGGTCTTAGTTAATAGTTTGAAAAACCTTATAATACCAATAATGAAAGCTAGATAATTAAATAAATCAATTATGGTATCAAAAATACGATCTATAAAATTATATGCCCTCAATAAATATGTGCGTGGATATGAACACTTCTGTGGTACAAATAAAACGTGGTGCTTGATTACCCCGTAGTATTTATTTCTTATTAAAGAATTTTGCGTTTGTATATAGTTGGGCGGTATAAACAGCTTTCGAGTTGTGTATAAGGTGTCCAAAAATTTAATTATCTAATCAGTTAAATTTGTAGTTTGAATATAAGAAAGACACTTGATATTCGTAGAATATGCAGAATGTTTATAAAGGTATCCAACAAACTTTAATTGTGATGCTTTAAATTATTTTTCATGATCATTTAAATATTTTATTGAATGGGTCGGTATTTGACGAAAATCTATTATAATTATTAAATAAAACAAATCGTTCTTCAAACACAGTTCCGTCTTCAGAAATAAAAATGAAATTTTCATTTTTATTTCCTATTTCTGAAGAAGGAACTGTGTTCCGAAACTAGTCAAATAATGTGATTTTACGAAAATGTCAAATAATTGTTTTATTTAATAAAAATAATTTGAATTATAGATACATTTCCGTAAAGTTGTTCTAAAAAAAATTACAATAATTGTATTCACTTTTTAACCCGTTCAAAAAGGAGGATGGTTCTCAATTCGTCTGTATTTTTTTTTTGTTCTTTCTTTTTTTTTACGTGTGTCACCTCAGTTTTAAAGGGTTTGGTTTCCCATTGGTCCCCTTGGCACCAAATCGCATTCTGATGAGGAGATCCCCGGGAAATCGAGGAAAATCCTCATTTTATATGTGATAACCGATTTCTGCGAAATTTTTTTTTCTTGAATGGGTATTCATTCATAATGAGAAAATAAGAAAAATTTTTTAAAAACCGACTTCAAAAAAATTTTTTACAAAAAAAAACCGACCCCGAAAAAAAAAATTTTTACAAAAAAAAAACAAAATGCTTTGGACAACCGGAGTTCACCAAAATGAAACATGTGAACTATAGTAGCAGTCCGAACGCCAGTCGCAACTCGTAATGTCAATATTTACGAACGATCTCATCGTCTTTTATATTTTTAATATTATTTACTTCTATTGTATGAAAAATATATTATATTCTCATATTATTTGTGGCTCTGGTTTGTGTCATTTCTGTACCCCTTCAGGGTCTGTGCCTGGACACCACTGGCACCGCCCTAGTTTCGGCACTGAGGATACCATTTTCGTTTGATAAGAAATGGTGTCCTCTATAACACCAAGTTCGTTAATGCACTCAAAAAAATGGGCCAGACAATTGCCCCTTAACAAACAAGTTCATAAATGGGCAATCGAGAAAAGTTAAGATAAGATAAATTTTACTACAATGTATTTCCTAACGATATTTTCTTTGACTGTAATATTTACAGAAACATTTGCTACTGCATTAGTAATGTAACTTGATTGGATATTCATTATTATTTCTACCTCTTCTAAAATTCACTTAGTCCACATAGCTCCTGCGAGACGAATTTATTTGTGGAGTAGTGTATACACGAATATTGTATTTTAGATGTATTTTCAGACACTTGATAGATAAAATAATAAACTAATACGTATTACAAAATGTTTAATCTTGTTGGATTATTTTTAATTAAATTAAATACTGATATGAAAAAATTAACTCGTCAACCAGGAGTCGAACCTCGGGCCTCTGAATATCTAGTCCAGTATGCTTCCGCTACACCAAAGACGACTGTGACGTAATAGCCAACTTTTTCATATTATTCTTATTTTTTATTTATTTAGACAGTATTACTTCTGTTGAAGTTATTTATTTATTTAATATTTGTTTATTTGTGTATACTTTCAACATAACGATGTTTGTCCAAATTCCTTTCGGTTACGTATGACAAACTGTAGAAGACTTTAGCGTATACTCCGACAAATTTCATTGTCATTGAATTTTTAATTAAATTAAATACTGATATGAAAAAATTAACTCGTCAACCAGGAATCTCTTCAAAAATTCGCTTAGTCCACATAGCTTCTGCGAGACGAATTTATTTGTGGAGCAGTGTATACACGAATATTGTATTTTAGATGTATTTTCAGACACTTGATAGATAAAATAATAAACTAATACGTATTACAAAATGTTTAATCTTGTTTTGATTAGATAAATCGATAAAATATAACAGTTCACACTTATTATATTAGTATAAATAAATGGGTCAGCCACGAAGGATAGATAATGTAATACATCCATTTATATATTGTGTAATTCCTTCATCATACTACTAAAATAAAATTATATCTATTCCGACACGTATAATTATGATAATTTCAATCACTTAAGGTCTGCTAACAATTCCATTTAACCACTTAAGTTTTAACTCGGCGCCATTGTGGCAAATGAGATGGTAAATAAGTCGGGAATAAATGTTATTTATGGAAATAAATTAATTTAGCGAATTTACTGTTGTGCTTAAGTTTTGTGATCAAATCATTTCAATTTTTCTCAATCAAAAGTAGTTGTGATTTTTAAAATAGTTCAAGTGAAAGTTATGTGATGTCCATTATGGACACAAGCATTCACAAAAAGCACATATATTCATATGTTTGGTATAAACCATGTAAAACTGCAAGGCCCCCCTTTTTGTATGAACCAACTGCAAAATTATTTAAGACATATGTCAGAAGATTTATATAGTTATGAATTAACAAAGATAATTTTTTTTAATAAAAAAAAAAGTGTGAGCTTCACCCATATAAGCCCACACGGAAAGTGAGTTAGTTTCATCATTTACAAATAATATCAGCGAAAATAATATCCTATAAGTAAATGTGTATACACTGTTGCATTACTTCCCCTTTAACGTTACATAATATTTCAAACGGATACCTGGTTAAAGAAGTTTCATTTAAAAAAGAAGGTTCACTTCAATAAGTACAAAGGTTAATTTTTTAAATGATTTAGGTATTGTAGATCACTAGAACGTTGAAAAAGTTAAAAATTGAACGAGTTTTGAAAAAAAGCATTTGTGACATGATATAGACAACAGTAATTGCACGTAATTCTCCTGATACAAATGTAAAATGTAATTCCTTTTATTCTAAAATTCAATGCTTGTCATTTATTTCCCCCTATTGAGTAATTTCCCCTTTATTGTAACAAAAAAATTTGAAAGATATACGTCGATAAAGAAGTTTCACTTCAAAAACTGAAAAGTGCTCTCGGTAAAGGGAATTTTATAATTTGATGATTTCAATCAAAAGAGTGCATCCTTTATCGACATAAAAGTTGATTATCAAATTTGAATGGGATATCTATTTCTGTTCTTGAGATATTTGATTTTTATAGATACATTCTAAAGTTGTTTTGTATACTATATAGTGTTTCATCGAGGCTAAAAGGCGAGGTGAGGTTCAAAATTTTAATCCTCGTTACTAACCGAGGCGAGGCGAGGTATATTGTCCCAAAAACCTCGCCTCGGCTATATATAATTTAATATATATATATATATATATATATATATATATATATATATATATATATATATATATATATATATATATATATATATATATATATATAGTAACATGTTGATATTTTTACAACAAAAATGAAGCAATAGATAGATTAGATGCATTTTAAAGGAAAAAGAAATTTTTTGCCCTGATTACTTTCTATAATAATAATCATAAATTTGTTCATCGCCGGTTTGCAAATTTTATAGAGAAAAGTAAATGTATTATTTTTATTTTGTTGATCGACTGTATGTTCTTATTTTAGAGAAAAAAAAATTGTGCGGTTGGGGGATCCCGTCAGGAACGAAGATCTATACGTTATTTTTTCAACTCTAAACGTGATTTAATATGTAGATTTCTATTGATTATGTTCGTGTATTTTTGTCACGCCAAAAAAGCGCAGCCTTCTTTTCTTTAACTCTCTCTCACTATCTCTCTAATTTGTATATTTTATTTTATGTAACGAATTTCCGGAAAGGAAATAGAGCTATTGGTCTCGTACCAAAGTCAAAATTTGTCAAAAATTTTTTCAAATGTCCATCGATCCTACCTAGTAGATGTCGAAAACCATCTTCTCTAAAATTTATATATATATATATATATATATATGTATATATATATAAGTTTTTTTTAACCATATTATTGTACATTAATGCAAAATAAGTCAAAGTTAGTAATAATTTTCTCTCGCCTCGCCTAGGAGGATGATAGGAGGCGAGGATGATAGCTAACCCAACCGAGGCAAGGCGAGGTTGATATTTAAAAAAGCGAGGCGACCGAGGTACTGAACTATACTGTACTGTAGTTTACGCACATAGATGTGAGGGTAGTGTTTCACAAAGCACGAGCTTTTTTAAATATCAACCTCACCTCACCTCCTATCATCCTCCTAGGCGAGGCGAGGGAAAATTATTACTAACTTTGACTTATTTTGCATTAATGTACAATAATATGGTTAAAAAAAACAAATATATATATATATATATATATATATATATATATATATATATAAATTTTAGAGACGATGATTTTCGACATCTACTAGGTAGGATCGATGGACATTTGAAGAAATTTTTGCCAAATTTTGACTTTGGTACGAGACCAATAGCTCTATTTCCTTTCCGGAAATTCGCTAAATAAAATAAAATATACAAATTAGAGAGATAAAGAGAGAGAGTTAAAGAAAAGAAGGCTGCGCTTTTTTGGCGTGACAAAAATACACGAACATAATCAATAGAAATCTACATATTAAATCACGTTTAGAGTTGAAAAAATAACGTAAAGAACTTCGTTCCTGACGGGATCCCCCGACCGCACAATTTTTTTGTCTCTAATATAAGAATATGCAGTCGATCAACAAATTAAAAATTATTATATTTACTTTTCTTTATAAAATTTGCAAACCGGCGATGAACAAATTTATGATTATTATTATAAAAAGTAATCATGGCATAAAATTTCTTTTTCCTTTGAAATACATCTAATCTATCTATTGCTTCTAATTTTTTGTAAAAATACATCTTACTTTTAAAAAAAAAAAATTACTTTGTTGTAAATTTTACCTCGGCCGAGGCGAGATTTTTTGGACAATATACCTCGCCTCGCCTCGTTTAGTAACGAGGATTAAAATTTTGAACCTCGCCTCGTGTCTCGTAACCAAGGACCGGGCGAGACGAGGTTACCTCGTAGCCTCGGTGAAACACTATCTGAGGGTGATACTTTTCATCTAGTAGAGGTATCAAGATTCTCCTATTTTAAACATATTTTTTTACATCATCCTACTCTAAACAAGTTCACACCTTATTTTTGTATCACTTGCACAATAAATTAAATAAGGCTCGCTATTATAAAGCGAATATGGTATTAATTAATAAAATTAAAAAACTTAAAGGGTTAAGTTAATTAAATTCCGTAAAGGGTTACCATTTTGTGAAACTACTATATACAGTTATTATATGCTGTGAGGGAATAAACTCAGACAATTTAGAATATTATATTTTTTCCTAATGAAAATTCAATAATATTCATTTATAAGAACAGTAAGGGTATAATAGTATATTGCTTGTAATAGAATGTTGTTGCAAAAAAAAACATAAAAGACAACTAAGCGATTATTACAGCTTCCATATGGATATATGTATGATAGTCCATTGTTTAATTTGTTAACAATTTTAAATTTAAGGCAAAAAGAAATACATAAATTTAGAATATTCAAAAAAAATTGATGATGTAGTTAATTTAATAGTTATATTTGCCGTTTTATATAGACATAGGCAGCAGCAGACACGTTCAAATGACGCTAATATTTTTCACATAGTAATCGGTTTTTCGTCAACGGAAGTATTCTACAATAGCCTATTAGCTACTAAAAAGAATGATTTTATTTTTGGTAAGTGGTTTGTTAGGGTTTTTGTCGAAATAAACTTTGAACACTAACAAATATTAAACCAAATTAATTTGGGCTTTGAAAAAATTTCTCGAATATCAGTTGTTTGTCATAAAAATGCAATTTTTTTAAAAATATTTTTCAAAAGTCGAATCGAAAGTCGGCAAAAATCAACTGTCAAATCTAAAAAAAAAAACGGGAAACGTTGTTCATTATAAATATATACTAACAATTTGTATTCGAAACATTTTCCTAAAAAACGAATGAATAAGGAACAGCTCAACTACAAATTTTTGAAAAAATGATTGCTACTTTTCTGCCCATAGTACCTTTAAGTGATATTTCTTAATTTATATTGTGCTTGGATAACATAAATAATGTATTTTTGGTTTAAGTACAAATTTCGGAAATTTAGACAAAGTTTGGCCGTTTCAAGCACTATTTTCTTCAACATTAGGAAGAAACTAATTGGAACGTTTCGAACAATTTTATATAAACAAATACGTGTTTTAAAATAAAATTTCAAATTCGCCCCCTTTACCTAGATCAGTTTTTTGTATTATAAATACGTATTTCGACTACAATGTAGTCATCATCAGTATAAATTAGCTAGTCGTAGTTTACTCTTTGACAAATATTGTATTTATAATACAAAAAACTGATCTAGGTAAAGGGGGCGAATTTGAAATTTTATTTCAAAAACCTAGAGTTCTCACTAATTATCATTCGATAATATAATATTTAAATACTTGTTTCTTTAAATTTTTTCATAATACTTAAGTACCCATGATGAAAAATAAATAAAATAAAAATATTTAATTTTCCAAGTATATTAAAACCATAAAAAATCCAACAGTTTGGAACTTGTGTAAGCGTATCCGTTATCTACGCAAAAAAAATAAAACGATAGAAGATTCTGACTAACTACCAGATAATTCCATTACCTAAACATATGTTCTTTTAGGGGTAAAATTTCGAAATGTCCTAAAACACATCAGGAGTTAAAACTTGGGGCGTCAATTTAGGGCTTTGATGTGTTATTGATGACCTCAGAGAAACGTAGTCAATATAATTATCAAGCCGTATTCATAGATATGCTAGTTCACATGTTTGAATCCGTTTTGATGACCTAATTTAACAATAAGGTATCAATAGCGCAGTAAAAAACAGTTTCATGGTTTATTTGAAGCCTTCAAATTGCTATTTAAGACTTAACAGAACAATTTAAAGCATCACGTGTGTTAAGATCATTATTTCCATAATAACAAAGTTTTTTCATAATATTAAAAATACAAATTTATTTTTGTTCTTCTGCACTGAGCCCGTATTTCTGCCAGAACTATTGGATGTATGAAAAGATGTTTAAAATAAAAGTTGTCAGATAAAAAAGTTTTTATCAGATAAACATGCTTAATATTTCAATATATTAGCGTGGTAAGATGTACAAAGATCAAAATTTTAAGCTATTTTTAAGGAAGGAAAATTTTTTTAAAAAGGTCTCTAAAAGTGGCAGTTAAGATCATAAAAATAGGGATGGCTTAGTTATAAATATTGGAGTCAATACATCTGATTATTATATTTATTGTAACTTACAAACGAAGTCTTGTGTCACACTCTTATATAATTTAATTTTTTTAATTAAAAACCTAAAACTAAATAAAAAAATGATACTATTATTTAATTAATTTACGATATTTTATTTTCTATTCATGACTCCCTAAAATAATAAACTCCACCTACCTAAATTACAATTTTGTATCTATTTTACATTATATATTATTTTATATCTATAATTAAAATATTTATGTGGGTATTATTTATGAATATAATTTAATTATATTTTTAATGAAAATTTTCGTTGTAAAATATAATATTCATAGCTATATTTACTTTATAAAATTAAAAGTTAATAAAATCAGTCAAGTGTCATACTTGCACAATTACTGTTATAAAAAAATTCGTTACGCAGGAGTTGCTTCAACTTAGCGAATTTCCTTAGAATACAAAAACCACTCTCTAGTGGTCACAATTTTAGTCTGATCAAAATGAAATGTCGTATATGATTTTCGTATTTGCAAGTCCAATTTTATAAATAATAAATGACATACGTCGAAGGGAATGGGGAGGGGGGGGGGGGGGGTATAAAGAAAGAAGAAAACACAAAATATAAAATATCTCTCTTAATATTAGAAAAATCAAAAACGCGTAAGGAATAAAGTTGTAGAAAATAAAATTTGCTACAATTTATCACTTTATCATTTTTGCTCAAACTCTAATGTGTACAGTGATATTAAGGAATTTAGTTTTTAATCTTAAACCGTCAATATTTCTGTAAATATTAGTGTACCAGAAAAAATGATAAGAAATAAAACTACAGTAAAATTTAATACCTAAAACTTTCCTTCTTAAAAATTTTTAGATTTTTCGAATATTAAGGGAGATATGTAAAATTTTGTGTTTCCCCCTCCCTTTAAACCCCCTGTTCCCCATGCCCAATTTTACCCATTAACGAACTTGGCCTTTTGAATACCAAAAGCGACTCAAATACCAAATTTCATTCCGATAAAATGAAAACTGTGACCGCTAGAGTGATTACAGATACACACACATATACATATATATATATATATATATATATGTCCATAAATATATATATATATATATATATATATATATATATATAAATTTTACAGATGGTGATTTATGACATCTACTAGGTAGGATCGATGGACATTTGAAGAAATTTTTGCGAAATTTTGACTTCGGTACGGGACCAATAGCTCTATTTCCTTTCAGGAAATTCGCTAAAAAAGAAATAATAATGTTTATTTAAATAGACAACCTGTATGGAAATAAACACTTGTTTTGTGTAAACCTATACACAAAATGTTTGTGGTATTTTTCAGACTTTTCTGAACGATCTTTTTGGTGATAAGGGTAGGGCGGAGCAACTTTTAACAGTTTTTTACGAAAAATGTTTTTAAAAAACATGTGAACCTCACCCACATAAACTCACGGGGGTAGTTTATTATTTACAAATGTTATCAGCGATTTATGATAATTAAAACTGATCTAATGTATATGCTGTATACATAAATTATACGTTCCCCTTTATTTTCCTCACTGAAGGTTTCTCTTTTATTTCTCCACTGTTTCTCCATCATTTCTCCTTTTACGTCGCATAAAATTTCAAACAGATACCTCGCTAAAGAAATTTCTCATAAAATATTGTAAAATAATAAAAATTATTACACAAATAGAAAGGTTCATTCATTTAAATATTAAGGCATTGTACAGAACGTTGAACAAGTCGAAAATTATAAGAAATTTTCGATGTCTGAAAAAGCCCAATTTTTGATATGATATAGGCAACAATAATTACACGTAATTATGTTACGCTAAAACAAATGTAAAATGTAATTCCTTCCTTTTTCACAATCATGGCTTGTCTCTTATTTTGCTTCTATTAAGTTATTTCCCCTTTATTGTAACAAAAAGTTCCAAATAGATACGCCGCTAAAGAATTTTCACTTCAAAAATATATCATACAAATCTTAGAATTTATGTTTCAATAAGCTCTCATTTTAGTACCCGTGTCAAATTATTTTTGTTAACTAATTCCAATTTAATCCCTTTTTTCCATATTTTTCTGTATGATCCTATTTATATTTTCCTGTAACGAAGAGTTTTTCTTGAAAAATATTTTAAAAAATTTCATACATGTTTCGTTTTGCCAAATTTAGAACTCGCAACATTAATTACCCAAAACGCACCATACTTCACACAAAGGTTTTTTAAATATGACATATCATATGACTATCGAATGAAATGTAAAGATTTTACAAAACAAGTAATGTAACAACTAACTGAGTTAATTTTTTGAATACCCAGTATATACTGAGTTGTCTATCAGTGATTGAATTCTTAACAATTCTGCGTATTCGAATTGTTAACAATTCGCTTTCCGAATTCCTTTTCCGAACATTTTATCCATAAATTATGAGAAAACTATTGAGATTATGAAAAATAACTTCAAACAAAAGTTGTTTATTTTAAAAAGAAGAAGATATTTTGTTAACAAATTTTTTTTCTATCTCTTACGGTTTCAAAGACGTATATTTCCCCCCCCTCCTAGCGGGGGCAACATGTTCCCATTTTGCCCATTAACGAACTTGACCTTACTTTTTTGTTCTAGAACACAAAAAATTCTTAGCTCGTTATCTCTTTTCGTTTTTGAGTTATCGGCTTCACGGATATGCGGAAATGGCCGAATTATGCCATTTTATGAATACTTTTGAGAAGCATTTTGGTCAAGGATTAATATTTACATATACAGGGTATAAAAATATCAAATGATACATACTTACGTTTTCATTTTATACTAAACACTTGCCAAACAATAATTAAGAGAAATAACAAAGTATTCCAAAATACTGTTTAAACTTTAAAAAAGGTTTAACTTAAAAAAAACGTGTTCGTGGAAGCCACGTGTTAGTGATAGTTTAAAAATACGGGAATTTGGATTTTTTATAGCAAGAAGGTATTACTAAATACCGAGTTAATAATTATTCTGGATCTTATAGTTGATATTGTTTTATCATTATTCCCCTTCAATTTCTTTCACTGCCAATGAAATTATAACACTTCTCTATTGTGTAATGAAAACCTATCGACGATCATTTCAAAGAATAATAATCGATCAAAAATCAAACTTTTAATACAGCGTCTTATGGAGAACAAAATTGGTTTGTACTTAAAATTAGAATAACTATATTATTAAAGTAGCCACCATAATAAATAATGTTTATAAATATTCTTTGAAATATGCAGTTTATATTTTTGCATTAAAAAAATGGTGTTGGCGAACGTTTGAATTAATTATAATAAAATTAAAACTGTTTTGTAAGGTTTGTTTTTGCACCATATTTGGAAAACTGGCGACTGCGCACACTAAAAAAAACATACACACACAAATATAAAACATAATTTATTGTCAGATCTGTCACATCAAGTCAAATCAATTTCTAATTTACATTTACTGATATTTTACAATAAATACTTTTAAATAATTCAAGACAAATATTAAAAGGTTATAAATCGTTGTAAGATTATTGATATACATTACAACTTTTTTTTAAATCCTAAATACATTTTATTAAAGATAGTACTCAATTGACTCTAACGTAGCAAAAAAGGACCAAATTTTCGGGGAGATACTTCATATAATATTTGCTCCTTAATAAGTGATGATATCCCCATTAAAAAGCCTAGCTATTTATAAAGTAAATAGCGAAAACTAAAATGTAAGAATGTAAGTGCAAAGTAAAACGAAAAAAAAAAATTTGGTTGAAAAAATTTATTTCGTAGGTTTTCTCTTAACATGTTTTTAAAATTTTACAACGCGGCAAGTAATTTGTTTTCTTTTGATTCAAATTTTTTCAATTAAAACTTGCTGCGTTATAAAATTTTAAAAACATACTAAGAGAAAACTTACGAAATAAATTTTTCAACCTAATTTTTTTTTTCATTTTACTTTGCTCTTTAATTGGGATATCATCACTTTTTATGGAGCAACTATTATACGAAGTATCTCCCCGAAAAGTCGGCCCTTTTTTACATTTATGTTTTTCATCGAATATCACTAATTTTTGAAAGGTATATATATATATATATATATATATTAGGGTGTTTTAAATTTAAAAAATTTTTTTTAATTTTCTTTTAAACAGGTTTAAAAGTTTCATTTAGGTATCCAAAGACGCCAGTTAAAATTTAAGATTTTAATATTGACATTAAGGGGTGGCGCATCGCACTTTTCGATTTCCCATAAGAATAACATAGGAAACATTTTTTTTGCTGCTTCTGATTTTTATAACTAGCTAATAAAGCTTCGTACCAAAAATCTCAAAACATATTTTGTAGGAAATTGAACGCTCTACAAAGAAGGTCTCTTGTCAAAATTTTGTCAAACTAACTGTATCAAAGTTACAGCCTGTCAAAAGTTGAGTTACCTATAATTTGACCTTTTTTTGAATATTACAGCGCATGCAGGTCTTATAAATAAAGTGGACATGATTTTTTTTTGTAAAGTATGCATTTAACTATAACTAGATGATAACTAATAATTACAGCAACAATAAAACAATTTTTCAATAGAAATTTGGTCGAAAAATATTTTTATCGTTTTATTTATTTATTTTTATGGTAAATTTTTTTTTTAACTGTAATTAACGGAAGACATAATAAAGAGACAAGTGATTTTCTTTTATAAATCTATTAATTTTATTTATTTGAATTGCTATATGCCCCCAAATATTTATGCAAATTTACATTAATTTGTTATATGAGATTTTTTTTACAACAATTTGGATAACATCGCTGATGCTTGCGCACTACTTGTAGTAGGTATTGTAGCTGTTCTTCATCCTTAGTCAGGCAGCTTGAATATTCTCCGATTAATGCAATACTTCGTTCCGCTACATCGTTAGTGACGCTTAATTTTTTTTTAAATTTGACATTTTCTTTATAGCTATCATCCCTGGGCCATATTGAGATATCTTTTTCCAAAAAATCGTATGATAAATCGAATTTTTTAAACGGTAAATTGGATATGGTAAATTGGATCTTTTTCTAATAATGAGTCCAATTCGTTATCGGTTATATTGTACCGCAAATTAGTTTCCGTAAATCCTTCTCGACTCGAAATTGCGACTACTATTTTTTTTTAAATATTCATGGGAACATCGTCGTCAAATAATGAGATCGTAGCTAATTCTTCATTGAGGTACCACAAATGCTCCATCATTTTTTTACAAGCTTGGCGTGGCACTGTTGGATTTACTTTTTTATACAGAATAAATTTTTTCATGAATTCCAAATCATTGTTTGGCATCGAAATAGCAGAAGTGGAAGTATACCAAGCATTTATATAAAATAAAATAACAAAAATACAAACTTGTCTCAAGCTTTTTTTTTCGTGGACCGTAAGACTAAATTCGTCTTGAAATAAAAACATCTTTAAGCTGTAGATGGCTTTTGACATCCATCGAGCATGATGCATGCGCCACCCCTTAATGTCAATACATTTTAACTGTCGTCTTTGTATACCTAAATGAAACTTTTAAACCTGTTTGGAAGAAAATTAAAAAAAAATTTTTTTGGCAAGCTGTAACTTTGATACAGTTAGTTTGACAAAATTTTGACAAGAGACCTTCTTTGTAGAGCGTTCAATTTCCTACAAAATATGTTTTGAGATTTTTGGTACGAAGCTTTATTAGCTAGTTATAAAAATCAGAAGCAGCAAAAAAAATGTTTCCTATGTTATTCTTATGGGAAATCGAAAAGTGCGATGCGCCACCCTTTAAAGTCAATATTAAAGTCTTAAATTTTAACTGGCGTCTTTGGATACCTAAATGAAACTTTTAAACCTGTTTGGAAGAAAATTAAAAAAAATTTTTTTAATTTGAAACACCCTAATATATATATATATATATATATATATATATATATATATATATATATATATATATACAAATTTTTACGAAATTCCAATATTGGTACAAAAACAATAGCTGCATTTCTTTTGGAGGAAATTAGCTAATAAAAGCATATAATATTTGAATAAATGTACTTATATTAAAACAAACTAAACAATGGATGGAAATTTTTATTTGATTTATTCAATGAACATAATAACATATTCGATATTCAAAATCGATTGCTTATATCTGATTAAACTATCTTGTAGAAAATTTTTTCCCATTTTTTCGGATTTTGCGTTGGAAAAATTGAATTTTTTCGATCTACAAATAGGTTTTGAGAAAATCCCACGTCGAATGCAAAAATTCGCATTCTTCTAGAATGTCAAGAAGTGGCTTAAACTTAAACACATCAATTTAATTTTTGGTTTTCCTTATGTTCCGTTTGGAAAATTAAAATTTCCCAAAGAATCTTATTTAAGATTGCAAAAATTCCGCGTCGAATGCAAAAAACCGCATCCGTCTAGCATTTCTGGAAGTGGAGCTACAAAGTTTTAAAAAATCTTGCATAAATCTCACAATTGGTGTGTTGCTAAACTTTAAGTATATAGAAAATATGGACCAATCATAGACCAGCAATATTTCTTATGTTAATTTTATCAAAACAAAAATGCAAAAAATTTCCATTTCCCGATATAAATTTCGTGATTTGATAATTTTCCTTTCGGTTTTGGCAGTATATCTAACTGTATGCCAAATATCAACTTTTACGGACTTATGGTCTAGGCACTAGAATTATGATTATGTTCCCAAAAATTATAGGCGTTCCCGCTATTTTACGGTTTTTGAACCGAAATAACATTTTAACCAGCAATGTAGCTCTTTTCGTTCAGAAGATATTTCGGGGTCAAATCGTCTCTGATTTAACGATAAGTAATAGTACTGTAAGCGCGAAGGCAATAAACCCCTTAAAATCGGCATGTCGCACTACCGTGCTCTAGATGTCTGGTTTTTAGCGAATTTCCTGAAAGGAAATAGAGCTATTGGTCCCGTACCGAAGTCAAAATTTCGCAAAAATTTCTTCAAATGTCCATCGATCCTACCTAGTAGATGTCAAAATCACCATCTGTAAAATTTATATATATATATATATATATATATATATATATATATATATATATATATATATATATATATATATATCTATGGGCATATATATATACCTGCTGAAGATCATCAGCAGCTATTTCTCGAACCGTGTCCTTTCATATGACACGGAATCGGGTACACGGTCGTACAACGTTACCGGCGGTGTTCCGCAGGGTTCGGTTCTTGAGCCCTTCCTGTGGAATATCATGTACGATTCCGTGCTGAAGCTGACGATGCCTGAAGACTGTACATCAGTAGGCTTTGCCGACGACGTGGCAGTGGTAATTGTTGGCAAGTACCTGGAAGAGGTCACATTCAAGGCAAACAGAGCAGTGTCCTGCATACGCCAGTGGCTGCAACTGGCCGACCAAAAGACAGAAGTCGTCTTGGTAACCGGCCGAAGAATAAGGGAGTCCATCACCCTTTCCATCCGAGATTGCGAGATTGAATGTCAAAAGTCACTGAGATACCTGGGCGTCCAGATCGACACGAAGCTTCGGTTCGACGAACATTTTCGAATAGTTAGCCAGAAAGCATCCAAGGTGGTAAACGCACTGACCTGGTTGATGCCAAACACAGGAGGACCACGACAGAGCCGTAGACAGCTCCTCTCAACGGTCACCAGCTCGATCCTTTTGTACGCCGCACCAAACTGGTCGTCGGCCATGGATACCGCTTCTTACGCTCGCCCAATGATTAGAGTCTACAGGAGAAGTGCACTGCGCGTCGCATGCGCTTACCGCACGGTATCGTATGATGCTGTGTGTGTAGTGGCTAGTCTTCCGCCAATCGAAATCTTGGCAGACGAGCGACGGAGAATCTACCAACGAAGGCAGAGTGACACTGACGACACCAGGACACTCGCATCAGAAGAAAGAGACCGCACACTTGAGATGTGGCAAAGACGCTGGAATCATCGACAAATGGAAGATGGACGTATCGTCTGATTCCAGACATCGCGAAATGGTTCAACAGGAAGCATGGAGAAGTGGACTTCTATGTCACGCAGTTGCTGACCGGACATGGCAACTTCCGAGCCTACCTCAACAGGTTCGGTTTGGACTTCGAACCACCATGTCCAAGTTGCCCACATGAAGAGGAAACGGCGGAGCACATTTTCTTCTCGTGCCCCCGTTTCGCTGCAGAGAGAGCGGTACTAGATGCAAGACTCCATTGCCATGGTACACCAGAAAACCTCGTTGACCTGATGGTCCGCTGTGAGGAAAATTGGAAGGCAGTGGCCGACGCAGCGGCCAAGATGATGAAGATTCTCCAGGGAGATCGACCAAGGAGACGTCCACAGCGACAATAATTGAATAGGCAGTAGTAAGCCAGTCCCCCCCGGGCGAAGTAGTGCCTGACGGCGGTTCCACGTGGGGTACAATGGAGTATCCTCAAGAGTTTAGGGTTTTAGCGGGTATGTTCCAGACTTCTTCTGGTCCGAGCCCCGCACCGTGCCGAAAGTCCCCTGAAAAGGAGACTTCTCGGTCAGTGCAATTTCATGCATTTCCCCCTCTTGATATCAAAAAAAAAAAAAAAATGGACATATATATGTGTCTGTAATCGCTCTAGCGGTCACAGTTTTCATTTAATCGGACGAAATTTGGTATTTTAGGCGCTTTTGGTATTCAAAAGGTCAAGTTCGTTAATGGGTAAAATCGAACAAGTGGAAAGGGGATATTTGAACAATCGACAAATTTATAAGAAGTAAAGTTGTAGGTACTAGGTTTCACTGTAATTTTGTATCTTATTATTTTTTCTTTTACACTAATATTTATAGAAATATTGGCGCTTTAAGATTGAAAATTAAATTCCTCAATATCTCTGTACACATTAGAGTTTGAGCAAAAATGATAAGGCGATGAATTGTAGCAAATTTGATTTTTTACAACTTTATTTCTTACGCATTTTTCGATTGTTCTAATGTTAAGAGAGATATTTTATATTTTGTGTTTTCGTTCTTCATAATACCCCTCCCCGTTCCCGTATGTCAATTATTAATAAAATTGCAAATACTAAAATTATATACGACATTTCATTTTGATTAGACTAAAATTGTGACCACTAGAGAGTGATTTATGTATTCTAAGGAAATTCGCTAAGTTGAAGCAGCTCCTGCATTACGAATTTTTCATTTTGTAATCGAAGCATTGTAATAAAATATTTCTTTTAATATTCGTTTCACTTACAAAACTATATGCCTCTCATACAATACTACTAAACCACACATAGAATTATAAAATTAAACACATCGCTACCTACACTACTGGTACTACTGGTAGTGTTTCTGCATTTGGCTGGAAATGGTGAATATCAAACTATGGTCACATTTTATCTTGACGATTTTAAAGAAACAGGTAATAGATAAATGAAATGACATTTGCTGACGCATATTTTTCGTTTGGGTTAAAAAACATAAAAGTATTCGATGTTGAAAAAACGATTCAAAGCGATGTATCGCAAAACATTGATGCAGGGTTCCGATGTTTTATATCGAATGAAAACATCGATGTATTTTTTAAGTGGACAATGCTTATTTTATTACTTTAATTTATTACTCATTTCTAAATGGTTAAATTTTACATAAAGTGGGAATTTTATGTTAGCTTACTCAACCTGACTGAGTTTCTTCGAGTTAGTCTACTTTGAAATAAAAAACTATTCATGCTAATGAAAATTATTTTTCGCATAATTTCTTTAAAAAATAAAATAAAAGTGGTGATTTTAGTGAAACGATAATTTTATAATTTAATAATCGACTTAAAGATTTCGAAAATATAAATGTAATGATTTTTTAGTGGCCCCTTTTAATAGAAAATTTAAAATTCCCGCTTTAATAGAAATTTTTCCGTAATCCAATGATTGCGCGTTATTAAATGAAATGATTACCCTTCCAACAAATTATAATTTATTAGAAGCCATGATCACGAGCACAAAAAGTATTTGGGAAATCGTCGCAGAAAACCTATCTTCGTTTGAATATCCGGAATTATTATAAATAAATAAATAAAAAATTTAGTTGTTTTGTAGTTGTTTCGCATCTTCTTATCTATGTGAATCGGGAATTTCACATATGGAACATATAAAATCAAATAAATTATTGGGCAGTAATCGGTAGGCAACCTGTATTGAAACATCGTTCCGTCTTACTTACTCTCACTCAGCTTATGGAGAGCCCCGTGTCTCCGGAGAGCCGTCTATGAGAGCTACAGAAGGTAACAGTAATAAACAATCGTAACACGCCATATACGCGATGAATAATGTATGCGAAGTGATTAAAAATTTTTTTGCAACATTCCTCTTGACACTGTGGAGCAGCATGTTAATGCGAGAGATTCGCGCATTACCCTAAACGATGGAGATGTTATAAAGTTTATTGATTGGTTTACAATTCATTATTCATATCCGTAATTGAAAAAATATCGTATCACTGTCGACAGGTTTTATCGGAGATGAAAAATACATTTCCACGATACATAATGCCGGTCTTCAGTTAATGATAGAAAATAATGGTGAAAATTTTCATAAGATAATATTTTTAAATTAGCAAGAGTTCTTTAATAAAGAAGAAAATGTAGTAGTTTCCTTGTTACTATTCCAGAGGATAAGTTAACTAAAAAAATTCAATGACAATCTGCTAGGATTCTTATAGTATGAATTGAGTCCTTAACCAATGGCTCGTTTTGTAGGTGGAAGTAGTCGAAAAACAAATAAATCATCTTTTTTCCCTCACTTTGAAAATATTGCATCTCAATTGAATAATGATAACATATACATTACGTTATCAATGGAGTTCATCGTTTCATAATATGGCAAAATAATTCAATTTTTGGCTGTATCATCGATCAATATATTCAATATCTTTTTAATCATTATGGCTTTAATATAATTGTTGAATTTGATGCCTATGACGACAATAACAAAAAGTTTAAAAAAGAAACTTCTCAGCGCTTCCACTAAAGAACAAATATCATAATCACTGTATATTGTCTGTGTGTAAACTAACGAATGATATACTCCGAGAGTTATTGAAAAAATGTTATGTTATATATATATATATATATATATATATATATATATATATATTATATACATATATATATATATATATATATATATATATGTTATACATATATATATATATATATATAACGATATTGAGTTCTTTCAAAGTGTTTACACACAGACAATATACAATGATTATGATATTTGTTCTTTAGTGGAAGCGCTGGGAAGTTTCTTTTTCTTATTTAAAATTTGTTTTTGTGGCTAAAATTTGGAATTTTTTTTTCAAATTTATATGGGACCAACTTTGAATTATTCCCTATCCAACAAAAAATTATCAAAGTCGGACTACTCTGTAAAAAGTTATGCGTGATCATACATTAAAAAAAAATTAACAGAAATAAAATATACAGGTTGAATTAAGTACCTCCTTCTTTTCGTAGGTAAAAAATTATATCAGATACGACATTTCATTTTGATCAGAATAAAATTATGCCAGCTAGAAAGTGATTTATGTATTCTAAGGAAATTCGCTAAGTTGAAGCAGCTCCTGCGTAACGAATTTTTTCATGTAGAATTAGCTAAGGAATAAATTTAATAATGTTTTCTATACGTTATATCAATAGTACACGAGATATTTCAAATATCGATATTCTCTACCTTCGATCCTGCGATTTCGTTAATGATTACCCTGTATTCATAGTGCTAAAAATTCTATCCTGAGTTCAACTGATGATCATGCAACTAAATCTGCACGATTAGATGTACTTTTACTTGAACCTAAGTACACAGCCAACTTATAAAAACTTCAAGCATAGGTGAGTCCACCGCCAGAGTGGTCGAAAATCGACTAAAGCTGACCAAAAGTATAAAGTTAGTAAAGATTATTAAAATAATCAAAGACAACTCTAGGTTTCTTGAAATTAAGTGTGAGACACATACCAAATTAGCAACAAGCAACATATCTCTGAATCCATATCCCAGAGATAGTTACGATTAGCTAATTTATCTTGACAATGACTACATTGTGGTCGAAATACGTATTTATAAAATACAAACAAATGTTCTAGGAATAGGGGCAAAAATTTGAAATGTAATTATAAAGTTTGTGGTTTGTGTTAGTTGAAAGAAATGTTTCTCATAGGGAGTCACTGCTTTCAAAAGGCAGACAGCTGGATTAATCACTTGAGGTACTACCGCTCTCAAAACTAAGCATTGTTTCGCAGTTTTCACTTCTACTGGTCACTGGTCTAAAAAAGCGATTTATTGTAAGTGCATTTAATATATTATTGAAATGCTGTTCAGTGTGTGCAATATGGAGGGTGTTCCTAAAAGTATACAGAAAATATTTCTTAATTAACCACCTATTTTATCGACAATTGCATGTGTCAAACATTGGGAAACCCTGTGAAAATTTTCTCTTTTTGAACATCGTGATTGAAAAATATTGAAATAGTTGTGATCCCAAAATATTTTGCGTTATTCTAAGCTTTAATAAATGAAAAATAGTTTCACATCTTTCTGAGAATATTCTCTGATTCCTGTGGATACGGATTCAGAAAAAAACATTTGTCTCGCCGCAGTGGTCGGATGTCTTAATCGTGAGTCGTAAACATGTGTGCGAGACAAAACATGGAAGAGGTTTTTCAACTTATGATGATCACACATCTTATCCACATATTTATAGTATGGACGGCTCCGTAATATATTACCCTCGGACAAAATAACCCCGAAAAAATAATCTCGACTAAAATAACCTCGTAACAAAATAACCTCGACTAAAATAACCTCGTAACAAAATAACATCAACTAAAATAACCTCGTAACAAAATATCCTGAAAAAATCGCCCAAAAATGGTTATTATGCGCATCAAAGGACCTCTCGATGTACAAATAACCTCCATATGTAGTCTTTAATAACCTGCATTTGTGTACTGAATAATTTGTGTATAAATGTAAGTAAAAAAGGAAATTTTTGGTGTTTTTTCCATTTTCGGAGATGTTGCGTTGAGAAAATTAAAGTTTTCCCATTTTTCTGAAAAGTTTCAAATTAGTTTGGGTTAAACCTCATCCTTGCAGCATAAAAATTAGTGTTTCCCATTGTTAGAATATTGATTACGTTTGGTTTTCAAATAAAGCTGTTAAAAATTAAAACAAATAAATATATATATATGTATATATATATATATATATATATGCATATATATATATACTTTTTGATATGCTGTGCGATTTATGTGTCATCCAATCAGAATGCAGTAAACCAATCACCAGTCCAAGTAGCCGAGCGGCCTAAGGCGTTATGTCTGCGCAGTATACATACTTGGAAACTGGGAGGTTATGGGTTCGAATGCCGACATTGGCATTTTTTCAAGTATTAAGAAAAAAAAGGGGCAGTTAAATGACTAAACTGTCGGCGCATGGACATGAACGAAGTAACCGGCTATGCTTGGGAAGGTTTTCTGCAGTTTCTTTCACGAACTCCAGATGAATATCGGCATAGTTCCTATCAGAGTCAGCTGCAGCCGCATATCCTACCAATTCCTAGTCTACTCACAAATTCCTTCCTCTCCACTCACATCCTCACATCCTTAGGCATCACAATGGACCTTATGTTCGAAGTTTAGCCTATCCAGGGAAGCTTCTACAATCTATCTATCTATCAACCAATCAGAATGGACTTAGTTGGACTTAATGGACTTAAGTTATATGTCTCACAATGTTAAATTTATCAAAACAAAAATACACAAACTTTCTATTTCCCGATAGAAATATCTAGTTTTCATAATTTTCCTGGCAGTTTGGGTACAAGATCTAACTGTATGCCAAATATCAACTTTTAAGGAAATCGAGATTTAGGAGAACATTATGATAGATTATACACGGTAAATTATAGGCGTTCCCGCTATTTAACTATTTTTGAATTAAACAAACTTTTTAACTATTTATGTCTTAACAATGAGCGAAAATCCATCATCTTATAATTCTGTAAATAGTATATATTCGAAAAATCACCACTGTAGCTCTTTACGTTCAAAAGTTATATTGGGGTCAAATATCAACTAATTTAAGGTATAGCAATAGCCCTGTATAAGTACGAAGGCCAAAAATCCCATAAACTCGGCCTTATGCACTTCCATGCTCTAGATAAAGTTAGTTATAGAACATGCTTTAAAATTGTTTCAGAAAACATCCCGTATACTGGTAAAAAATGATATGAATATAAATATGATAGAAAACATTCCATATACCAGTAACAAAATTGTACAAAACAAATATCATAGATATTAATGAATATTAATTGAAATTGAAACATACCTCAGGTGGTGTACGAAATTCAACAGAATTTCGTCTAGGCTTGGCTGCATTTATATCTAAACGTAATATACCTTGCGGTTTTTCTTTAACACGCAATCGAAGTGTTGGTTGTCTTTGTTCATCAACATTCTCCTCCGGTGTGTTTGACGGTGATACCAACATTGTGGCCAAAGCTAATCAAGTTGCACTCTCTGTAAAATTGATGAAATAAAAACAAAACGAAACATTAATATCAACGGAATATATCTTTTATTAATTAATACTATTTTTTTGTCCTTTATATTTTTTATTAAATTGTATACGTTTGTTGCATGCATTTATATATCTTTTTAATGAAATGATGCCGCCTCCTACATGCTAATAAATGCAAATGCTCTTTGTGGTGATGATTATTTATAAACTTTTTTCCAAGTAGAATAGTTTAGAAAAAAAAAACATTTTATAGTAATTACTTTTATCTTGAAAAAAAAAATTATACAACCAAGTAAAAATAACAACTAACTGAATTAATTGCCTAAATACCCTGTATTTATGAAAAAAAGTTTCAAACAAAAGTTGTTAATTTAAAAATTTTTTTTGTCTTTAAGTTTTTGTTCGATCTTACGGTTGCAAAGATAGGCAGTTTTTCCCTTTTTTTACCCATTCACGAACTTGACCTTACTCTTTAGCATTAGAATACACACACAATATTTCAGCTCTTTAACTGTTTTTGCTTTTGAGTTATCGTGTCCACAGACGGCCGGACGTACATGCGGAAGTGGACTAATCAGGTCATTTCTTGAATACCTCTAAGCAACTTTTATTCTACGATCAATATTTTCAACTATTACAAAATCGGAACTTAATTTAATATACCCAGGTATATATTATATACCGGGTATAATAAACCACCGTGAGACACGCACCAAATTAGCAACGAGCAACATATCTCTGACACCATATCCCAGAGATAGTTACGATTAACTAATTCATACTGATGATGACTACCTTGTTGTCGAAATACGTCTTTATTGAAACGTTTTTTTATAAAAAAACAAAACCCGACTCCAAAAGAGGATCTAAAAAAATCTGCTATGAAACAATGCACTAAAAAAGTAAAAATAATTGCGTAATTTATTTACTTCAATTTACTTATAAATATCCATTTTTTTCAAATCAAGTATTTTTATTTTTGGAGTTTTATATTTATGTTATTTTAAATAATGCACAAGCATATTCTTCAAGAAAACGTTTTAGGAAAGAATAACCCGAATAAAAGTTGTTTTGTTGGAAGAAGGCATCTTACGGTGATCTCAACAGCCAAGTAGCTGCGCTCGCATATGCGTTGGGTGTACTTGGAACTGGGAGGTTATGGATTCGAATCCGGACATCGGCAATTTATCAACTATTAAAAAAATGGGGGTGGTTAATTGGCTAAACTGTCGGCGTATGGATAAGAACGCATAAGTAACCGATTATGCTTTTGAAGGTTGTAGAAAAAGATCATTGATTTTAAAAATTTTTTCTGAATTCTATAAAACCAAGCATGAATGAGCGATGGGGGGGGTGCAGGGGATTTCGTTCCTGGATTGTTATTTTTTTGCAGAATTAAAACTTCCTTATTAAGGCTTCCTTAATGAGGCATACATTTGTGTTGGTGATTACGTTGTGCTTATTCAGAATGGTTATCTTAAAAAGTTATTACAATCAATGATCTTTTACCGTGCCTTGTAAGATTAAACATCTTGAATTTTAGTACTAACGCACATTTTTCGATGAATCTACGAAAATAAGGGGTTAGGACAATTTTTCTTATAAAAAGATTCCAACAATGTGGATTTGGGAAGTTCTAAAAATCATACTCGCTGGTCTGAGTACTAATGTCCCGAAGAGGCGAAATAAAATAAGGCTGTGGCCGAGTGTTTTAGTATCCATTGATTAGGGCTGGAATTTTATCAACATTCTAAAAAGACTGAACAATTATTTATTTATATCAGTATTGATATAAATATATATATTTATATATATATATATATAAATATATATATATATATATAAATATATATATATATATATATATATATATATATATATATATATATATATATATATATATATATATATATATATATATATATATATATGTATATAATATATAATTTTATTCTTTAATTTAATAATATGTGGGTAACATTTTTCTAATTTTTGTTTCGCATGTGTGGCGATATTTGGCCCCTTTAAGCTTGGGGGCCTTGTATTATTGCTACTCCTGCTACAGTGATAGCAATGATATTCTCTACTAATTTCGCTATTTTCCTATTAATTCTCTTCTCTCTCTATTAATTTGATTTAAATCTTTTGTTAAATATGAACAGTAAATTTTAATAACTGTATTTAGCGGTAAGTATTAATAGTAATTACTAGTGAAGCTATTAATACTTTCTAGCCAGAATGGGGTACCTAATCTTCATCTCGACTGAAGTAGGAGAACCTGAAGCAAAAGCAATAAAGTGATTCAGGAAATATGTTTTTGATAGGAAATATGCTTACTTGCCAGGCTTCGACCTATCCTGCACTATTACTATTACTACTAAAAGCGAAAAACCTAATTGACTGGGCTAAAATCAAAATTTAAAGAAAGAAGGCTCCACAGATTTGCAGACCTGACCAAGTTAACCTGGTCAACTCGGGATGAATACCAAATTTCAATTAATTCAAGGCGAAGCCACTTTAAGACTTGGCTAAGTCTAAAATAGAGACATTTCTGTCTAAATATTTAATACTTTGATATTGTTTAACAACACATATGGCGTACAGGATAAATATTGTATTTTAACTCATTTCCTAATATTTACTCCACATGATTGATCATTTAGGGTAAATACAAATAAATGAATTTCAAACTCATTTTAACCTTTTAATTTAATTAGCCGTTTGTTATTATATAAACTAATTATTCACTTTTATGGTAACATAAACGTGCCAAAGTTCGACAGCGCATATCTTTGAAATCTAGTAGTTACCGAAGTTATTATATTGTCTTCGAGGTCGTAAAACATACGCGTTTCATAAAAGTGTAAAAGTGTTGAAGGCAAACTAGTCAAAAAATACAAAATCTGAATTTCGAAACCTGAAACATATTATGGTATCAAAATATTCAAGCTTGCTTGTAAAATAATTATTTAATTTATAAGCCCGTTTTTACACGTGAAAGTTTTGACGAAAGTTTTCAATCGTATTTGATATAACTGAACTTACTTTGCTATGCACATGTAGAAATATATCAATCGCATGTTTTGTTAGCAGCTATAACTCTCCTCTTGTTAAATATTTCTGTCTTTGTCAACCACTTCAGTCACATGATCAGAGTATACCAATCACAAGGAAGCACAATATCAACACATCGTAAACACTAGTATTACATATTTAGTTACATATAATATTTCTTCAAAATAGAACTGTTCTCTATTTCATCAAACTGAAAACATTTATCAAAATAAATAATAGTTTAAAAAAACTAAAAAAACACGCTTTTATAGAAAATCCAACTAAAAAATAGAAAATAAAATTTAATAAATTTGGATTAAGAAAAGCGTAAATAAGAAACAAATGTATATTAATGGAAAAAAGCGTGGGGTGCATAGTGTCAATAGTTATTCCATTAATATACATTTGTTTCTCATTTACACTTTTCTTAATCCAAATTTATTAAATTTTATTTTCTATTTTTTAGTTGGATTTTCTATAAAAGCGTGTTTTTTTAGTTTTTTTAAACTATTATTTATTTTTCATTTTTTTAGTTGAAGTTCGCACACTAGCTCTATTTCTCTTACTCTCATGCAAAGGATGCGGAAAGAAATTGATGAATCCTGGCGAATCTAATCAGGATAATCGGATATTTTAATCGAATTATTGCATTGTCATCGATCTTTGACAGGTGTGCAAAATTTGAATTAAATCTGATTGTTCAAAGTAGGAGAAAATCGAGCCCAAAAGGGTCAGTTACATACATACATACATACATACATACATACAGGTGAAACTAATAAAAAGCGTATAAAATACTACTGCGTTGCCCACCGAATAAATTGCATGAATAATGCCATCAAAACTTTGACGTGTAAAAATGGTAGAGACCATCAAATAGCTTCCTTCTCGTTTATAATAATAATAATAACAGGGAATACATAATATATTCTTGTTTATATATTTTTAACGGATTGCCTTGTTTTTAGCGAATTCCTCCAAAGGAAATGCAACTATTGTTTTTGCACCAATGTTGGAATTTCGTAAAAATTTCTTCAAATGTCCATCGATCCTACCTATTAGATGTTAAAAATCACTGAGGCGCTATTCTATAGGTCAAGTTCGTTAATGGGTAAAGTCGGCCTACTGGAAAGGTGGTTTAGAAGGAGAAGGAAACGAAAAATTTGGTATATCTCCCTCAATATTTCAAAAATCGAAAAATTTATCAGAAGTTAAGTTGTAGGTACTAAGTTTTACTGTAATTTTGTTTCTTATCATTTTTCCGTTACACTAATATTTACAGAAATATTTACAATTAAAGACTGAAAGATAAATTTCTAAATATATCTGTTCACATTAGAGTTTGAGAAAACTGATCAGGTAATGATTTGTAGCAGACTTGATTTTCTAAAACTTTAACCTCTTTATATATTTTTCGATTATTCTAATATTAAGAGAGATATTTTATATTTTGCGTTTGTTTGACACGAATACATGAAATATATTTTATTGTAAATAACTTTTTTTTAAAAATCCAACCGACTTCAAAAAACACAAGAAGTCACTATATTAAGATGCTAAAAATAACAATTATAATTTACAGATTTAATCCAAAAGACAATTGTTGCCCAAACCTATTACGTATAATTTAGTATATGTAAATATACATTTAATATACATGTAAATTTTTATACATCATACCAATATTATATATTACATAAATTAATTCACACGTTTATTTCTGAACCGAAGCCAGATTTCATATTCAAAATGTTAAGGCAAACTGTTAGTTTTCTAATAAGTTAACGAACTTCATTTCCAAATCCATCATTCTACTTAAAATTTTATTTTAAACATGACAAAATTCTCGAGCAACGATATAAAACACATTATACGCTCCGGTGTCTGTCCAGGACGGTCTTATTGTCAACTTTTATCGAAGCTATAGCGCCGAGGAGCTATACTAACTGCCGGTAAATGATATGGTTATATACCCTAAATTACAACAGACTGCCTCCGCAAAGAGTATACAAAGTTTGATCATCGTAGAACGGAACAGCAATACTCTAGGTGAGATAGACATATAACTACATAGTAAGAAACATATTACTAGGACTCGTTGTAGATTTAGCATCGATATTGTGTTATTACTAGAAAATAGTAAAGTTACAAAGTCAGTGTGTACTTATACCACAAAAAGATTAATTATACAACGACCAAATGAGAATTTTACTATACATTCATGTAATCGAAATTACAAGCACGAGATTTGTAATCTTACAAACATACTAGTAAAATGTAATTACAAAAGTATATAGGTAGCTTACTATGTCTCAGGCATATTTTTACAATTCGAAATGGTAAATTTACCATCTGTATAAAAATATTCATATTACTACAATTGCATTGAGTAAATATCTTATTTCAATATAGTAATTCGCATTTCGAAACTAAGATTTGTAATTTTACGTTACTTATGTACAGTATACATTTAGTACCATTATTTTTAACAGAGTACAGAACGCACTAAATATAAAAAAATAGTTATTTAAATACTAAAACTTATATCACAACACGCGAAACAAAATTATATATTAGAAAATTTATTTAAAAACTATAATTAAAAAATAAATATAAGACTTACGCCTTGATACCGGTATTGCGATTGCAGCGCAATCATCGTCAGTAGGAAAATTAAGTATTACATAATGGAAATAAAAAAGCTTTGAGACAAAACAAATTTAAAAAAAAACACACCAAATGAACTTTTAACATGTTCAAGGAATAAGTCATACAGTTGGAATTCTTCATTCATTTAATTAGCAACAAATAAATAATTGTTAATTGTTTTTGCCCATTACTACGTTACGTTCTAAAAAGACTTGTCGTTTTATGGTAAAAATGCGTTTTCTAATCTATATACAATGCATTAGAATAACTGAATCGATTTAATTTTTGTTAAATGTCTAAAAAACCTTAGTTTCGAAATAAAGCTCCTTAGTGAACAGTGAATGAACTAATATGATATAGTTTTAGATAATCTCCAATAAAAATCTTACCTGCGAATAATTTAGAAAAAATATGTGTTTATTAATTATATCTCAAACAAACATTCTGGGACACTTAGTACAAAAAAAAAACGCAAAAAATAGACAAATATAATAGTTATATTTTTTAACTACTTTTGCTACGAAACTAACTATTCCGTTTGTTTGTTTTTTGTTGCTTCACAATTAAATAATTATCTTTTCGATATTTATCACTAACATAAAAGTATGAATATTATCAAGGATACCGTTATACAACGATACAAGTTAGTACACGTTATTGTGTGTGATAACAATAAACAGTTTTAGAAAATGATGATGTATCATATTTAGTTTTTACCTATAGTAAAACTTGTCAGTTTTATTAGTCCAAGAGGCAGCCGTTCGAAAACCTTTATATAAAATACATCAACGCTGCCCAACCAGACGATTGCATCACGATTTTAAGTCACTCTCTACTCAATTTTTAACCCCATACTTTTATCTGGATTATCGGCCAGGCAATCATCAGTTTCATATATTTAATTATGAGTAATTCAAGTACGTCGTGACTTGGTGACCGATGGTGGAAATGGTAATTTTGTATGTAATTTTTATCGAATTTCCTCCAAATGAAATGCAGCTATTGTTTTTGCACCAATGTTGGAATTCTGTAAAAATTTCTTCAAATGTCCATCGATCCTACCTATTAGATGTTGAAAATCACTATCGCTATATATATATACATATATATATATATATATATATATATATATATATATATATATATATATACATACATACATATATATGCATATATACAACATATATACATATGTACTTTTTTTAAATGTCTGTGGACTCTCTAGCGGTTACAGTCTTATTCCAATTAAAATGAAATTAGGTATTTGAGTCGTTTTTGGTATTCTAATGGTCAAGTTCGTTAATGGGTTAAATCGGACGAGGCGAAAGGGGGTTTAGAGAGAGAGGGAAAACACAAAATTTGACTATCTTCCTTAAAATTTGAAAAATCGACAAATTTAATACGAGTTAAGTTGTAGGTACTAAGTATTTCTGTAATTTTGTTTCTTATCATTTTTCTGTTACACTAATATTTACAGAAATATTTACAATTAAAGTTTGAAAGTTAAAATTCTAAATGTCTCTGTTCACATTAGAGTTTGAGAAAAATGATCTGGTAGTGAATTATAGCAAACTTGATTTTCTACAACTTTACTCCTTATATATTTTTCGATTATTCTAATATTAAGAGAAATATTTAATATTTTGTGTTTGTTTGACACGAATGCATAAAATATATTTAATTGTAAAAAATTTTTATTGTCGTTTCCATAGTAACTATAAACTATAATCGTTATACCGTTTTTTTTGGGCTATTAATAAATTTAATTTTTGCAAATGACTTTTAGACAGTGATTTAAATATTCTAAGGAAATTCGCTAAGTTGACGCTGCTCCTGCGTAAAGAATTTTATTTTTTTAATTTGTTATTTTGAAACTTGTTAATGGAGGATAGAAAGGACGAGTAAGAAATAAATATTTCGTTTACCTTCTCAAAGTTAATTTTTTTTCTTTAACTTCTAAAAGTTAAGTTTTGTAGGTGCTTCGAAAGAGATTGAATTTTTATTGGACATTGTTAATTTTTCTGAGAATTGGAAGTATAATCAGTTGCACTTGGTTGTATAAAATGAGATAGAGGCTCTTGTGACTACTCTAATTGTGAAAATAAAAGAAATTTTATTAAAATTCAAATTCTTTTTTTTATTATTCAAATCAAATCAATTAAGGTTTGGATATCATAGATTTTTTGTTTTATTTAACTTTTAGTTGATTATATGTTGTCCAATTTACATATATTTAGTACACTTTTACTAATATCGAGTACGTGTTGTCCAATTGACATATATTTAGTAATTTTTTACTAATATTTTCTATTTTTGTTCGTGTCGAGTATCGGAATCTGTTGTAGGGTCTACAGCGCTCCTTTTGAAGACTAAAGAGTGCCAAGATTCCGCGACAAGCCCAGACTTTGAAGAAGGCAATGACAACATTTTGAATGTCAACATAGCATAAGTGCATCATAACATAACATTATTACAATTTTTAGTGGGAGTCTCAAACACCCGATTATACCAGTAACGGTCGTAAAAGTTTCGT
Organism: Nineta flava; assembly: GCA_963920215.1. Taxonomy (NCBI): domain Eukaryota; kingdom Metazoa; phylum Arthropoda; class Insecta; order Neuroptera; family Chrysopidae; genus Nineta; species Nineta flava. Next base: position 19,207,903 of record OY986041.1, read on the forward strand.
TACTATAATGTTAAAATTTACTAATGTCGAAAAAAAATCATAACACGTAAAAATTGTGTTAATATGACAAACTAAGTGTCATATTACGTAATGTTTAAAAACTATTTCATGTAATATCGGCAGATTTTGGAATAATTGAAAAAATCACAATGAATGATTGATTAAGGGTAGATAGAAGTGGGTTTTGTAAAACAATTTTTGTTGAAATAAAAATAAAATAGATTTCGAAAATACATTAATTAATTAATACAGAGTATTCACAATTTAATGTCACCAACTACCAGAACCTCCACAAAGCTTGGTCAACCTCCATCCTTTTTATGACCAACTTGGTCCATAAAAATATGAATTAGAATAAATATTAGTTCTATTAGTCGAGTTGGCTGGGGTTGTTCATGCCTTGTTTGGCCTGGAGGTTTGGTGGAAGACTTTGTATTGCACGGTGTACTATTTTATCCGATCGAAATAATAAATGTAAACAAGGGCCGAGTTTTCGGGGATATCCTTAATATAATACTTTCGCCTAAGAAAATTAATGAGGACTTAGCCTCTAGCCCTCTAACTAAATTTAGCCCTCTAGAATAGTTTGTCTTTAAAAAGGGATGATCTGGAATAGAAGAACGAGTTATTTCCCAAGTGTGAGAAAATGAATATAAATTTATTACGTAAATTTTTCCTTAGAAAATTAATGGGGGCTTATGTATTAAACTCTCTATAATAGTTTGTCATACTACTAAAGATTGACATGTACTAAAATTAATTTAATTGTATCTAATGATTTCTTAACATTTATCTCTAGATTTATCTCTAGAATGTATGTTTAGACACTTGTAAAAAAGTAAAAAATATTATTTTTTTTAAAGAAAATTTTAAGTTGATTGTATTAGCGAATTTGCTCCAAAGGAAATACTACTGTTTTTGTACCAATGGTGTAATTTCGTGAAAATTTCTTCAAATGTCCATTGATCCTACCTATTAGATGTTAAAAATCACTATCGCCAAAATTTGAAAAATGATCTAGTAATGAATCGTAGCAAACTTGATTTTCTACAACTTTACTCCTTATATATTTTTCGATTATTCTAATATTAAGAGAGATATTTAATATTTTGTTTGACACGAATACATAAAATATATTTTACTTAAAAAACTTTTAAAAAAAAATTCAACCGACTTCAAAAAACACAAAAACCAATAACACTAAAAAGCTAAAAATAACAATATAGGGATTTAATCCAAAAGACAATTCTTGTCCAAACTTATTACGTATAATTTTTATACCCAGTATATGTAAATGTATAAGGTATATTAAGTTTAATCCCGACTTTGTTACGTTTAAAAATATTGATCGTAGAGATGAATGTTTGGTATATGTGTGCATTAAATTCGACCATTTCCACATGCCTGTCTGCCTGTCTGTGGACGCGATAACTAAAGTACGAAAAGAGATAACGAGCTGAAATTTTTTTCAAAAAATAATTTTCATTTTAAAATAAACAACTTTTGTTTGAAATTTTTTTCATAAACTCAGTAGTTTTCTCATAATTTGTGATTAAATGTTCCTCGGAAAGCGAATTATTAATAACTCGAATATGCAGAATTGTTAATAACTCGAATATACAGAATTGTTAACAATTCAATCATTAATATACAACTCAGTATGTACTGAATATTCAAACAATTAACTCAGTTAGTTGTTACATTACTTGAAAAAAAATCAGACTTGATGACAATGGAACCACATCGAGAGTATATTCTTTCATACAAAACAATAATTTTGAAAATCGATCCACAATTGACGGAGAAATCGGTGAACATTTATAAAAATATTTATAAAAATTTTATAAAAAATACATATAGTCGAACATAGAATCTCCTCTTTCTTTTTTTGGAGTCGATTAAAATGTTTGTTGATTTTCTCATTTCCACAGAAACGATACCTTACTTCTAATATACCTTACTTACAATACCTTACTTCTTAACTAAAAGCTATAAAATTATTTTATTAAAATTTTGTTTCAATTTTGATTGTTTCCATAGTACTTTTAAACCACAATAGTACACTATTATTAATCGTTGTATATGGTTGTATTTTGGCTATTAATAAATTTAAATTTTTCAAATACTAAAATCATGTCGGATATGATATTTCATTTTGATCACACTAACATTCTGACCGCTAAAGTGATTTATGTTGGCGCAGCTCCTGCGTATCGCCTTTTTTTTTCTTTTGTTTCAAGTATTTTAAAATTTGCCAAGTTATAAAATTTTGAAACTTACTTTACACTAAGACGTAGCGAACGACACGTCAATCATCAAAGTAGTGCTACGGTGGAACATTCATAAATATAAACATACAATGACTGGTCAAAACATAACCCTTCCTTTTGGCTTTGCCGTAGTCGGATAATTAGTATTTCACCTCGAATGAAATTAATTAAACTTGAATAAAAAAAAAAAATGCATAAATTTGTTAATTTTATTTCATCATCTCTACAGTCGCCCATTCTGTCGACCCAATTTTTCAGTACATTTTCGATTGTTTGGGCCTCTATTACGTCAATAACAACTTCAATTGCATGTTTCAAGTCGTCAATCGTCTCAGGATGGTTAGCGTAACACTTGTCCTTAACGGCTCCTCGCAAGAAAAAATCCAGCGGAGTCAAATCGCAGCTTCGAGGTGGCCAATTGACATCAGCATTTCGGCTGATTATGCGATTTTCGAAAACATTTCGCAAAAGATTCATTGTTGCGTTGGCTGTGTAGCTCCGTCCTGCTGAAACCAAATGTCGTCTATGTCATCCTCTTCAATTTTGGGAAACAAACAATTGCTTAGCATAGTGCGGTAGCGATCGCTCAATAATGCCGCCAGACCAAAATCCGCACCAGACAGTCATTCGTTGTTGATGTATTGGTTTCTTCACGATGACGTGTAGATTTTCTGAGTCCCAGATACGACAATTTTTCTTATTGACCTATCCTCCGAGGTGGAAATGAGCTTCATCTGAAATGATGATTTTTCGGTAAAAATGCTCATCTTCGATCAAGCGGTCTTCGGCCCATTGAGCGAACCGAGTAGACTAGAAGACTCACCATTTTGGAAACAAGTTTTTAATATTTCTCAACTTTGTTCAAGCGAAAAGCGACCTATTTTGTAAATTTCTGTCACATCGGAACTGTCATCAAACCATTCAGCATCGAAATAACCTATAGTTCAAATTCCAAACGTTAGATGGCCCACTGTATGCATATATATATATATATATATATATATATATATATATATATATATATATATATATATATATATATAAATATATATATATATATATATATATATATTTGTTTAGCGAAATCCTTTCTTCTGTAAAACCCCTCAATACATTTTCTTCGGAAATTAAAACTAAAAGCGCAGAAAACTCACATAACTTTCCTAGAGGTCGACTCTCTGACTATTTTATATGAAAATATTGTAACAACTTTTACCACACCTTAAAGTATGTATTAATGTACATATGTATGTACGCTTGTATGCATGTATGTGTGTTGTATGGATTTGTATGTATGCATAGATGTGTGCATGTATATATACACATCATTAGAGTACCTATCATAAATATTTCATACATATGTTATATATAATGGGGTTGGTTTTTACTTTCCTTAATTTACCCACCTCATTCACATAATATTTATTTAAAAACTACCTTGTTGTTATGAGTTTTCATCAAACCGAAAATACACTTGCTACTTACGAAATCAAGCGAAACTTCTTACCAAATACAAAGATAATCATATTGAATATATGACCGTTCTTTTAATAATAGAGAATAAAATTATTATTCGGGCAACCCAAAATACCTCAAACTCAACATTTTGGAGTGAAATTTTCTGAAATAACCTTTTTTGTTATATATTGAAGGTACGGGAATTATAAAAGTGGGCTAATTACGAACTTGGAGGTTTTTATTTGGTTGTTTGCTATGTTATTTTCCATAATGAGTCTTATTAAACTCAATACATAGTTTTGATTTTATAAATAGCTTTCATATGACATTCACAGAGCTAAACGTTGACTACTCAAATAATATATTATGACTTATGAGTCGTAAGCAAATCTAACTTCCAAGTTTAAAATTCTTTTTTACTTTTTTCCCATAGGGGCTTACAAGCTGGGTAGGGTAATCTCGAACGTTTGATGATTAAATATAATTGGTCGTTTTATTAAATGCACAGCTTGAAAACTGAAATACATGAAATATCTGAAACCTATAAGGATGGAAAGGATTATAAGACGATAATGATTAAAGGACGATAATCTTAAAAACAAGGAAAAAAGAGAAGAAATTATGATAATGATTACTGTTATATTTTTATGACGAAGAATATGAGAGCTTTCCTATTGAGGAATGGATTATGTTACTCACGTTACTCATGTACAAACTGGAACCAGGAGACATGTATAAATGAACAGTTATAATCGACGGACTTCGTCGTGTTTAACCAATTGACGTCGGGTTCATATTAGTACTAAGAGACGCCTCATCATACGTATAAACATAATTGACGAAGCTGAATAAATAATAAGAAACTATTATCAATTAAATTAAATACTGATATGAAAAAGTTAACTCGTCAACCAGGAATCGAACCTCGGGCCTATGGATAACTAGTCCAGTATGCTTCCGCTACACTAAAGACGATTGTGACGTAATAGCCAACTTTTTCATATTATTCTAATTTTTTATTTATTTAGACAGTATTACTTCTGTTGAAGTTATTTATGTATTTAATATTTGTTTATTTGTGTATACTTTCGCGTCAACATAACGATGTTTGTCCCAATTCCTTTCAAAATGAAATTTGTCGGAGTACACGCTAAAGTCTTCTACAGTTTGTCCTACGTAACCGAAAGGAATTTGGACAAACTTCGTTATGTTGACGCAAAAGTATACACAAATAAACAAATATTAAATAAGAAACTAGCAAATAAAAAAATTTTGTCGCATATTTTTATTTGAAATTTTCTTTCGGCGTAGTTCACCACCTTTCCGTAAACAAATCGAAATTTTATAAAATAAGTATTCATATCGGAGAATTAAAAAAATTCGTTACGCAGGAGCTGCTTCAACTTAGCGAATTTCCTTAAAATATATAAATCACTTTCTAGCGGTCACAATTTTAGTCTGATCAAAATGAAATGTCGTATATGATTTTACTATTTGCAAGGCTAATTTTAATAATCAATGACATACATCAAGGGGAAATGGGGGCATAAAGAAAGAAGAAAACACAAAATATCTCTCTTAATATTAGAACAATCAAAAAATGCGTCAGGAATAAAGTTGTAGAAAATCATGTTTTCTACAATTCATCACCTTATCATTTTTGCTCAAACTCGAATGTGTACAGAGATAGTGAGGAATTTAATTTTCAATCTTAAACCGTCAATATTTCTGTAAATATTAGAGTAACAGAAAAAATGATAAGAAATAAAATTACAGTAAAACTTAGTACCTACAACTTTGCTTCTTATAAATTTTTCGATTTTTCGAAAATTAAGGGAGATATGTCAAATTTTGTGTTTCCCCCTCCCTTTAAACCCTTCTTTCCCCTTGTTCGATTTTACTCATTAACGAACTTGACCTTTTGAATGCCAAAAGCGTTTCAAATACCAAATTTCATTCCGATAAAATGAAAACTGTGACCGCTAGAGTGATTACAGACACATATATATATGTATATATATATATATATATATATATATATATATATATATATATATATGTCCATAGATATATATATATAAATAAATTTTACAGATGGTGATTTTTGACATCTACTTGGTAGGATCGATGGACATTTGAAGAAATTTTTGCGAAATTTTGACTTCGGTACGGGACCAATAGCTCTATTTCCTTTCAGGAAATTCGCTAAAAAATACATCCAGTGATTTTATATTAAGGAGGAGGAAACTATTAATATACATCAGCATATTTATCGTATCTGAATATTAAAATAGGTTTTTAAATAAATGTTTGCCGCATTTAAAATTAATAAAGGATTACATTAATACGCAGCAGCATTTGAGTTGAGCAGCAGCGTTTCAACTGACTACTGTCAGTTAGTATGACAATAGACACTCTTATTATTCGCTCCGAGCGCAACCGTACTCAGCGCCATGCGTGGTCAAAAAGCAATTTCATGACCAATGTCAGTGTATTAAAAACCACAGGGGGTTAACAAAAAGTTACAGTTAATTTAGCATTTTCTATGTTGTTTATTTAATTTAATTAATTATTTTTGTTAAACGTCTATGATTTTTATATACTTTCATTGATAATGAAGTTGTTTTTTTGACCACGCATAGCGCTGAGTACGGTTGCGCACGGAGCGAATACTACAAGATAAAATAACGTACAAATATTGTCCTGTGAAAGTTTTTATACCATTAAAGTTTTAAATGTTCAAAATCTAAATCCTAAAACGCATATTTAATATTTCACCATTAAAACATTAGCAAAACAATCGTTAAATACCGAATTATTTAGTTTAAAGAGTTAATTCATACATTTTATGATCGACAGGCGAATATTCATATTTTTAATACACAGATTTTTTTACACCCGTTCTGTTCACACTATTCGGAAATAAATTCCCGATTATCCCAAATTACGAGTCTAATAATTTAGGTTGATCTTCTTCAACAATTATTTTATTCATCATATTTCGTACCAATCAGAGAATATTAATAAGAATTTTATATGTGAAATTTTATTTATCGCTTCCATATTAACTTAATTTAACCAGATTAATTCATACATTGACAATCCATTTAACGCTCATCAGAGTTGGATTTAAAAAAATCTCCAAAATGTGTCTAATTATTTAGTTTTATGGGTTTCTGCACACATGTAGAGGATCAATAGACGAAATATCATATTTTTGTACGTATAAAAAGCATTATGCCCTTTTTCACAACCTCTCAAAACACTTAATCATATTTCAAAGGACATTGATATTTCACTATAGAAACTCGGACGCTGTACTTTTCCTCCGTGTGTTAAATTTCTTTCAGGAAATTCGCTAAAATTAGAATTTTAAATACAAAAATGATTTTTTGAAAGAAAGGACGTTGAAAAAAAAAACTTTAATATTTTTAAAATACAAAAAAATAAAAATAAAAAAAGACGAAAATTGCGTTTTAGACATGGAAAAAATGATGTGCTGGTTAATATGATTTAAGGGTGTTGTGCTCATCAGAAACAAAATACAAAATTATTGATTGGAAATCTTGTCATTATGGCAGGATCTTCAAGGCAAAAACTTTTAATAAAAAAAATATTAACAACAAAAATTTTGCTGTGTCTGTAGCCTCTACTATAAATCAACATGTACTGAAGCTGCATGCCGAGTTTTAAGTCGATTGGATAAATAGAAATCGAAATAACATGTCGACCGGTTTGAAAAAAGGCTCTTAAAATGGCTCTATATTTATAAATTTTCAAAGTTTTTAAATTTCGTATTAGGGATATATGTTTAAAGATCCATACTTTCAGAAAACGTATAAAGATAAGGGAAGTGGATACCTAAAGAGAAACAGGGAAATCATTTGTTTGTTAGGAATATTTTGATATCTAAAGCAGGCTTTTCAAGATAATCCATTTTAAAGATAAAATAGTCTTTAAAATCGATTATCGAGATAAATTTGCACAAAATAAATCAATGTTTCAAATAAAAAGTACTTTTGATCACCCGACTTTCGGTAAAAAAGTTGACCAGCGTTAATTTACAGATTGTAGTAAGTACCAACAAAATGTAAATGCAAAAGTGTCATTTTATAAATCCAACTTATTAGAAAAGCTAAATACTGATATGAAAAAATTAACTCGTCAACCAGGAATCGAACCTCGGGCCTTTGGATATCTAGTCCAGTATGCTACCGCTACACCAAAGACGACTGTGACGTAACAGCCAACCTTTTCATATCATTCTTATTTTTTATTTTGACAGTATACTTGTGTCGAAGTTATTATTCATATATATTTATTTGTGTATACTTAAGCATCAACAATACGATGTTTGTCCAAATTCCATTTCGGTTACGTAAGACAAACTGTAGAAGACTTTAGCGTATACTATATAGACAAATTTTATTGGAATTTGGACAAACATCGTATTGTTGACGCTTAAGTATACACAAATAAATATACAGGTTGTCCCAGAACAACCTGGAACCCTTCGGTGAAGTTGTGCCTTAGGTCAAGACGAACTCATTTTACCATATAACATAGGTCCGGAAATGATTTGTTTATCCACTAGCCGCCATTTTGTGTTTTTTGCTTTATAATTTATATCTACACAACGCGTTGTCCGATTGAATTGAAAATTGGGACGATTGTTGCTTTAGCATAGACCAATAATAGAAAAAAATTTGAATTTTCAAAAATGTATTTTCACAAAATGGCGGCTTTTAGAAAAATTCAAAAAATTCATAAATCTGCTTGTTTTTGACTTACGTAAGTGTGAATTTTTCTGTTTGCTTTTAGAAAAATTCAAAAAATTTATAAATCTGCTTGTTTTTGACTTACGTAAGTTTGAATTTTTTTTAAAGCCGCCATTTTGTAAAAATACATTTTTGAAAATTAAAATTTTTTTCTATTATTGGTCAATGCTAAAGCAACAATCGTCCCAATTTTCAATTCAATCGAACAACGCGTTGTGTAAATATAAAGTATAAAGCAAAAAACACAAAATGGCGGCTAGCGGATAAACAAATCATTTCCGGACCTATGTTATATGGTAAAATGAGTTCGTCTTGACCTAAGGAACAACTTCACCGAAGGGTTCCAGGTTGTTCTGGGACAACCTGTATATGAATAATAACTTCGACAGATGTATACTGTCAAAATAAAAAATAAGAATGATATGTAAAGGTTGGCTGTTACGTCACAGTCGTCTTTGGTGTAGCAATAGCATACTGGACTAGATATCCAGAGGCCCATATCAGTATTTAATTAAAATTCATTCAATGAAATTTGTCTATATAGTATACGCTAAAGTCTTCTACAGTTTGTCTTACGTAACCGAAATGGAATTGGGACAAACATCGTATTGTTGACGCTTAAGTATACACAAATAAATATATATGAATATTAGAAATGTTTTTTGAAACTTGCTATCCTTTGTTCTTTCCGTATTTGAAAGATGTTTAATGGGCAAAATCGATTCGAGAAAATGGTGGTTTAGTGGGAGGGAATAACACAAAATTTTGAATTATTTTCTTGATAGTGATAAAAGTTATTGTAATAAATAAATTAACTGCACGTAATTACCTAATTATGTTTTCTAGAAATAAGTCTAGTATACCCGGAGAGATAGGTTTAAGAATAGGTCGTTATAGATAGACTTAAAGATGTGCAAGTTATTGGTAAATATAAACGAACGAGGAACATACTGTAAACAAGAATTCTACCGAGTATACTTGCCTTCTAGCAAATGTGTTCCCAGCCACAGAGTTGCTCTTTTCCTTTTGTTTTGTGTTACTAATCATTGTTGGCTTATTAGTTAGTTAGTTCTACATATCTGTATGATGGTATCTTTCTGATAAATATATTGCTTGGGGTCTATCATTCTGAAGGTGGTGTGGTCTTGTAAAATATTCAAAGATGATAATACATTATTAGGATTCTGTAGAAGAAAAGAAGTCTCTAAATAAACAACATGCTTTTGAAAAATAGATGTTGGGCCTGAAAATAGTTGTCTAAATAACATTATATCAGTGACGTAACATGGGTACCACCCACTGCGTATATCGATAGTGCCACCCCAAGAAGAGTCATTAACAATCAAATTGGAATATTATAATACAATCATAGTAAAATTTATAAAAAAACCTAAAATAAAAAAAACCTAACCCTTTAAATAAAAAACCTAATTACTCCATAGTCAATTCGTATAAAAAATAGATGTTGTTTTGAATTTCTCTTCTTTGAAGTTAGTTATCGATCGATTCAAACAACTTTTCAAACAACAACGATTCCAACCAGAACGATTTTGGGGGAATCACAAATCGAGTCAAAGCGCCATTCCATTTTAGCATTGACGTACACTCCCGTTCAAAAAAATGAACCAACCTGACTTGTTAGTTTTCTTACATTTCATAAAACTCGCCATTTTTGTTACTCTCTGTATAATGTATAATTCTATTAGTATATTCACCAAGAATATAATATATAGGTACGTTCATAGAGAAACAACATCTAAAATCTGGCGCTGTGCTAGTGCTATCCAGAACGTAGTACATAGATAGATAGATTGTAGCGGCTGCCCTGGACGGCTCCCCTACACTTCGACCATAAGGTCCACTGTGATGCCTAAGGTCGTGCGGATGTGAGTGGAGTGGAATTTTTCTGTGTAGACTAGGAATTGATAGTATGTATATAGATATCGTTGAATTTTAGCGGTAAGTTAATTTTATGGAGTTTTTGAAATTTTAGTTTTTTGTGGTCAGGTGCCACCATCGAATGGGTTGAACAAGATGCGGATGCATAGATGATTATGCTCCCATATAGTCTTGCATTCTATTGAATGATATTAAAATTAAATTGGGAAACAATTATTTAATTTGGGTAAAATGAAGAATTTTTATCTAATACTTATTTTTAGCACGTCGTGCTTAATTTTATAAAGATCACTTAAAGCTTATATGACCAGTGAAAAAAAGGGCGGTTAATTCACAAAACTATCGGCGTATGGACAAGAACGAAGTAACCGGCTATGCTTGAGAAGGTTTTCTGCAATTTCCTTCACGAACTCCAGATGAATATCGGTATAGTTCGTATCAGAGTCGACTGTAGCCGCATATTCCACCAATTCCTAGTCACAATGGACCTTATGATCGAAGTGTAGCCCGTCCAGGTAGCCTCTACAATCTATCTATCTATCTATCTAGAGCTTATATTCATAATAATCAATTAAATTAATAATATTATAATATTATAAATTAATAATAATTATATAAAGATCAGTTAAATTTATTTTTCAATTTATACCTAGAGATATATAAAAAGTTTGTTTGTTTGTCACTAATGCTGAAATGCTCTGAACCATGTATGATTTTTAATCCATTGATGATTAGTTATTTGGTTTAATGAAATATTCAACATATAGCTAATTATTTGGAATTTGGTGTATGTGAACTTTGACGAATCATTGGTCAAAGTACTGAAGCTGCATTTAGCATTTGGTACTATTGCTAAACTATTGTTATAACTCTTAATGATAGTATAATAAGAATGCCATAGTCAAAAATGAACGAGTACTAATCCGTGGGATACTTAAAAAATACTAAACCCATAGTGCAATAGCTGAAAAAAAAACAATTCATCACACTTCAACGGAACCGTTGGTGATACAAACAATATCATGCTTAATCGATAGTAATTTAAATGTACTCATTGTCAGTCAACTTTATAAAATATATACAAGTTTATTAATATTTACCATTTATTCAGTTTATTAGTTAGTTAGTTAAGTAAAGCTGATATTTGTTAATAATATAGAAATACATTAATAAATCATTTTACGGTAAACATACTTTTGAGAAAAAAATTAATTAATTAATAAATCAAGAAAAGAATGAAGACATTTTGGGTGCTGTTGATTCTACAAGACACTCAATTTTAATTTAATAAAAATTCATGCTTTGGTTTACCCCGAGGTAATCATATTTTTAGAAGATATACGGAGATCAGTTCTTTTTTTTATCGTCATAAAAAAAAGCTGGCGATCTCGTGCATCGCTGCTGGGAGTGATTGGTGGGATCAGTTTCTCCAAGATCTGCTGTGAGCTTGCTCTGCCGAGGCAGGGTGTGCGGGACTTAGCCACTAGCCACGCTGGTCCCTGATAAGATAGTGTGCAATGGATGTAGAGATCGGAATCGGCATTGCTTCGGGCGAGATCCAGTCCGTCCGCGTATTTCGAGAGTTGTAAAATGGAGGCCGGGCCCCAGAGTACTGGGGTAGAACTAAGTCACTTTGCACACGATGGCTGGTTTTTTAAAATTAGTTTAATGATAAATTTAATACCCATAAACAGATGAAAATGCCACATTCTGTAAAAGGAGGCCCGGGTGGCATCTTGGTTATCACTGAAACGTCAAGGGGTCCAAACCCCCCTAAAGATAAAAGGAAATTCCGCGGGAACTTGGCATCGCTTCCAAGTTCCCAGAAGCAAGGTATTGTGATATATTTTTTGATTAAGAAATAGGGTGACTCAAGCGACTTTAAGTCGGTGAGCGCTTTTTTAATAGTTCAAAAACTATACGAGGCTGTAGGGCGTCATAAAGACGTTAAAAAAGTTAACAATGGGTTGTTGGTAAACTTTCGGCCAACAAGATCATCAACTAAAAGTTATTATGACTCAAGATGCTAAGCGATCATGAGGTAGAAGTATCGTGCCATGGAAATTTAAACTGTTCCCAGGGAGTGATCTTTTGCAGAGACCTCATGATTTGCTTGAATTAACTGGACGCAGGATGGTGAGTTGGAAGACTCACCTTTCCTCCAACTTACTTTCAATAGCATTAATTTGCCAGCAACAGTAGATGCTGGCATTCACAAGAAAATCCCCATACGTCCGTACATTCCAGCACCGATGCGATGCTATCGGTGTCAAAGATCTATCGGTGTCGAAGTATCGGTACCGTGACACACGGCAGGTAGATGGGAACGGCCTCAAATTTGTGTAACGGCCTTAAATTTGACAGTGCAATGAGTCAATTACACAATTACATGTGTGAATTGTGGAAGTAGTGCCTCGGCAAGGTCGAGGAACTGCGACAAACACAAGAAAGAGATGGCTATCCAGAAAGTGAGAGTTCTGGATAAGCTCACTTATTCTGATGCGCACAGGAGGGTGATGGCTTCTATCCCCTTTAGCTGACGCTTCAACTCTGGCTAAAGACCTCGCTCCGCTGAGGTATCTTTGTCTCTTTACCCTTCAAAACTATTCGTCGAACTATTTTTGAATTGTTTTGGTACAATTTTCTAAGAGTGTACGTACACATTATTCAGTTTTTCGTTCTTCATCAACGACGCTTGTTGTCGATAACCGGTTGTCTGGTCCGCAAGTTATACCCTGGTTCTATTGCCCTAGCCTCTGGCTCGTCCGCACTTGGTACATCCCGTCGTCTTCCACTACTTCCATGCCTCAGACCCCCCAATCGATCTGGAAGTAGTTGGTCGAACACCTTGTTCCCCACATTTAATCTTCCCAGATTCCCATTAGCGGCAGTCCTTGCGCTGGCCGGTTTCAAGAGACCTCCACGTATATTTGTGCGAGGCACTGTATCTAGTATATAGACACCAGCTGGTAAACATCTCAGCACCCTGTAATGGCCTTTCTACTTCGGTGCCAATCCACTATGGACACCTTCCATCTTACTGCTGAGCACTTAGTTAACGAGTCCCATTTCCATTGGTAATTTTCCTCAGCATGGGCAAATATTGTTTGTCGAGCTATCTCTCCATTCTCTTTGCGTACTTTTTCTCTCTCATTAACCCATTCTTGCAGGTCTTGAGGTTCTTCTTCGACTTGTATTTGCCAAATTTTAGTGCATTTCTTTATAACACTTTTTTTTTTATCCGTTTTTTTTTTTTTTTTTAATTTTTAATGCATTTTTTCATAACAGATTTTCAGTTTTTTGTACATACATTTTGTTTTTTTTTGTAAACATTTTTTTTTTGTAAAAATTTTTTTGAAGTCGGTTTTAAAAAAAATGTTCTTATTTTCCCTTTAGAATGAGTATATCCTTTCAAAAAAACAAATTTCGCAGAAATCGGTTATCACATATAAAATGGGGATTTTTCTCGATTTCCCCGGGGAACCCCTCATCAGAATGCGATTTGGTGGCAATGAGACCAATGGGAAGCCAAACCCTTTGAAACAAAAAAAAATTAAACATTATATCACATGCATACGTTTCACTATGTATATAAATGCTTAACGATTTGTTATTACGCAAGTAGACATCTATGTACATGATTCCGAAGCACATAATTGTAATGACAGTGTATAGTAATATTTATTAATCTACTTCGTGGAAACTTCGATAGATGACTGTATGCATACCATTTCATGGGGTTTCAATTTTACAGTGGCCACAACGGCATACATATATATATATATATATATATATATATATATATATATATATATAAATATATATATATATATAAATATATAAATATTTACCGGTGTTATCACTCTACAAGGCTGTATCAAAATAATAATTTTTTCAAAAAGCACTATGAAAATATTTTTCAGGATACCGAAAAAATGACCCTGTTAAAACGGCAGCTCTTTTTTAACCTTTGGAATTTTATAGCTTCCGACCTATAAGGCCAGAGCATATTTTTGTAGGAAATTAAACGCTCTACAAAATAGGTTTTCCTTAATATATTGATATATCTTCTATATATCCTTCAGGAGTTCTTCATCGTTAAAGTTGACCTTACCAGAAATTTTGATGTTTTTTTACTTTTTTGGCGAATTTATCAGACTTATTATTAAATTTTGCTCTAAATAATCTTTTTTAATACCTTTCTTAGATGCTGAGAGTATCTTAAGTTCATTTTAATAGTAGTTCTGTCCAAAATTCTTAGTTTTAGACGCTTTACATTGATATTAATATTTTAAAAATATTGAATTTTTACTATAAAACCTCATATTTTTTAAGTAGATCTATTTTTATAGAAAAAAAATTATCTAAAATTAAGAAATCGTCATCAATTGAAATTATTTGAGCTTGAAAATATTTTGTCCGGCTGGACCAATGAGGTTTTAAGAGGTGTTCTCTTCTATCCATCCAAATATTAAAATGCAGCTCTCATAAACCAGAGCTGCACCTGATGAAATGTACGAAATGTTCTGTCGGTGCCCCTCGCTTTTTGGAAGTGATGAGAGATCTGATCTGATATTAGCTACAGATTTCAAGAATGAAAGGTATGCGATAGTTTACATAACTTACATACTCTTAAATGTCGCACATGTGTAATTACAGACAGTAAAAGCATTTAGGATAAAAAGCTCTTTCAGTCCCAGCTGCTGCATTTGATGAGTGGAATAAATATTGGTTTAAAATTTTCCTCTGTCAGGTTTTCTAAATAATATATTTTAGTGAGGAGGTGTATTTGCAGTTAGAATTACTGAAAGGTCGACATCTTCCCCAATTACAGCCATTGGATGTTTTTGTTTGATAAAAATCTAAGCGATTTTTATCAAACATCTGATCTGGCAGACTTCAGAAGAGGCTGCTCATCCACTAATCTCACTTGCAACTGTAACCTAAGTCATAGAAAAAAGTAAAGAATGTAACATTGCTATATTTTTGGCATTTATTGACTACTACAAAGCTTTTGATACTGTGAAACATGAATGTATCTGGAGAGCACTCATGAAGTGCGGTATTCAGAATAAATACATCCGTTTGATCCAAAATATAACCGCAGAGATTTCCTATAAAAAGAGGTCTTCGGCAGGGCGATCCAGTCTATTTGATGAACTAACATGGGAAAACCTTGGGATAAAAATAGATGGGGTATACCTATCGAATTTAAGGTTTTCAGATGATATAGTCTTGTTTGTATCCAATAGAAAAAAATATTCGATACGCAGAAAGCTGTGTTAACTTAGCGAATTTCCTTAGAATACATAAATCACTCCCTAGCGGTCATAATTTAAGTGCGATCAAAATGAAATATAATATCTGATATGACTTTATTATTTGCAAAATTTATTAATAGCCAAAATAGAACGATATATAACGATTATAGTTTATAGTTACTATGGAAACGACAATCAAAATTTTTTTCAATAAAATATATTTTATGTATTCGTGTCAAACAAACAGATGTTATGGAGGTTGTTCGTAATGTCCATCACCCGTATCTTATTCGCGCTCTATGTCCCGCTCATCTCAACTTGAGGAACTTTACTGTCACTACCACGTCTTTTGCCTGGGTTTTTTTTTTGCGAATTTCGCTGGAACGTATTTGGCCAGTTTTCCGTATATTTAGTAATGAACGCTTTATGCTTCTAAGGCATGTGCGTAGTTTCTTTAGTTCCTTATTTGGGTAAGCGTTGGTTTGGGATCCGTTAGTTAAGATGGGTAGGATACATGTTCTATAGTATTCTTATTTCCAAAAGAAATAGTTTGTCCGAGATACTTGAGGATGCTAACCGTTTCTAAGTCTTTATCTTTAAATTTCATGTTTAAATCAAGGCCAGCACTTGACATAGTCTTAGTTTTATTCGTGTTTATTTGTAATCCCATCCTTTCACTTTGAAAGATGAGTTCGTTTATCATATGTTGTAGTTAGTAGCGAATTTCCTCCAAAGAAAATGCAGCTATTATTTTTCCACCAATGTTGGAATTTCGTAAAAATTTCTTCAAATGTCCATCGCTCCTACATATTAGATGTTAAACATCACTATCGTTAAAATTTGTATACATGTATATATATAATTTACTTATATATATATATATATGTATATATATATATATAAGTAAATTATACCGATTCAAATGAAATTTGGTATTTGAGTCGCTTTTGGTATTCTAAAGGTCAAGTTCGTTAATGGGTAAAATTGGACGAGGGGAAAGGGGGTTTAGAGGGATGGGGAAACACAAAAATTGACTATCTCTCTTGATATTTGAAAAATCGAAAAATTTATCAGGAGTTAAGTTGTAGGTACTAAGTTTTACTGTAATTTTGTTTCTTATCATTTTTCTGTTACACTAATATTTACTTGAAAGTTAAAATTATAAATATCTCTATTCACATTAGAGTTTGAGAAAAATGATCAAGTAATGCGTTGTAGTAAACTTGATTTTCTACAATTTTACTCCTTAGACATTTTTCGATTATTAAGAAACATATGTAATATTTTGTGTTTGTTTGACACGAATACATAAAATATATTTTATTGTAAAAAATTTTGATTGTCGTTTCCATAGTAACTATAAACTATAATCGTTATACATCGTTCTATTTTGGCTATTAATAAATTTTGCAAATAATAAAGTCATATCAGATATTATATTTCATTTTGATCACACTTAAATTATGACCGCTAGAGAGTGATTTATGTATTCTAAGGAAATTCGCTAAGTTGACGCAGCTCCTGCGTATTGAATTTTTTTTTCTATTGGATACAAACAAGACTATATCATCTGAAAACCTTAAATTCGATAGATATACCCCATCTATTTTTATCCCAAGGTTTTCCCATTTTAGTTCATCAAATAGAGTGGATCGCCCTGTCGAAGACCTCTTTTTATAGGAAATCTCTGCGGTTATATTTTGGAGCAAACGGATGTATTTATTTTGAATAACGCACTTCATGAGTGCTCTCCAGATACATTCATGATCCACAGTATCCAAATCTTTGTAGTAGTCAATAAATGCCAAAAATATAGGAACGTTATATTCTTTACTTTTTTCTATGACTCTTCTAAAGTCTGTCTGATCAGATGTTTGATAAAAATCTAACCGATTTTTTATGCGATTTTGCAGTATTCTTGCAAATACATTTAGTCTGGTTCACATGTACGATTTTTCAAAAAATTTTTGAATAGTCTCCGAAAATTACGACCAAGGTGTCATTCGATCCGGATTATTGTGTAGATCATTTAAGGAAAGGTTCCAAAAGGGGCCGAAAAAAATAGCAAAAGTTATAAACAATAAACTAAAAAAAAAAGTGGGGGTTTAGTTTTTTTTTAATATCTCGAAAAATATTCAAGATTTTCGAAATGTTAAAAAAGATTTGAAAAGATCATTAAATTTGCTAAAAAAAAGTCCGCACATCCGGAACTGTATCTCCAGTATTTATAATTTTTACAGAGCCTTGAAAATAGTGCCAAAAACGGGTAGTCTGACTTTTACGCGCGCTGCGTCACTCTGACGCAGTAACTAAAAAAATTATTTAAACATCTTAAATATGAATATTAAGGAATGATAAAATTCATGTAGTATTGGGATACATGAATGAACAATAATCCGCGGTTAAAAAATTTCCAATTTTTTCATTAGTTATGCTTTTGTTAATTAACAACTTTTTCTGCAGTAAATGTTAACAGAAAAACCGCGATAATTATTGAACTAAAGCCTTAGGATTTTTTTCACTTCGTCGAGTTATTCTTAATAGGCTAATAAATAGATCATATTTTTGTAGGAAATTAAACGCTCTACAAAATAGGTTTTCCTTAATATATTGATATATCTTCTATATATCCTTCAGGAGTTCTTCATCGTTAAAGTTGACCTTACCAGAAATTTTGATGTTTTTTTACTTTTTTGGCGAATTTATCAGACTTATTATTAAATTTTGCTCTAAATAATCTTTTTTAATACCTTTCTTAGATGCTGAGAGTATCTTAAGTTCATTTTAATAGTAGTTCTGTCCAAAATTCTTAGTTTTAGACGCTTTACATTGATATTAATATTTTAAAAATATTGAATTTTTACTATAAAACCTCATATTTTTTAAGTAGATCTATTTTTATAGAAAAAAAATTATCTAAAATTAAGAAATCGTCATCAATTGAAATTATTTGAGCTTGAAAATATTTTGTCCGGCTGGACCAATGAGGTTTTAAGAGGTGTTCTCTTCTATCCATCCAAATATTAAAATGCAGCTCTCATAAACCAGAGCTGCACCTGATGAAATGTACGAAATGTTCTGTCGGTGCCCCTCGCTTTTTGGAAGTGATGAGAGATCTGATCTGATATTAGCTACAGATTTCAAGAATGAAAGGTATGCGATAGTTTACATAACTTACATACTCTTAAATGTCGCACATGTGTAATTACAGACAGTAAAAGCATTTAGGATAAAAAGCTCTTTCAGTCCCAGCTGCTGCATTTGATGAGTGGAATAAATATTGGTTTAAAATTTTCCTCTGTCAGGTTTTCTAAATAATATATTTTAGTGAGGAGGTGTATTTGCAGTTAGAATTACTGAAAGGTCGACATCTTCCCCAATTACAGCCATTGGATGTTTTTGTTTGATAAAAATCTAAGCGATTTTTATCAAACATCTGATCTGGCAGACTTCAGAAGAGGCTGCTCATCCACTAATCTCACTTGCAACTGTAACCTAAGTCATAGAAAAAAGTAAAGAATGTAACATTGCTATATTTTTGGCATTTATTGACTACTACAAAGCTTTTGATACTGTGAAACATGAATGTATCTGGAGAGCACTCATGAAGTGCGGTATTCAGAATAAATACATCCGTTTGATCCAAAATATAACCGCAGAGATTTCCTATAAAAAGAGGTCTTCGGCAGGGCGATCCAGTCTATTTGATGAACTAACATGGGAAAACCTTGGGATAAAAATAGATGGGGTATACCTATCGAATTTAAGGTTTTCAGATGATATAGTCTTGTTTGTATCCAATAGAAAAAAATATTCGATACGCAGAAAGCTGTGTTAACTTAGCGAATTTCCTTAGAATACATAAATCACTCCCTAGCGGTCATAATTTAAGTGCGATCAAAATGAAATATAATATCTGATATGACTTTATTATTTGCAAAATTTATTAATAGCCAAAATAGAACGATATATAACGATTATAGTTTATAGTTACTATGGAAACGACAATCAAAATTTTTTTCAATAAAATATATTTTATGTATTCGTGTCAAACAAACAGATGTTATGGAGGTTGTTCGTAATGTCCATCACCCGTATCTTATTCGCGCTCTATGTCCCGCTCATCTCAACTTGAGGAACTTTACTGTCACTACCACGTCTTTTGCCTGGGTTTTTTTTTTGCGAATTTCGCTGGAACGTATTTGGCCAGTTTTCCGTATATTTAGTAATGAACGCTTTATGCTTCTAAGGCATGTGCGTAGTTTCTTTAGTTCCTTATTTGGGTAAGCGTTGGTTTGGGATCCGTTAGTTAAGATGGGTAGGATACATGTTCTATAGTATTCTTATTTCCAAAAGAAATAGTTTGTCCGAGATACTTGAGGATGCTAACCGTTTCTAAGTCTTTATCTTTAAATTTCATGTTTAAATCAAGGCCAGCACTTGACATAGTCTTAGTTTTATTCGTGTTTATTTGTAATCCCATCCTTTCACTTTGAAAGATGAGTTCGTTTATCATATGTTGTAGTTAGTAGCGAATTTCCTCCAAAGAAAATGCAGCTATTATTTTTCCACCAATGTTGGAATTTCGTAAAAATTTCTTCAAATGTCCATCGCTCCTACATATTAGATGTTAAACATCACTATCGTTAAAATTTGTATACATGTATATATATAATTTACTTATATATATATATATATGTATATATATATATATAAGTAAATTATACCGATTCAAATGAAATTTGGTATTTGAGTCGCTTTTGGTATTCTAAAGGTCAAGTTCGTTAATGGGTAAAATTGGACGAGGGGAAAGGGGGTTTAGAGGGATGGGGAAACACAAAAATTGACTATCTCTCTTGATATTTGAAAAATCGAAAAATTTATCAGGAGTTAAGTTGTAGGTACTAAGTTTTACTGTAATTTTGTTTCTTATCATTTTTCTGTTACACTAATATTTACTTGAAAGTTAAAATTATAAATATCTCTATTCACATTAGAGTTTGAGAAAAATGATCAAGTAATGCGTTGTAGTAAACTTGATTTTCTACAATTTTACTCCTTAGACATTTTTCGATTATTAAGAAACATATGTAATATTTTGTGTTTGTTTGACACGAATACATAAAATATATTTTATTGTAAAAAATTTTGATTGTCGTTTCCATAGTAACTATAAACTATAATCGTTATACATCGTTCTATTTTGGCTATTAATAAATTTTGCAAATAATAAAGTCATATCAGATATTATATTTCATTTTGATCACACTTAAATTATGACCGCTAGAGAGTGATTTATGTATTCTAAGGAAATTCGCTAAGTTGACGCAGCTCCTGCGTATTGAATTTTTTTTTCTATTGGATACAAACAAGACTATATCATCTGAAAACCTTAAATTCGATAGATATACCCCATCTATTTTTATCCCAAGGTTTTCCCATTTTAGTTCATCAAATAGAGTGGATCGCCCTGTCGAAGACCTCTTTTTATAGGAAATCTCTGCGGTTATATTTTGGAGCAAACGGATGTATTTATTTTGAATAACGCACTTCATGAGTGCTCTCCAGATACATTCATGATCCACAGTATCCAAATCTTTGTAGTAGTCAATAAATGCCAAAAATATAGGAACGTTATATTCTTTACTTTTTTCTATGACTCTTCTAAAGTCTGTCTGATCAGATGTTTGATAAAAATCTAACCGATTTTTTATGCGATTTTGCAGTATTCTTGCAAATACATTTAGTCTGGTTCACATGTACGATTTTTCAAAAAATTTTTGAATAGTCTCCGAAAATTACGACCAAGGTGTCATTCGATCCGGATTATTGTGTAGATCATTTAAGGAAAGGTTCCAAAAGGGGCCGAAAAAAATAGCAAAAGTTATAAACAATAAACTAAAAAAAAAAGTGGGGGTTTAGTTTTTTTTTAATATCTCGAAAAATATTCAAGATTTTCGAAATGTTAAAAAAGATTTGAAAAGATCATTAAATTTGCTAAAAAAAAGTCCGCACATCCGGAACTGTATCTCCAGTATTTATAATTTTTACAGAGCCTTGAAAATAGTGCCAAAAACGGGTAGTCTGACTTTTACGCGCGCTGCGTCACTCTGACGCAGTAACTAAAAAAATTATTTAAACATCTTAAATATGAATATTAAGGAATGATAAAATTCATGTAGTATTGGGATACATGAATGAACAATAATCCGCGGTTAAAAAATTTCCAATTTTTTCATTAGTTATGCTTTTGTTAATTAACAACTTTTTCTGCAGTAAATGTTAACAGAAAAACCGCGATAATTATTGAACTAAAGCCTTAGGATTTTTTTCACTTCGTCGAGTTATTCTTAATAGGCTAATAAATAGATCCCCGTTGGAAAAATTCAAAAATTTGCATTTTCCAATTTTATATTAACAATTGAAAATACGTCAAAATTTAAGATTAAAAAATAATTGAAAAGAAATTTTTTTTTTTTATAATCCCAAAGAACAATAGAATTTATGATTTTTAGAGAAAAAATGGTTTCTTAATTTTAATATTTAGTTGGTTAATATTTACAATGGTGTTAAAAAATTAAAAAAAAATATTTTTATGTAGCATTTAACATTTAAAAATTGAAACATTCGAGATATCGAAAAAAAAAAATATTTATTGATAATTATTTTTTAATCTTAAATTTTGACGTATTTTCAATTGTTAATATAAAATTGGAAAATGCAAATTGGGGATCTATTTGTTAGCCTATTAAGAATAACTCGACGAATTGAAAAAAATCCTAAGGCTTTAGTTCAATAATTATCGCGGTTTTTCTGTTAACATTTACTGCAGAAAAAGTTGTTAATTAACAAAAGCATAACTAATGAAAAAATTGGAAATTTTTTAACCGCGGATTATTGTTCATTCATGTATCCCAATACTACATGAATTTTATCATTCCTTAATATTCATATTTAATATGTTTAAATAATTTTTTTAGTTACTGCGTCAGAGTGACGCAGCGCGCGTAAAAGTCAGACTACCCGTTTTTGGCACTATTTTCAAGGCTCTGTAAAAATTATAAATACTGGAGATACAGTTCCGGATGTGCGGACTTTTTTTTAGCAAATTTAATGATCTTTTCAAATCTTTTTTAACATTTCGAAAATCTTGAATATTTTTCGAGATATTAAAAAAAAACTAAACCCCCACTTTTTTTTTTAGTTTATTGTTTATAACTTTTGCTATTTTTTTCGGCCCCTTTTGGAACCTTTCCTTAAATGATCTACACAATAATCCGGATCGAATGACACCTTGGTCGTAATTTTCGGAGACTATTCAAAAATTTTTTGAACAATCGTACATGTGAACCAGACTAATTATACAAAGTAGGAACTAAACTAATTCTATAATTGTCTATAACATCGTTGTTGCCTTTTTTATAGTGAAGACAGATGGTTGCATGTTTCCATTGAAACGGGACACTTTCACTGCACAAGATCGCGTTAAACAAATATGTGAGCATATTTACAAGATTTTCTCCACCAAACTTAAGATACTCATTACAAATTTTATCTGTATTATCTTTTATTGCTTATCTTTTATTTTTTATTATCTTTTATTGCTTTTTAAAGCCTTTGAAATCGCACAAACTTCACTTTTGAGAATTTCCGGTACGTATGAGAATTCAATTGAATGTTGAAGTTGACATGGTTGAGTTTTCAACTGTACTTTAGATTCATATAGGTTTCGGTAAAAATTTGTTGCCGCTAACATTATATGTTTTCTTTTACTATCGTGTGTTCCTTTCGTGTCGATTGCATCCATGTTTTAGCGTTAAATAGATGTTTGTTTGATTTTTCAATGGCGATGTGATTTTCTTAGGTTTCCAGTATTAAATAGTTATTTGATACTGTTCTAATGTCTTTCTGATCGATCTCTTGATTAATTTGTTCGTTTCTGTTAATTCCACTTTCTGTTGTATGGATTTATTTTAAATTTTTTTGTGAATCGATCTTGTTTCTATTAGTTTTTTAGTGTTTTGATTCGCCAATTTTAAATCAGTTTAAGATTGACATTCGATCAATTAAGATCAAAATTTAATATTGTTATTTGTTCAATCAAGTCAGTTTGAAATAAACATTGTTGCACTGAATTAGAAAGAGAAATATACTCAGATATTTGTGGAATTAAATTAAATTCAAATTTTTAGTTTTCAAACCAAATAAAACCAGGTTTGAAATAGAATCATAAAGTTTTTATTTTTATTTAATTTTGTTTTTTTCAAGTGTTGTTTTAATTGACATAAATTTAGTAAACTTTTACTAATATTTTATGTTTTTTTGCTTGTTTGTTGTGTCGATAGGAATCAGTTGTAGATTCTACAGCGCTCCTTTGATATTATGTTTAGTTCCGACTTTGTAACGGTTGAAAAGTTTGATCGCAGAAAAAAATTTGGATACAGGTGTTCATAAAATGTCCTAATTAGTCCATTTCCGTAAATTGTTCGGTCCTCCATCTAAAGGCTTCTATTTCATGCAGTAATACATATTATTTTACATGTAACTTTATAGACTAAGAGTTGGCTACATAAAAGAGAACTTATCGAACATAGTCATGATTTTTACTCATAAGTTTCCCATTATATCGTCAAAGCAAGAGCCGCATATGGCAGAAGTCTCAGGTGTGGCCGAGATTGTTGGTAAGGGGTGAAAAGAGTTTTGGTAAAAAAAGACGATCGAAAATAGTTCTTAAAATTTGTGTAGTATTACATGTTGAAAACAGAAAATGTTCCCAGAAGTGTAGGTTGAGGCCCAACCGCCTCCCAGAAGCGGTAAAGTGGTTAACTTTGAGTTGAAATTGAAAATATAGTTCTGCAAATTTGTTTACCGCAAGTTTAAGATAAAATTAGGTTAAAAGCTAAGGTTAAGTTAAAAGTGAGGCTAAATAACCAAAAAATTTAACTTTCGGAAAAAATTTTTAATATATGTAAAAATAATAGACCATTATATGTGAGTTAATTTATTATTAACGTATGTGTGAAATATCCTTTCTTGTGATTGGTATACCTACTTTGACCATGTGAAGGAAGTGGTTGATATAAAAGAAATATTAAACAATTATGGAATTATAATTGTTAAAAAAACATGCAATTCATAATTTTCAAGCTAATTTTATCGTGTGAGCAACAATGTAATGTTTTTATATCAACAATTTTTAATGCGATGGAACTTTCATCAAAACTATCACTTGTAAAAATGAGCTTTATTATTATTACTCGTGTAATATTGAAAATCGAAATAAATCTTATGGTAGAACTAAATTTAAAATTTTACGAAACAATTACACCGTACTAACATAAGTAACTGGCAACGTTGAACAAACAAAATATTGCATACAAACATACTTCAGCCCATGCACAAATAAAATCACTAGAGAATTAAGGAATCATAATCTAAAAATACCGAGTGTTAGTAAAAATAAAATTAAACAGTTACTGGACAACCCTAAGGATAAAATTATCAATGAAAAACAATCGGGCATATATGGGGTCAGTTGCCAAAACTGTTCAAAAATTTATGTTGGTCAAAGTCGTCGCCAAATCAGAACTCGAATCAAAGAACATCTGGCTCATGTGAAATTTGGGAGAACCGAAAAATCGTGTATAGCTGCGTACATTATTGAGAACAACCCCAAAGTTGACAAATCGAATTTAAAACTACTAAAATCGGTACAAAACCCCACAGAATTAGATGCATACGAAAGTATCTATAAACACAGATTAAGAAAACAGATAATGAATTTAGACAATGGTCCAATTCCAAATTCTGATTTAATAAAATTAAACCATTTTCAAAAAAATTTAATACCTGAATATCAAGGTTAGCTTTGATCAACACTCTAACCTTATTGACAATAGCAACATCGCATGTTCAGAAAAGTTAACCGCCAGTAAATGGGTTGGACTCTGAACACACTTAATCCCTTAATTGCTCAGTCAACTCAAATGATATTTCAGTCAGTTCTTTTATCATATATAAAAGACAAAACTTGAGAGACCTGCACCACATTAGCAACGAGCAACATATCTCTGACTCCATATTCCAAAAATAGTTACGATTAGCTAATTCATACTGATAATGACTATCTTGTAGTCGAAATACGTATTTATAAAATACAAATAATTGTTCTAGGAATTGGGCCTAGATTTGGAATATAATTTTAACTATTTTCGTCTATAAAAGTTAGTTCTATTTATAAAATAATGTATTTGACCATTATATTTCGATAATAACGATTATTGTAACCTGTGTTTTATCAGGTATTTATGTTTTATGAATTATGTTTTATCAGGTATTTTATTAAATCAAGTAGACACGATTATGATAAATATTTTTGTACATACCTAACCCATGAAAGTGGAATATAACTATCCGATGTTCCAAAATTTAAATTAAAGACAGAAGAATGTAACTATTTTTTGACAATGTTATTTACTTCGCAGTATAATAATCGAAACCGAAATTTTCACCTTATCTCCACAAGAGTCTAATAACAACTGCTTTCAGGTCACCAGAGTCTATCATAATCATTAACAATCAAAAAATATAATTATTGTACATCGTTTGCCACTCGGGAAAATCGATAAAGGGGGAAGAGGGGCTTGTAGGGAGAAGGAAACACAAAATTATCTAAACATAAAATCGCTTAGAGAATTGAAAAATGGAAAAATGTATAAAAAGTCGAGCTATAGAAAATTCCTTTAATTACACTTTTGTGTCTATTCAACCAGCCAATTAGCCGAGCTGTCTAAGGCGTCATGTCTGCGCAGTATGGACAATAAACTGTCAGCGTATGGACAAGAACGAAGTAACCGGCTATGCTTGAGAAGGTTTTCTGCAGTTTTCTTCACGAATTTCAGATGAATAACGGCATGGTTCCTATCATAGTCGGCTGCAGCCGCATATCCTACCTATTCCTAGCCTACACACAAATTCCTTCCACTCCACTCACATTCTCACATCCTAAGGCATCACAATGGACCTTATGGTCGAAGTGTAGCCCGTCCAGGGCAGCCTTTACAATCTACCTCAATATTGTCTATTCATTTTTTCTGTTTCTGGAATTTTTAATGATATTTAAATCCCAAATATCTGTATATATTATAATTTAAGAAAAATTTTTATAAATTTTAATGCTTTTATATCAATTAAAGGCCTCCTCCCCCCTTACCCGTAGGCCGATTTTACTCGTTAACGAACTTGGTCTATCTAATACCAAAATCATATCACATTCAAAATTTCCTTTTGATCGGACTAAAACCGTGACCGATAGAGAGTACAAATACATGGAAAATATAGTTATTTATATATATATATATATATATATATATATATATATATATATATATATATATATATATATATATATATATTTATATATATATGTATATAAATGTTTATATATATTTATATATATATATATATATATATATATATATATATATATAAATATATATATAAGCATATTATAAATATATTAAATATTTATATATATTTATATATATATATATATATATATGTAACCACACAGTTTAATCCAATCGGTATATTAGAGTAGTGTGCTCCTTGTATTGTGTTTCTGCTGATGACGTTTATTATGCCTTTTAAATTTTTTGTTCAGAATTTGATGGTATTGAAAATAGTCTAAAAGTTTACAAAATAATAGTTAATTAAGATCTGTTTAAAAAACAAAAGTGATGTATGTATTCATTCCGAAGAACTTCGCTCAGAATGAATAAAAAGAAAAGTTGATGAGGTTCCGGCGTAACGAATTTTTTTATTCATACTAACTTTATTTCGAATGTATGATTATATATACTAATAAAAATTATTATAATATTTTTTTTTTAATTTTATTAAAAGAAACTATTTAAATCCCACTATTAACCTTTAAGATAGAGAGTACTAATTTTTTAATTATCTCAGATTCTTATCTAGTATCTAAGTGAATCGGTCACGACTGTAGTGGGGGGGAGGGGGGTATATATTAATATATAGTTCTCAACATCATAATAGAAATAAATTTCGAATTTAAATATGTTACGTAAACTAAAATATGAAAGCTTCTTTTCTTGAACTTGAACAATGAAACAAAATCAGTGCCTTGATTCTAACCACCAAATTTTTCAAACACATTGCATCACCCAAACGTAGTATAGACTGGATTGTATTAATAAATATCTCTTCTATATTATGTGCTTTGCTATCAATGAACAAATTGAAATTTCATTTCATGTCACGAGTCATTGACGACAATACATATTATAGAATATGTAGATATAATATCATTGGCGACTATAATATATATATATATATATATATATATATATATATATATATATATATATATATATATATATATATATATATATATGTACAGAATGCGAATTGATAATATGTTATTGTAAAAAAAGTGTAAACAAACTTTTTATTGTTGTAGCAGTTCATAACAATTATACAAGTCAATAAAAATTACACCTAAAACCGTACATACCATACATACATTAGACCAATCCAAGTGGCCGAGTGGTCTAAGGCGTTATGTCTGTGCAGTATGCCTACTTGGAAATTGGGAGGTTATGGGTTCGAATCCCGATATCAGCAGTGTGTCAATTATTAAGAAAAAAACAAAAAGAACGAGGTAACCGGCTATGCTTGAGAAGGTTTTCTGCAGTTTCCTCCACGAACTGCAGATGAATATCGGCATAGTTCACATTATAGTCCGCTGCAGGCGCATAAACTACCTAATTCCTAGTCTATACACCAAAATTCCTTCCACTCCACTCACATCCTCACATCCTTAGGCATCACAATGGACTTCATAGTCGAAGTGTAGCCCGTCCAGGGCAGCCTCCACAATCTATCTATCTACCATACATACTATTAAGTCTTAACTACCAAAAACCTTGACTTTAAGATACTGCACTACAAACAGACCGCTGTAGGTAAGGTCAAAAGCAGCCATAAACTATACATTGAATAGTTAATAGTATACAACACATTACATCTGCATTTTATCACACTCACAACCGCTCTGGAAAATTTTATGCGCCTAACTTTTTTTTGATTTATGGAGAAGCAACGTGATAATTTGAAGGACAATTGGTTAGAATAAAAGTTACCTATGGCCACATGCAAAAATCACATAAGGTGGAGAGAGATATTCCTTGCTCATGATTGAAAGTGAGCAAAGCAAGTGGCCGGTTAAGACTTCAGGCGCAACATAAGTCTCTCCCCCTGATAGAGAAAAGTGTACGGAAGAGACAAAGATCTTACTGTAAGACTCTCTAGTATGCTACATGGATGGTCCAAACTAAAAGTGCGTCAATCAGAGGCGGAGTATAAGTGAAAAACAGGGTTGTTAAAGCTAGCTATGTACTAGGGCGATACGCTTCTGTTTTTCAAACAGTGGTTTATAACATACTTTCAGTGGAAAAATATGGAGAAAGCCCGAAATTTCTGTTTGAGTTCGAGCTCGAACTGGTGAGTTTGCTGGCCGTTTCGTTGCCCTCAACTCCACAGTACAAAAAGTCCTGGTATCCAAAATAAAGTGACCATTTTTATCCTTGTCAGCCTCTCCAGTCATTTTGCACATTCGAAATCAAGAGGATATATTAAACCAGCTTGCCTAGCAAACCTCTATGTAGCCTTTAACATAGGTTGTGTTGGCGTATTCCGACATAACCGTTCCTGTGCCTGAGCATCAGAGCTACTACTCACCGATACTGGTTTGTCCTGTGTGTCGGTGAGCGGATAATAAGGTGAGCGGATAACTATTCATCAATAGTTATAAGAGAAAGATACAGTTCATATGTATTTATTTGTGTATACTTAAGCGTCAACAATACGATGTTTGTCCAAATTTCATTTCGGTTACGTAGACAAACTGTCCTGGTTGACGATTGATTCCTGGTTGACGAGTTAATTTTTTCATATCAGTATTTAATTAAAAATTCAATGACATTTGTCTATATAGTATACGCTAGTCTCCAACAGTTTGTCAACTTAACCGAAATGCAATTTGGACAAACATAGTATTGTTGACGCTTAAGTATACACAAATAAATACATATGAATAATAACTTCGACAGAAATAATACTGTCAGAATAAAAAATAAGAATATGGAAAAGTTGGCTGTTACGTCACAGTCGTCTTTGGTGTAGCGGAAGCACGCTGGACTAGATATCCAGAGGTCCGAGGTCAGAGGTTTTCATATCAGTATTTAATGAAAGATACAGTAGTAAATGAACCTCGTAGTTAATATCGTAAGAATAATAACAGTCCTTTTTAAATATTTTGTTAAATATTTTGCTATGCTCAGCATATTTTGAGCTATACAATAACGATAAACTATTTTAAGCTATTTTATTTCTGATGATATTAATTTCAAAACCAAATCAAAAGTTTTAAAAAGTGTTTAAAAAATCGCAAACTTTCATAATGCAATCGTTATGTCGACAGTATTTCAAATTGTATTTACTAGTTTTGTAGTAACAATTTTAAAATTTTAAAATTAGGAATTAGGTGAATAAGCGTAAAATTGTAACCCCAAAACTGATAAAGTCTCATCGAGCAAATATTATACACTGCTTATTATGCTTTTTTTTTTCATTTCAGATTGACTATAGTCGATTTTAAGAAAATCCCGTTGGTGGACACACAAGGATGAGACTATCAACTTTCACTGGGCATAAAATGTTCCTCCGTAAATATTTTTTCAAATAATTGAAACAATTATTTAGAGTTTAAAACAATTAACTGTAGAAACAAACGAGATAGAGTGTTTACCGTATATCGTTTTAGGGCTGAAAATAAAATAAGCAAAATACTGATACAAAATAGCAGCTGATAAATAGCCGCATCATCTAAAAAAAATTTTGAATGCTTGTTGTATTTCAATTCTTTATATATAGTACAATACTGTGTAAAAATAATTTTAAATTACCCATAATTCCATGAGTTTTTATTTTAACGAGATCTATTTCACCTATATTTTAACCTATTTTTCTTAATTTGTTGGATATTTTCTATGTTTGAAGTATCGCACTCAATTGTTTTTCACATTCTGTATAGTAACGTAAGTACCAGGTATATATCATTGAACTTGTTCAATTGTCGATGTGCTCTTTTATAATGTTTAGTAGTTATTAGTGATTTTATCGTAAAAAATTTTAGTTTTTTACGATAAAATAAAAAATATTTGGCTTTTATGGAATGTTAATGTTTAACTGTTTTTATCACTGATTTCCATTTATCTGGACTGGCTTTACTATCGTTTACAAATATATTATTGTTAATTGCTGGTATAAACTGACTTCATTATCAATGCGCGAACTGTTTATTTTAGTTTTTGATCTGAAATTGTTACAAAACTGTTTTATAAGGAAAAATGTTTCAAACAAGAGTTTGTTAGAAAATTGCAGACAATAAACTTATTCTCCTACGGTTTTCCTTCTATTTCTTACGGTTTTAAAGATGGATATTTCAATTTTGCTTATTCATATTCAGACACACAAAACTTCCGCTCTTTGTCTTTTTACGTTCTTAAGTTATCTTCTCGATGGATGGACAGGCAGACATACGAAAATGGACTAATTAGGATGACTTATACAAACAAATTTCCCAATTTGATTTATACACTGGCGACTACCTTTAGTGCCGGAATGTAAATAATTTGTATGATCATAAATTTTAAATTTACTTGAATTATAAATAAGTGCATAGCATTAAAATTGACGAAATTAAGTAACAAGTCTAAATAGTCCACAGTACAGCATGGTTTCTTTAAAATGATAGTAACCGGCTAAATTTTTGTCCGTAGCTTCCTTTCGACGAGATGCTCAACATTTCTCTCGCGAAAATTCTCGAGGATAGTGACTAACGAAGCGCGTAAGAGAGTAACTTTTATTTGTTTGACGATAGCAAAAATTTTATTAGTAACAGTTAATTTGTTAGTTAAATTAAGAGATAATGTAATAAAGACTTCAAAATACTTGTGTCCTACAAAATGGATGGTGTGACAGGCAGGTCCCCCACCTCAACATGTTCAAATAACGGGATATACATAGTTATTAATAACAAGCTGATTTTTATGCTGGTAATTAATAATGGTATGTATAATTTGATGGCCACCTTGTCCTACAAATTCAGTGGTTCAATTTCCCAGCCTACGCTCTGAACATGTCAATGTAAAATTTTCATATATAAATTAGAGAAATATTTTCTTATTTCAATAACACACAAGGTTTATACATGTTGCAGGTCTCATTTCTTCAACCTTTAGTTCATAAAAGACTTCTAATATTGTTTTTATCGAGAATACACTCAATCGCGCCAAGTAACGGTTATTTAAGTAGTAATTGAAAATGGTGGGGCGGGGGCCTGCCTGTCAAGCCATCCATTTTGTCGGATTACATTTTTTTGAAGTCTTTATTACATTATCTCTCAATTTAACAAACAAATTAACTGTTCCTAATAAAATATATCAAACAAACAAGTTATTCTCATACGCGCTTCATTAGTCACTATCATCGAAAAATTTTGCGAGAGAAAAGTTGGGCGTCTCCTCGAAAGGAAGCTACTGACAAAATTAACTTTTTACTAATCATTAAAACCCTTGCTGTACTGTGGACTAAAAGTCTGAACGGTAACAATTAAAATGTTCTAATGTTGCAACAAAAAAATTAAGATTAATTAATATTTTTAAATTATATTGTTATATTTTTATATTATTATTTTTAAATTAATTATCTTGCATATTTTTTCTATTCATTTTATTGTTTTTGAGTAGTGAAAATATTTAAAAAAACCTAAAATTTTATGTATTACTTGAAATCAAAAAATTCGATCCATAGTAGCTACATAGACCAAGCTTTTCTCAGGTGAAGAAGCTAAAATAGATATGAAATTAAGTTACGAATTAACCTTGGCGACAATAATAATATTCATGATTAGGTATTATTTCATTTAAATTGTAAATATTTTTGTAAATATTAGAGTTACAGAAAAAAAATCATTAGATAAATTGAAGTAAAATTTATTTACTATAACTTTACTAATGTAACATTTTACCAATATTAACCGAGATATTCCAAATTTGGTTTAAAGTTTCCTCCTCCATATCTGGCCAGAGTACAAGGCATTCGAAAGATATTATACCTGGCTGTATGGTTTACTGGCTGGATGACGGACATGCAGAACATATACAATTGCTAGTGTACCACGCCACCACGTGAGGCGTAAGAAGAAACGATAACTCAACTTCTCTGTCACTGCCCCACTCTTATTAAGAAGAAACTTAGCCATTGTCACTTTCTCTGCCTCATAGTGGAAGCTCCTACAATACCGATTATACGAAGCCGCCGATTCTGCCCATGAACGAACGTTAGCTCTGAAATACCCAGAGCATTGAATTGAAATTTATATACATATAAATATATATATATATGTATATAAATTTCAATTCAATGCTCTGGGT
Organism: Nineta flava; assembly: GCA_963920215.1. Classification (NCBI taxonomy): domain Eukaryota; kingdom Metazoa; phylum Arthropoda; class Insecta; order Neuroptera; family Chrysopidae; genus Nineta; species Nineta flava. Next base: position 19,241,088 of record OY986041.1, read on the forward strand.
ATTTCAGAGCTAACGTTCGTTCATGGGCAGAATATATATATATATATATATATCAAAGTCAGCTGCAACCGCATATCCTACCATAAGGTCCATTGTGATGCCTAAGGATGTGAGTGGAGTGCAAGGAATTTTTGTATATAGACTAGGAATTGGTAGGATATGCGGCTGCAGCTAACTTTGATAGGAACTATGCCGATATTCATCTGCAGTTCGTGAAGGAAATTCGAAAACAAACCTTCTCATACATAGCTGGTTACTTCGTTCTTGTCCATACGCAGACAGTTTAGTCAATCGGGAATCTAACACATAACCTCCCAGTTTCCAAGTAGGTAAACTGCACAGACATAATGCCTTAGACCACTTGGCCACTTGGGCATCACTAAATTCCCACTCTTAAATAGCATCAAACAAACATCAATTTACATCATATCACAAGCAGTCAGATGTTTGTAAGTATTTACTATAAGAAATGCTTTTGAAAACAGACATATATATATTTATATATATATATATTAATATATATATATATATTTATATATATATATATATATATATATATATATATATATATGTATATATATATATATATATATATATATATATATATATATTTGATGCTATTTAAGAGTGGGAATTTAGTGATTCCCACTTAATTATATATATATATATATATAATATATATATATAATATATATATATATATATATATATATATATATATATTAATATATATATATATATATATATATATATATATATATATATATATATATTAATATATATATATATATATATATATATATATATATATATATATATATATATATTATATATATATATATATATATAATTAAGTGGGAATCACTAAATTCCCACTCTTAAATAGCATCAAACAAACATCAATTTACATCATATCACAAGCAGTCAGATGTTTGTAAGTATTTACTATTAGAAATGCGTTTGAAAACAGACATATATATATATTTATATATATACATATATATATATATATATATATATATATATACATATATATATATATATATATATATATATATATATATATATATATATATATATACAGGTTGTCCCAGAACAACCTGGAACCCTTCGGTGAAGTTGTTCCTTAGGTCAAGACGAACTCATTTTACCATATAATATAGGTCCGGAAATTATTTGTTTATCCGCTAGCCGCCATTTTGTGTTTTTTGCTTTATAATTTATATCTACACAACGCGTTGTTCGATTGAATTGAAAATTGGAATGATTGTTGCTTTAGCATAGACCAATAATAGAAAAAAATTTGAATTATCAAAAATGTATTTTTACAAAATGGCGGCTTTTAGAAAAATTCAAACTTACGTAAGTCAAAAACAAGCAGATTTATGAATTTTTTGAATTTTTCTAAAAGCAAACAGAAAAATTCAAACTTACGTAAGTCAAAAACAAGCAGATTTATGAATTTTTTGAATTTTTCTAAAAGCCGCCATTTTGTGAAAATACATTTTTGAAAATTCAAATTTTTTTCTGTTATTGGTCTATGCTAAAGCAACAATCGTCCCAATTTTCAATTCAATCGGACAACGCGTTGTGTAGATATAAATTATAAAGCAAAAAACACAAAATGGCGGCTAGCGGATAAACAAATCATTTCCGGACCTATGTTATATGGTAAAATGAGTTCGTCTTGACCTAAGGAACAACTTCACCGAAGGGTTCCAGGTTGTTCTGGGACAACCTGTATATATATAAATATATATATATGTCTGTTTTCAAACGCATTTCTAATAGTAAATACTTACAAACATCTGACTGCTTGTGATATGATGTAAATTGATGTTTGTTTGATGCTATTTAAGAGTGGGAATTTAGTGATTCCCACTTAATTATTAGTCATTAATTTATAATATTATTAGTCATTACGTATGCACACATTATTATAGTATTATTATAATAAATAATATTTAACATTGATTCTCTATTAGCAAAACAGACGGTATACATTAGGGTGCCACTTATTTGTATGTTTTTTTTTCGTTTTTTTTAATGAATGCCGCCTAAAATTATGTTTCTACAGACTTCAACATAATTTTTGGAAAATTTCAATACATTTTAATAACTTTAACACGTGCCGATTTCAGTTTAAAATTTGATAGAATTAACATACGCATTTTTTGTACATTTTTCCATGCTTAAATACTATCTGACATATTTTTTCCATATGAATGTGCATTAGGACATTAGGACATCATATCATAACTAATTATTTTATAACAATTTTATTAGCAAATTTCCTGAAAGGAAATAGAGTTATTGGTCCCGTACCGAAGTCAAAATTTCGCAAAAATTTCTTCAAATGTCCATCGATCCTACCTAGTAGATGTCAAAAATCACCATCTGTAAAATTTATATATATATATATATATATATATATCTATGGACATATATATATATATATATATATATATATCTATGGACATATATATATATATATCTATGGACATATATATATATATATATCTATGGACATATATATATATATATATATATATATATATATATATATATATATATATATGTGTGTCTGTAATCACTCTAGCGGTCACAGTTTTCAATATATCGGAATGAAATTTCGTATTTGAGGCGCTTTTGGTATTCAAAAGAAGAAAAATTTATAAGAAGTAAAGTTTTAGGTATTAAATTTTACTGTAGTTTTGTTTCTTATCATTTTCTCTGTTACCCTAATATTTACAGTAATTTTGACAGTTTAAGATTGAAAACTAAATTCCTCACTATCTCTGTACATATTAGAGTTCGAGCAGAAATGATGAGATGATGAATTGTAGCAAACATGATTTTCTACAACTTTATTCCTTACGTATTTTTTGATTGTTCTAATATTAAAAGAGATATTTTGTGTTTTCTTCTTTCTTTATGCCCCCATTTCCCCTTCACGTATGACATTTATTAATACAACTGGCCTTGCAGATACTAAAATCATATACGACATTTCATTTTGATCAGACTAAAATTGTGACCGCTAGAAAGTGATTTATGTATTTTAAAGAAATTCGCTAAGTTGAAGCAGCTCCTGCGTAACGAATTTTTTTATAAATTTAATAGGTTTGATAAATAACCATCTAGAAGTAATCATGAAATTGACGTCTTATAACGTAAATATTACTTTTAAACACTAACTCATTATATAACACGATAATTGTTTTTGTGTTTGTTTGATAAAGGTTTAAAAAACAGTAAAACTTATTTAATAATATTTAAATTTTATCGAATAATCCCACTAATTTTAAGCTTTGAAGAACTTTAGGAATACGCGAATCCAGAGGGTTTAATATATTTGTGATAACATTGTGTATACCCAGTTCAGTCATAATGGGTGCGATCATTTTACAGTTCGTAAAAAGATGGTTAACATAGCCTTGGGTTACTTTTTGTAAACAGATGTTCGTGGGTAAGTTTTGTATGTCCTGTTACTAGCCTATTAAACACAATTTGTTCTCTTCTGGATAAGTTTTTAGGATAGACCCATTTTTTAACATGTTTTTTTACTTTTCTTAGCTTGTCGAGACTATTTTCCCATTTTCTTTGCCAGTCATTAAGCAAGCGTTGTTTTATTTCGTTGATTTTTTAGGATAATGGGACATTCTCAAAAAGAATACCCCAGTGCCTCGCTTCGTTTGCTAATCTGTCGATCTCATCATTGCCTTTGATTCCAACATGTTTAGGGATCCAACAGAATGTTTATCATTTCTGGAATAAAATTTTAAATTCGCCCCCTTTACCTAGATCAGTTTTTTATATTATAAATACGTATTTCGACTACAATGAAGTCATCATCAGTATAAATTAGCTAGTCGTAATTTACTCTTTGACAATTAAAAATAGATAGAAAGTCTAGATCAATAGACAAAAATAAAAATGAATAGAAATTGAACTAAATTAAAATATACTAGATTTAAAATATAATAAATTTTAAATTATATTGAAATTACTCTTGTTAAAATTTTTTCTTCACATTTATTCCTGTTAACTTTACTCTTATTAAAATTACTCTTATATTGTCTCAAGATATGTTACTTGTTACTAATTTGGTGACCATTTCACATCATTTCTGGAAACAAATTTTTAAATCTGGAAACAATTTCCGGAAATGGATTTTTGCGTCACGATTTTTGTTCAACTTGGCTTTTTAATGACTCACCCTTTCGTTTTACAGGAAAATCTACTGAAAGGAAAATGTAGAAAATTTCATCAAAAACCTTTGTTAATCAACGAAATATCGAGATATTTTTAGTTCTTATTTTATGTGTTACCTTAGTTATAAGTAACAAAGACGTTCCGAAGCCAATCTTTTTACGCCTCTATTTGGTATTGGTGGGTGCTGCTGCCCTCTACCAGGCTCTGTTACCCTGTTACCCTGAGGGGCACTCACAAGGTGCTACCAACCAGCCCAGCAGGACCAATGCGTTTTTAAGAGATGTTACTCCTCTATACATCATCCTTTCTCATCGCGGTCTGAGACATGTAATGGCGGATTTTTTTTGACATTAACGGGGAAAATATTAAAATGAAAATTTTGTAGGCCTGGCTCTCAGCTGCAACTTATGAAATGTGCGAATGTGCATTTACTTAAAGTTAAATGACGGTCATGTATATTATTTATTTGATAGATTCGATGCAGATTTGAAGAAATTGCTCCGAAATCTGTTATAAAATAGTTAAATTTCCGCTCATGAAAAAATATTCTCTAAAGTGATGAAATTTTTTTCAAGTATACAGACAAATCTATTGGTTTTGTATCGTGAAGAATTATCCGTAAAAAATTGCATACTGTGCAAGTATCAGCAGGTGGTAAGTGGAAACCAATATCGAAGCTTTCTATAGGTTCAAATTAAATATAGGAAATGAACACATACATATGAAGTGTTTGCACTAAGTATAGGTTTTGGTTTATGATGATTTATTATGAAATTGCCTGTAAGTTTATTGAATGTAAATTGAACAGTAATATTTTTTAGTAAAAATAACTGTAAGAGACTTCAATAGCCAATTTCATACACATATTCACAAAGTACGCTAAAGCTTCTTACACATGAGACACCATTTGTGTCATAATGAAAACATACTACATAGAAAAAATAGATGTATTTTGTATATGTTATAAAAATATCGTAGATAGAATATTAAAAGTTCACGTACTGATAAAGAATGCAATATATAAAGTGGTTGAACAGTTTTTTTAATTTTTGAATTATAAAACATAATAGTTTTGGTTTTACGTAATACGACTACCATAACATCTAAGGTAGCTCAGTTGGTAGAGCATTGGTCTAGAATGCCAGAGTCGTGGGTTCAATCCAAATCCCTAGATGTTTAAGATTTTTCATATCAAGCATTTGATATCAAAAAATGTTGTCAATGTTCAGACATATTACTTAAATGTCAAAGTAAGTAAACGCTAGTCGCTTCCGAGGGTGTAATATAACCGAAAGGTAAGCATATTAACAATGGAAATAAATAGACGCTAGTTTACAAAAAAACAATTTGAAAAAGATTCTATTTTCTTTCTTTTGTTGGAAAGATCATAATTAAATATTTCAATTTTTTCGATAACTTTAAATCTTCTAACGCGGTAAGCATTTGTGTATTTTATGAATTAAACGAACTTTATCCATTAACTTTGGTTGACTTAATTTTGGTTGACTTACCTCTACCACTTTCTTAACAACCTTAAACAGCAGTCGTAAGCAAATATCAGCTACTAAACACTGCGTTTCACCCAAAGTGTTTTGTTCAATCATACTGATGTAAACAGAATTAAGTAGAAATATCAACGAAAATTATTCTCCAGATAGACGAGGGAATAAAGCGTTGAAAACGGCTTAACTATTGATTTTTTGAAGTAAGATGGATCTTAATTATTTTATAAATTTCTATAAAACACTAGGAGACGACGTTGATACTGTCCACTCTGGCCACCAGGTACCTCAGAGACCGTTTCCGTTACGATATTCGTGTTCAGCGATCCCAAAAAACCTTGAGTAGCAAAACTGGACTCTTTTCCATCAATATTTACCGAACTGTAAATTTTTTGTGTCTTCGAGATGCACTTCTAACTAAAATGCATATTTTTATGCAAAAATGCATTTTTTCAAAATGCATTGATCAATTTAGGTCACAAAGTTTGTGGACGCTCTCACGAATCAAATGCTGAAACCCGCATTAAGATCCATCTTACTGGTAAAAAAATCGACAGTTCATTGCTTTATTTTCTCGATTAAGAGGTTTAGTGTGTTTCTTGTTAGTTAAGAAACAAACTTTGTGGAAAACTACACAGATGAGTATTGTTTTTAAAGACTAACAGAAAATTATTTACAGAAAATGTTTTTCTATAGAAAACTAAGGTCAGTTATATATCACCAGTCCAAGTAGCCGAGCGGTCTAAGGCGTTATATCTGCGCAGTATGCCTACTTGGAAACTGGGAGGTTATGGGTTCGAATCCCGACATCGGCAGTTTGTCAATTATTAGGAAAAAAGGGGCGGTTAATTGACTGCGGCTAATAAACTGTCGGCGTATGGACAAGAACGAAGTAACCGGCTATGCTTGAGAAGGTTTTCTGCAGTTTCTTTCACGAACTCCAGAAAAAAATCGGCATAGTGCCTATCATAGTCGGCTGTAGCCGCATATCCTATCACTTCCTTGTCTATACACAAAAATCCCTTCCTCTCCACTCACATTCTCACATCCTTAGGCACCACAATGGAGTTTATGGTCGAAGTAAGCCCGTTCAGGGCAGCCTCTACAATCTATCTATTTAAGGCCAGTTATATATATATAAATATATAATATTTATATATATTATATATTATATATTATAGTTATATATATATATATATATATATATATATATATATAAAAGAGTTTTACAAAAGTGTTTGCATATAGACACGAATGGGCCTCCTAAATACTTACATGTATTTACGTTTAATGTTGTGATGAATATGGTCTTATGAAATAGATGATTATCATGTTCCAGAACAGTAATTAATTTAATATTATTCGTTTCCTTTCCAGTAAATCTTCTTCATTATTTTTCAAAATATGTAAATAAATGTTTTGAATTAAAATTTGAAAAACAAGATGTTTCAGAAAGATAGAAGCTTGGTACATTTATACTACATTTGTTCGCTGTAATACATTTTTCCGAAAAATCGTGACACTTAATATCTATGCTTAACTACTTGGTTTATAAATATCTTAATATTTATCTTTGTGGTTTCTCCGTTTAAAATCAATTACGATAACTATTCACGATCTAAATATTGCATTGCACATATTCCAGTCAAAACTATTTAGTGTGTAAACAAATTTTCCAAATAATCGTTGTCTGTGTTTGTAAGATAAAGATTTATTCTATCCGGTAACATTTAAAAGATAGCGTTTGTACATGGCCATCAATGGCACGGAAGCATGAATGCTAAATTATTATAGCCTATATGTTACCCAAAATTCTCCTGAAGGAAAAAGGCAACTAAATCGGCGAAGCCATTTTAACGTGATACGAGAACAAACATACTAAGTTGTACAAACACTCAGGTTGGCATGATTCATCTATGGTTTGGGTCAACCACCCTCCAAATTGGAGCCTTTTAGTTTGCCTATACAAACCTAGGTTTGTTTAATGTATTTTTATCAGATTTAAACCTACGAGTCAACACTCATGTGCTCACTCACTCGCAGTCCAATAATGTTCAAAATTGATGGTCATTGGTATTTTAATTGTTCCTTATGTAATTTTAACGTTTAAGACCGAAAATCCAATGTCCAAAATAATTAAATTAGGTATTAGTAATTTACAGTAACAAAAAAAATCGTTACGCGGGAGCTGCGTCAACTTAGCGAATTTCTTTAGAATACATAAATCACTCTCTAGCGGTCATAATTTTAGTGTGATCAAAATGAAATATAATATCTGATTAAAAAAAAATTAAATTTATTAATAGCCCAAAAAAAACGGTATAACGATTAGAGTTTACAGTTACTATGGAAACGACAATGAACATTTTTTACAATTAAATATATTTTATGTATTCGTGTCAAACAAACACAAACTATTAAATATCTCTCTGAATATTAGAATAATCAAAAAATGTATAAGGAGTAAAGTTGTAGAAAATCAACTTTGCTTTTCAAACTCTAATGTGAAGAGAGATATTTATGCTCTATGCTTTTTCGCTAACAGTTTTCGAATTAAATTTTTTGTAAAATTTCTACCTACACAGATAAAAACACTGTTAGGTCATAGATAAACGGCGTGTTACTTACATCGAAGAATGTTCCGACAAAGAAGATTTTAAACTTTCGATACAAAAATAAATGTGAAAATATCACACACTCTTATATTTTGAAAGCATATTTACGAATCGATCTATATACAAAAATACAAACATAGATCATAGTGGTTGAGTTGGTTTCAATGTAAAGAGTTCTTGTTACAGGGACATCACCAACAGCAAATACCAAACCTGGTGAATATGAACTATTACATACTATATTTATATACAAAGAATAAGTTATACAATGCGTTCATTTGAAAAGTTTCCACCTAAATATTTTTTTAACAAAAATTATGGTTTTTGAACGGAATAAACTCTGTTCATATTGTTTTACAACATTAAAATTTAAAGATATTGTGAATTTTTTAAATAAAATTGATATTTTCGAAGAAATTAAATTTTTAAGTTTGTGATTTTAAAAAAAATCACAAATTTCACCATTTTCTACCCATTAAAAATTTATCAAAATTCAATACTGAAACGAAGGGTTTTCAGATTCTATATTATATAGATCAACCTATTGAATAACAAAATTATGGTTGAGTATTTTAAAATAAACCCAACTAGTTTGATAAAAAGTAATGATACTCAAATTGGAAACATAAAATCTTTATTTGATTTGCTATCAAATAAATAACAATTTAAACTGAAAGTAATAAACAAATCAGTTTCAAAATTCTATGGCTGAAATACAAATAGTATAGCTGATCCAAAAGATTATAGAGTGCATAAGTGGAAATTAGCAATTCAGTGGTGAATTCAATGCTGAGCCAGAAATTGAATTCTTTATCGCGTGTAGGTGTTAAGAGAAGTGGATCTCAAGTTTGGCCCAAGAATTGTTCAAATTATCAAAAGTTAAATAATTTAAAATTAACAACTTCATTGTAAAAAAAAAAAAAAATTTAATAATATATATGAAAACAAGATAAAGTTTATCAATTGAACAATTTAAAAAAGGTGTATCCAATATAATTACAGTTATTGAAGTGTAAAAATTTAAAAATGATTAAAAAAAGGTTACTAAATGTTTTAACATTAAATACGTCACCAAACTACTACGAACATCTTATATGTAAACATCATTCAAAATAATAAAAATTGACACAGGTGATTGATTTCTATCCATAAAAAAAACTATAAATAATTTAATTAATTTTAATGGTTAATTGAAGAAATGAAATTAGTTCAATTAAAAATCAAGGAAATTTAGTTTAATAAGCAAGGTAAAAATAAATTTACTTGTATACAAAATATACTACAAAAATAAAACTTAGGTAAGATATTTTGATTGAAATATAAGAAATATTATAACAGTGACTTTGTTTATATTGTGAATTTGAAAATTATTTTGAGCATTGAAACAAATTTAGATATGAATGCTTGTAGCAAAATAACATTACAAAAATTACAAAAGAAAATGTTCATTACATCTGTATGGAGTTATCAAACAAAAAATACTAATGAACATTTTCTATAACATATTTAAAAAAAAAAAAAACTATTTAAAGAAAAACCCAAATTTAAGAATACGATAAATAATTTATACCCTGCATTTAGTTATTATTGTTTTTAAAAAAAGTTACAATAAAATTATTGAGCAGATATTTAAATTTTGAAAAGAATATATACTCCCGTTCAATAAAATTGAACAGATCTGAAACGAATCAGTCTCCCACAATTTTGATTATTCTTGTATTAAATGTTGTTTACTATACTTCTATTTCTTTTTTCACACTTAAATAAGAGTCACCTGTTAGTATATTCTTACAGTTTGGACAATTGAGTAAAGCCCGAAACATGTTAACATTTTTAATTAAATATAGTGAAATTGCAAATTTAAAAAATCAGAAAATAAAATTTTCTCAGATTCACAAATAGTAAAAAATTTTAAAAATTAAAAAAATGTTGAAAAAACCATTATCGTGTGTACAGGATAACGTCTGTCGGGTCCGCTAGTACATATATATATATATATATATATATATATACAGGGTGGCCCGTAAGTAGTCGAGTTCCATAAGCAGGTAGGTAGAGGGTACGATTTTGGAACGAAAAGTCCTGTGTCATTTTTTATTGGACGCATTGTTAATTAATTATTAATTAATTAAGATAACTAGGTTGAAACCAGAGTTGCAAAAAGTGTATTTTTTTGATAATTCATTTTTAATTTAATTATCAGGTTTTGAAAACTGTATTGCTTAAATTTTTCAAATAATTAATTTCTTGAAAAGTGCATTATTTAATTTTTTTTCTCTTTTGAAAAATGTAATAAATAAATTGTTTTAATAATAAATTTAAAGAAAAATGCGCAAATTATATTCGTTAAATTATAAAGTTTTCTTAAAAGTGCATTAATGCACCCCCATAGTGCACCCCCTCGTATCCACATAAACAGGAAAGTAAAATTTAAGGGGTGGGAGCTTTGTTTTATGTCTTACGCATGTCTTACGATTTTCTAAAAATTGATAATACCAAAAATTTAATTAATGCATTATTAAAAAAATTAATCAATAAAATAATTTTATTAATGCACTTTTAAGAAAACTTTATAATTTAACGAATTTAATTTGCGCATTTTTTTTAAATTTATTATTAAAACAATTGATATACCTATTATTTATTATTTATTATTATTAATATTTAAGCAGTACATTTTTCCAAAAAATGATCGTTAAATCAAAAATGAATTTACAAAAAAATATATTTTTGCAACTCTGGTTTCAACCTAGTTTCCTTAATTAATTAATAATTCATATATATTTAATTGTGTATACTTAAGCGTCAAGAATACGATGTTTGTCCAAAATTCTTTTAAGACAAACTGTAGAAGACTTTAGCGTCTTTGGTGTAGCGGAAGCATACTGGACTAGATATCCAGAGGCCCGAGGTTCGATTCCTGGTTGACGCGTTAATTTTATCATATCAGTATTTAATTAAAAATACAATGAGAATGACATTTGTCTAAATAGTATACGCTAAAGTCTTCTACAGTTTATCTTACGTAACCGTAAAGAATTTGGACAAACATCGTATTGATGACGCTTAAGTATACACAAATAAATATATATGAATAATAACTTCGACAGAAGTAATACTGTCTAAATAAATAAAAATAAGAATGATATGAAAAGGTTGGCTGTTACGTCACAATCGTCTTTGGTGTAGCGGAAGTATACTGGACTAGATATCCAGAGGCCCGATGTTCGATTCCTGGTTGACGAGTTAATTTTTTCATATCAGTATTTAATTAATTAATAATTAATTAACGGTCTAATACAAAAATTTCTAATAAAAAAATGTCTCAGGACTTCATTCCAAAATCGTACCCTCTACCTACCCTCTTATGGAACTCGTCTACTTACGGGACATCCTGTATACATGTAAAGATGAAACAGATTAAAATTTTCGTTTCAACTATCGAACCGATTACTATAACAACTTCCGTATACTTTGTAGTAAATAGTTTTGTTAATTTCTCCAAAGTTTGTGTCACTAGTATGTTAAGGAATCGAGAAAAAACAAAAGGAGTAAAATAAACGTAATATTGTTTGTTTATAGATATTACCAGTAGAAGGAAGGTATATTGTAAAGGTACTTGAAATATCTAATGGCATTGTGTTTGTGACAGCACCAATATAATAAAATGTGCAAACTTGTGCCAACCGAACAACGTGCCATAAGCTATTTGAAAAAGAGTAGCCAGACTGTGAAGATGGGCATGGGAACAGAATTCATGAACGTATGTTATGAAGATATTGTGTACATATTAAATAAAGCTCGTTGAAAAACAACCTTGATGAGGATGGTTTCACACCGGTGAAATCGGATTCTATGACATCCATGAGCGATGCCCATGATAACATTAAAATCATGACCATCGCTAGTGCGTGTGGACTCATTTGATCGTCAACGTTCCTAACAATACGGTGAGAGTGTAATCTCAGCTTGTGTCGGAAGTTGCGTATCTACAGCACGGAAGTACTTAAGGCCGAGTTTAAGAGGTTTTTGGCCTGATGTGCTTACAGTGCTAATACTTATCGTTCTTTAAGAGGTTTTTTGACCTCGATATAACTTTTGAACAAAAAAAGCTACAGTGATGATTTTTCGAATATATATATATATATATATATATATATATACATGTATATATATATATATATATATTTATATATATATATATATATATATATATATATATATATATATATATATATATATATACATGTATATATATATATATATATATATATATATATATATTTACGGAAGTATAAGATTCTATATTCAGAACAAAAAAAAATATATATATATGTAATGTTAGTATTAAAAATTATATGTTTAGAAATTTTCTTAAATTGCGTGACAAGCTGCGTATGTAAGACGTGTAAGACGATAGAAATTCTATATTTTCCTAAATATTCATTTTATTTTATTTTAACTTCGCTCAATATATTGGAAATGAGCCAAAAGTTTCAATTAAAAATTTTTCTGAATGAACTAAATTACTTCGAATTGCGTTTTCATACACACTGGTAATATATTATATAACGCGCCAAAAGAAGCATAACTTAAAAAATAGTTGTACAATTCAATTAGATACAAACTAATAAACTCCATCCTGCTGCATTACTTCGACCATAGTTATTGTGAGACAATTTAAGAATCAGAGGACGTCGGATATTCAACCAGGATATCTCATATATATTTATATTTATACTACTAACATACTACTAACTAAATTCTCATTCTTTAAATAATTAGCTAATGGTATACCATTTATTATCGGGCGAAAAACCACACACAATTCATATATACCAATAACTTCACCTCAAATAACCAAATAGATGATAGTCATTTTCATTTGTACCGAGATATAGTCGGTATATATTGTACACTTTGTCATAGAAAATATTTCCACCTAATGCAGGAAATGGGTTCAAATAGAGGAATTTTTATGACACTTCTTCGTTACATTTGTGAATTGTATATTCTTGTAATATTCTTTTAGAGCTGATAGCCCAGCTGAAGACCTACTATTTTCCAACCACCGATTCGCCACCCATTTTTGTCCCCACACGTTCAAAGTTGGCGAATCGGAAAAAAAACAGGTTTTTCAGCGATAGCGACGAAACTGTGAATTTGACAGAAAAAAAGCTAAGGAACCATTTTTAGGTACAAGACAAACAATTTGGCGCGTCGGAAATTAAAATCAATTAATCAAATTGCTTATTATACATTAAAGAGCTAATGATGACAAAAATTTATTGTAGGCAACACCCACACATTGCATAAGGCACAACATTTTTTATTTTTTAATACTCATTAAAATATACAAAGAGGCATTTTTCCGAGATTTTCAAAGCTGTACATGCATTATTGGATTAATAATTAGTTATTTTAGAAATGACCAGTTCAGTTAGTTTTTATTACATTGCCAGAGAACTAATAAATCGATTTTAATTTCTGATGCGCCAAATTGTTTGCCTTGTTAATACCTAAAAATGGTTCCTTTACTTTTTTTCTGTCAAATTCACAGTTTCGTCGCTATCGCTCAAAAACCACTCTTTTTTCCGTTTCGCCAACTTTGAACGCGTGGGAAATTCATAAGTAGGTATTCATCTGGGCTATCAGCCCTACAAGAATATGCAATTTGCAAATGTAACGGAAATGGCTAATGCAAATCCACCCATTTCCTGGTCTCACCATTTGAAATTGAGAAACGAAAAAAAATTGGTCTCGGTAAAAATATTTGATTTATATTTATAAAAAAAAATACATCAAACAGAATTAATGAAATTTATTCATGAATTTAACTAATTTTGGTATAAAAAAATACCCAGAACAAATTATTAATAGAGTTGAAATACATAAATATCAAATAAAATATTTATATATGTATGTTTATATATTAAAACACACCTCCATAAACAATACCCGACAATACAATTTTGTTATTATGAAATTTTGAATGTAACTGAGAAAAAAAATGTAAAAAGAGAATAAAGAAAATAGCATTAATTTTTTAATATAAAAATAGTATGTAATAATAAAATGAATTAAGTATACCATTGATATTTCAGCAGAACACCAAAAATATAAATTTAATACTATTACAAGTGCCAGGCCCATGAAATTGATTCTTTGTATAATTACATTTGATTAGAAAGAAAATAAAAATAATTACACGTCGTTCTTAAGTAATAATATTCTGACATTATATTTCACATCTTGATTGACACATTAACATGAATTATCCAGAAGTACAGTTTGAACAGAGAAGAAAAATGATATTTAAAGCAAATAAAACAGCAAGAAATATATTTTAATATATACCAAAGTGAGTTGAAAGTCATGAAGTTTTTTGAAAGGGTGAATAGGGGATGCAATTCTAAGATGAAAAGTCCTTCGATATTTTTGCACCTGATCCACTCGCTCACTCGCTCTACGGGATTGGTGGGGAGAGCTCGCTCCCCTCACGTATCTCTGCTGCCGCTACGCTACGCTGACGTACCCTGCAACGATATCCCCCATGGAGTCGTTACGATCCCATATCACCTTTTGCAGTAAGTAACCCCCCTCTATCACAATACTGAAATGTTTTGAGGGAGCGGAGTGAAAGCTGATTAGAACGTTGATTTTGTTCCCTTGCGCATACTCTCTTTTGTGAACAATGCCGTGGGGTGTGAAGCCAACTCGTACTTGAAATGTTCCTTCAACTATTTGCCTGACTGCTTGATGATAAACAAACGCTGTAATATTGCCAGTGGCTCTATATTCACACGTTTGTCTCCTACTTTGATGGAAGTGCTCATTGATGCCAAAGTCAAGAAGGTTTTCTGCAGTTTCCTACACGAACTCCAGATGAATATCGGCATAGTTCCTATCATAGTCGGCTGGAGCCGCATATCTTACCAATTCCTAGTCTATACACAAAAATTCCTTTCACTCTACTTACATCCTCACATCCTTAGGCATCACAATGGACCTTATGGTCGAAGTGAAAACTGAAGTAAAGCAAGAGAAATATTAAAAGTATAACTATCCTAAGTCGTTCGTTGATTGTTGCTTGGTGGGGTTTAACGCTAAAAATATGAATAATAATAGTAACATCAGGAGTGGAGTTTATTCGGGATCTTGCTCGAGGTATTACACATAACTTAAGATCAACGGATTGGAAACCAGCATTTTATAACGACAAGACTGTGGGAGATATATATTCAAAATTAAAAGGTAAAACATCAATGGATAATATATCGGAAGTTCATTTCAAATTTTGCCCCTATTCCTAGAACATGTTTGTATTTTATAAATAAGTATTTCGACTAAAATGTAGTCATCATCAGTATGAATTAGCTAATCGTTACCATATCTGGGATATGGATTCAGAGATATGTTGCTTGTTGCTAATTTGGTGCGTGTCTCACAAATGTAATTTCAAAAAACCGAGAGTTCTCTTTGATTATTTTAATAATCTTTAATAATATATCGGAAGTAATTTATATGGTTCCATGTAGCTGTAACAGGTCCTATGTGGATCAAACTAAACAATATTTATGTAAAAGAATTTACCAGCAAAAAAACAGCTGTAGAGAGCAGTTTAAAAATGAAGATAATTTGACGGCTCTTGATCTCCATCATTTTCAAACAGGACATGTGTTTGATTTTGAAAATGTGAAGATTTTGGCTGGAGAAAGTAGTAAGTTTAGGGTTAATCCACACTATAGTGCCGATCACGGTTCGTTCTCGGTCCGATCTCAGTCTGGTAAAATATTATCAAATTAAGAAACAATGTGTCTGTTAATACTATCGGTCACAGTCAAGTCCCGGTCCAAACACACTTCAGTCACGAAGAATAAAAATATTTTTGAGTGAGATCAAAGTTGTAACGGCGTGTGAATTTTCTTTATTACCGGTTCAGTCAACTTTTAGCCACTGAAACGTATGCTACCGCTTAATATTATCAAACGGAGATCGGTCCGAGAACGAACCGTAATCAGCATTATAATGTAAACACGAATTTGATCATCTTTGACCAAGAACGAATCGTGATAGGCATTATAGTCTAGATCGGCCTTTAAATGTAATATAATTGAGATGGTACATATTTGCTTACAAGACACTATCAACCTAAGGACTGATACAGAAAAGTTGAATAGTTTAACTCAAGGTTTGATTACTAAGTATAAATTGAATAAAAGATAGTTCATGAAGTTTGTATTTTTCGCGCGTGTTATAGTATGCATGTTATCATATAGGGGGCACTGAGTAATTACTGGGTATAGTAGTTGACAGTTTATTGGTCGTGCGATGACATTAGTATCGATTGAAGGTTATTCGTGGGTTATTGTTAGTGGTTTATAAGTTATTAATAATAATAATACGTTTTTTTTAAAGCTAAAGAATTTATTTTATTTTAACACTGAGTTTAGCGATGATTGTATACATTTTTAAAGTCCAAATTTTGCAAAACTTTCTTCAAATGTCCATCGATCCTACCTAGTAGATGTCAAAAACCACCATCTGAAAAATTTAAAGAGAGGGGGAAACACAAAATTTGACATATCTCCCTTAATATTTGAAAAATAGAAAAGTTTATTAGAAGTAAAGTTGTAGGTACTAAGTTTTATTGTAATTTTGTTACTTATCATTTTTTCTGTTACACTAATATTTACAGAAATATTGACGGTTTAAGATTGAAAATTAAATTCCTTAAGATCTCTGTACATATTAGAGTTTGAGCAAAAATGATAAGGTGATGAATTGTAGCAAATTTGATTTTCTACAACTTTATTCCTTACGCATTTTTCGATTGTTCTAATATTAAGAGAGATATTTTATATTTTGTTTTCTTCTTTCTTTATACCCCTCCCCCCATTCCCCTCGACGTATGTCATTTATTATTAAAATTGGACTTGCAAATACTAAAATCATATACGGCATTTCATTTTGATCAGATGAAATTTGTGACCGCTAGAGAGTGATTTATGTATTCTAAAGAAATTCGCTAACTTGAAGCAGCTCCTGCGTAATGAATTTTTTATGTATAGTATGTTTGATCCAAATAGACATTTTTATTTCAAATCACGATCTGTTTTTGTTTCGGGCAGAATGTCAAACAAATCAATGTGATGAAAAGAGTCAGTAGTATTTCACGTCTTTGTTCATCTTATTGTAAAGACAATATGCCCGAAACAAAAAAATCGTTATTTGAAATTAAAAGGTCTATACTGACAGTAATGATTAAATGGTATGACTATGTGTTAACAAATTATTCAAGGTATTTTTTTATATATATAATTTGTTATATTAAATTGCGATTTATAAATTATTGTTTATTTTAATGTATTTGACTGTTTTAAATAGATACCTGATGATGGCGGAATAAAAACGACGAAACGTTGTATTAAGGAATAAATAATATTAACGCTGAACAATTTGGTCTTTTCACCTGATTTAATTAATAAATTATTTAAAGTTTCACATAAATTTGACGTCAAGTCTCTTCTTAGAACCAATCATTGAGTTAACTACTAACTCACCAGCAGTTAAAAACTGACTCTCGATTCGAATTCCGTACCTCGTCCGTAGTATATCACAGAAATCAAATTAAGAAGGTTTCATGCTGGGGTGATAAATAAATAAATAATAAATATATACTGTTTTTTGCCTTATATCATTGAATAAATCCTTTTCATTACTTGCAGTACAGGGTATCGGTATGACTAAAACGATAAGTTAGGTTTAAAGAGAATATTTAGTCTGAATTCCGTGTGTCGGATGTTTGCCTTTTCCGAAAGTACATAACGTTTATATGTCTGTTGAATAAGAAGAGCGAATACAGTATATACACCCCAAATACAACAAATAATTAATTTGTAAAATTGAAATTTTGAAAATATAACTTTGCTACTTTGTCCTTTTTCCTTTCAGAGATATCTTCCAGTGAACCTGAGTGACCTGAGTCACTTTAACTTCACAGTACCCCATTTTAACTAGAGGTTGAGACCATAGGCTGTAAAGGAATCTCCAACAGGGGTACAATTTTTGTGGACCAACTGTATCGTATCTATTTATTTGTGAGGTTATAGAATTTCTCTTCCCACTTCGCCCCAATATAGCATTGCTTTTGCTTTTATATATGTGTTGTATTTATTTTATATTATTTTGCCAATGGGTATAATTTGTATTTTATCAATAAACATTTATTTTATATTATAATTATTATTATTATTATGATTATTATCGTTATTATTATTATATTTGATTATTTTATTCAACAAATTAATAATAAACACATACTATTTATATATTGATCACTATGTGGTTAAGTCAGTAGTCAGTACCTATCTGTATTTATTTATATTGGTAGTGGTTTATACAAACAGCGTTACACTAAAGGTAGGTTAACATTTTACGTAATATCAACGCCACGTCTCCAATCGGCAGATAGGGACATAGATTGTAGAGGCTGCCCTGGGCTACACTTCGTCCATAAGGTCTAAGGAATTTTTGTGCTGCAGCCGACTATGATAAGTACTATGCCGATATTCATCTGGAGTTCGTGAAGGAAACGGCAGAAAACCTTCTCAAGCATAGCCGTTTACTTCGTTCTGGTCCATACACCGACAGTTTAGTCAATTAACCGGCCCTTGTTTTTTGTTTTTTCCTTTAATAATTGACAAAATGCCGATGTCGGGATTCGAACACATAACCTCCACGTCTCCAAGTAGGCATACTGCGCTGACATTACGCCTTAGACCGCTCGGCCACTTGGATTGGATTCAAGGAACTTACTTACCATCATAAAATGAGGTAGTTTATCCCTGGCAATCGGCGCAAGTGAAGGAAAAAATAAACGGTATATATGGTAACCAAATCATGTAATGTAAAAATTTTTATGTATTAAGTCTTAAACTGTTCAATCTTGTATATCAGGAGTACCCAAACTTTGTCTCTGATAGAACACTTTAAGAATGCTTGAATCAAAATAGGAATAATGCTATGCGACTAAACGAGTTTAGTTGAACAGTTAACACTTATTTAAACTTTGTAATCAAAATTATGAAGAATTTATCAGTAATACTGTCAACCGTAGAAGGTTATTTCATACGAACATAGTGTTTCACCCAGGCTACGAGGTAACCTCGCTTCGCCTCGGTTACTAACCGAGGCGAGGCGAGGTATATTGTCCCAAAACCCTCGCCCCGGCCAATACAAATTTACGAAAAGTAAATTTTTTTTATAAAATAATATAGTAACATGTATTTTTACAAAAAAACATGAAGCAATAGATAGATGCATTTTAAAGGAAAAAAAATTTTATGCTATGATTACGTTTTATAAGAATAATCATAAATTTGTTCATCGCCGGTTTGCAAATTTTATAAAGAAAAGTAAGTGTACTATTTTTATTTTATTGATCTACAGCATTTTCTTATTTTCGAGAAAGAAAAAAATAGTGGGGTCTGGGGACCCCGTTAGAAACGAAGTTCTTTACGTTATTTTTTCAACTCTAAACGTGATTTAATATGTAGATTTCTTCTATTGATTATATTAGTGAGAAGAGAGTAGCATTTCTCTTATTTGTATACAGTTTCTTGAGAAAATACCGTGAAAAACAATCACTTTAGGAAAAATAACAATTATAACTTGTCGGTTGGTGTCGTGTCATGAAATGTCGTATATGATTTTAGGCATGTCCAATTTTATCAATAAATGACATACGTCGAGGGGAATAGGGGTGGGGGTATACAATCGAAAAATGCGTAAGAAATAAAGTTGTAGAAAATCAACTTTGCTACAATTCATCACCTTATCATTTTTGCTCAAACTCTAATGTGTACAGAGATATTAAGAAATTTAATTTTCAATCTTAAACCGTCAATATTTCTGTAAATATCAGTGTAACAGATAAAATGATAAGTATCAAAATTACAATAAAACTTAGTACCTACATCTTTACTTTTTATAAATTTTTCGATTTTTTCAAATATTAAAGGAGATATGTCAAATTTTGTGTTTCCCCCTCCTTCTAAACCTCCCTTTCCCCTTGTCCGATGTTACTCATTAACGAACTTGACCTATTGAATACCAAAAGCGCCTCAAATACCAAATTTCATTCCGATAAAATGAAAACTGTGACCCCTAGAGTGATTACAGACACACACATATATATATATATATATATATATATATATATATATATATATATATATATATATATATATATATATATACATATATATATATATGTACCCCCATTTCCCTTTGACGTATATCATTTATTAATAAAATTGGCGTCGCAAATACTAAAATCATATACGACATTTCATTGTGATCAGACTCAAATTGTGACCGCTTGAAAGTGATTAATGTTTTTTAAAGAAATCGGTAAGTTGAAGCAGCTCCTGTGTAAGGAATTTTTTTTAATTGCATTATTAAACAGCTACTGATTAATTATATATATATGTATATATATATATATATATATATATATATATATATATATATATTCGAATATATAATATATATATATTCGTATATATATATATATATTCATTGAATTATTTTAAAATACAATGACTATTTTTCTTAAATTTGTGTGTATATAGGTATTGTATAAAATTCTACAAAGGAATGAGTAAAATCAATATACATTTATAAGTAAATTAATGCTCATGATCATAAAGTAATAATTTCATTTTATCTTTTCCCTAAAAATTAGTTTGTCCTATGAGGGCCCTAAAACTATGCTTTTGCCACTTAAATAAGTACTTGAAAAATTGTGAATATGTAGCTATTCAATTGAGACTCAGGATATGTTCTCTCCAGGCTAAATAATTATTACATTTGTGTTGGATTTCTCATTCACAAAATTCTGTTACATATGCTAAAAAGAGGATAAAATTTGGGAGTGTTAAATAATCCATGTAACTAAATAAGAGGTGCCTTAACTTTTTTTAAATTGCTCAAAGGGAAAAATGTTGGGATTGTATTGTGAATTAAAGTAAATATACAGGTTTTGAATTGAATTTTGGTATATCTATAGCCCGGTAGTGCGACAGGCCGAAGGGGTTTTTGACCTTCGCGCTTACAATACTATTACTTATCGTTAAGTCAGAGTGGATCTGACCACGAAATAACTTTTGAACGAAAAGAGGAGTTGCAGTGCTGATTTTTCAAATATATCCTATTAAGGAAATTATAAGATAAAAAGTTTTCGCTTTTCGTTATTTCAGTTCAAAAACCGTAAAATAGCGGGAACGCCCATAATTTTCATTAGACAGGATGAAAACGTAGGGCCTACACCAGATATCCTTTAAAGTTGATATTTGGCATACAGTTAGGTTAAGTACCCAATGTACAGGGAAAATTATGAAATCATGAAATTTATATCGGGAAATGGAAAATATTTGCATTTTTGTTTAGATAAAATTAACATAATAAATACATAAGAGATATTGCTGCTCTATGATTGGTCCATATTTCTATATATATATATATATTTTTTTTTTTTTTTTTTAATTTAGCAACACATCACTTGTTAGAGTTTTGAATTTTTTGAAACTTTGCTGCTCTATGATTGGTCCATAGTATTTAAATATAACCCACTTCCAGAAATGCTAGAAGGATGCGGTTTTTTGCAACGTTAAATTTCTGAAACCTAAAATAAGAATCTTCGGGAAAATTTAATTTTCCCAACGGAGCATACTCAAAAATGGGAGAAACTAAAATTAAATTTATGTGATTAAATTTAAGCCACTTCAGACATTTTAGAAGGATGCGGTTTTTTGCATTCGACGCGGAGTATCTCAAAACCTATATGTAGATCCAAAAAATTTCCAACGCAACATCTAAAAAAGTGAGAAAAAACCAAAAATTAGCTGTTTATAGTGATCTCTACATGGTCAAAAAAACATACATAGTCAATCGATTTTGAAAATCAAATATATCATTTATGTTGATTGAAAAATTCGAATAAAAATTTTCATCCATTATTTAGTTTGTCTCAAAAAGGGTATATTTATTCAAAAATTATAAGCTTTTATTTAATTTCACCTGTTCCGGTGTCTGAAATGGGATCTTGCAAGTTAAATTTAACCCAATTCCTGTGACCCTACGGAGTTGAATTTTTACATGTTGATTTAGTTCCGATGACAATGAAGGGGAAACACAAAATTTGGTATATCTATCTTAATATTGAAAAAAACCAAAAAGACATAAGAAGTAAAATTGTAGAAAATTAGTTTTACTATAATTAAGTTTCTTATCATTTTTTCTGTTTCTCTAATATTTACAGAGATATTGACGGTCGGCCGCCGTAAAATGGCGATTTATAATTTCCACATTAACCCCTATGGTATGGGTATCAAATTAAAGGGCTTGATGAGCGAAACACAGTAAGTAAAGTGACGTCATTCTAAATCCAATACGGCGGCCGCCGGAAAATAGCTATTTATAATTTCCTCATTAAATCCTATGATATGCCCGAGCAGAAAATGCCAGATGTTTGCCGGACACTATATCTGGTCCGCATCAGTTACGAGTATGGCATGTCAGATCGGGCATGCCGGACTGGTACCCGATCAGTTCCTGAACAAGTATCCATATGGAAAGCCTAATGTTAAAGTGTTCACAATATATTAGGTTTGCCTGACATGGGCCAGACGAGGAACGGATTAGGTTAACCTTAGCTCACAATTGTAGGATTTTTTTAAACTTTGTAAAATGAAATTTTTTCAACTTTATTAATATTAAATAAATTTTAATTATTATATTTCTTTAAAAAAATAGTAAAATTACTTCAAAAGATTTTAAATCATGCCGGACTGGTACCCAATCAGTTCCTAAACAGGTATCCACCTGGCTAGCCCAATGTTAAAGTATTCATATTATACAGGGTTTGCCTGACATGGACTAGACTAGGAACGGATTTGGATATTTCTTTATTTTGGAGTTGGGTAAAATTTGTGTTGATTTTCTCATTTCCACGGAAACTCTACTTCAATAAGATAACTATAAAATCATCGATTATTACGCTTAGAAGAAAGTGAAAAAAATTTATATTATTGTAAACTAAATTTTGTAATTAATCAATAAAAGATTTAAATTTAATTGAATTAAACTTGTTGTATTTTTAAATCTATAGAACAACTTAAGATACAGGTCCGTTTACAAGCTGGCATTCCAGACCTGGACCCTATAAGACATCCCTGATCTGGTTCTTATCAGGCATGCCAGATCCGTTTCTAAGCTGGCATGCCTGATCTGGATCTTATCAGGCATGCCCGATCCGTTTCCAAGCTGGCATGCCTGATCTGGATCTTATCAGGCATGCCTAATCCGTTTCTAAGCTCTCATGCCTGATCTGGATCCTATTAGGCATGCCAGATCCGATTCGAACCAAGCAGCCAGATATGTTCCAGATCGGGCATGCCAGATTGGGCCCAGATTAATCGTCTGCGTTACATGACGGAGCAGGTACGGATCAGTTGACCAGATCCGGTCCTTGTCAGTTTCAGGTAAAAATTTCTAGTCGGGTGGGCACCAAATCAGAGAGCTTGATGAGCGAAACACAGTAAAGTAACGTCATTATTAATCAAATATGGTGGCCGCCGAAAATAGGTGATTTATATTTTCCATATTAACGCCTATTATATGCGTATTAAATGAAAGGGCTTCATGAGCGAAACACCGAAAGTCAGGGTACATTTATTCAAATATAGCGTTTTGTGCAAAGCCTTCGACATTGTATATTTTATCCTTGCAAAATGTAGTCATATCCAATCAAAAACATAAATGTAAAAAGGGCCGAATTTTCGGGGAGATACTTTATGTAATAGTTGCTCCTTAAAAAGTGATGATATCCCATTCAAGAGCCGAGCTTTTTACAAAGTAAATAGGTCGGTACACTATTTTACGCTGTTAGAAGCATACTTGCTGAAACCTAAAACCAATCATGTATACATAAAATTCAAATAATAGAAAAATTCACATCTTTGCTTTAAAAAAAATATTTCTTTGCTTTTTAAGTATTTTTTTAGAATATTAAATGACTTGGAATAATATTTAAAAATAAATTACTTGACTGTGATAAATTTAAAAAATAATAAAATAAAATAAATATGAGAACAAACATACGCTTTTATCAATAACTGCTGTATAATTTGGCCGTTGTGTGTGGTGAGTATGAACATAACGCGGTGGGTAAGCTGACTGACTGGCATGGTGTGTATGTAGTATGGAGGTTAGAGTATAGAGGAGAACGATGTCATATGGTTGTTAAACTAAAATAAGTGTCCACCGAAAAACAAAAAATTAAGTTTCAGTGAATGGCCACAATGGCGCTTGTGAAAAGGTGGACTTGCTCTGAAGATAGTTACTGTAGAACGAAGTGAAGTTGCCAACCGTAAGTAGTTACATTGAATCCCATTTTGAATGTGATCATTTTTATTTATAAATAAAAAATAATATACATAAAATATATATATATATATAGTTTAATATAGAAATATTCAATTTATGCTTCATTAAATTTTTATCAATTTTTTTATTTCTATCTTCGATAAAAATTTGATTATTCTATTTTTTGAACAAAATTTATTAATTGAAATATATAGTACTTCAAGTGTCTTAACTATAATTTTGTTATTAAAATACCTTTAACTTTTAAAATTTATTGTGACTTGAGTTAATTCATTGTTTATTATATTCATGAAATTTCTTTAATAAATAGCCTTTCTACTTCATTAACATCTGAGGTTTCATATGATCTATGAAATAATTTAAAAATTCCGCCTTTACAAAGCGGATATTAGCCTGTCCTTGTCTACTTTCAATATCTACTTTTAGTTTCTTTAAAATTGGTATAACAGTACACCAGCGCCAACTCAATTTTCTTCTATTTAGGGGACACTTCTTATAACATGGAGATAGTTCTCCTTCTATACTCTAACCTCCACAGTCTGTAGGTACAAACTGAAAATAAAGTTAGTTGAAATGTAATGTTGTTGTTGTTGTTTTTTTGTGATTTCATAATGCACTTAAA
Organism: Nineta flava; assembly: GCA_963920215.1. Taxonomy (NCBI): domain Eukaryota; kingdom Metazoa; phylum Arthropoda; class Insecta; order Neuroptera; family Chrysopidae; genus Nineta; species Nineta flava. Next base: position 19,266,491 of record OY986041.1, read on the forward strand.
TACAGACATCGTGAAGTGAGTGAAAGAGCAATGCTTGTGTTGTGTTGTGTGCGCCATATATAGGTACACAAAAACTGATTATAGGTGTAGGTATAGCTGTTTTATTTAACGCTACTTGTTTAGATTTCATGCCACAGGATTTTCTAATACGTGAATGTTTTCTATATGCTAATTTATTTGTAACTGAAGACAAAGGTGGTAATATGGGCCTCATTTTTTATTTGGATCAAAGATTTTTAAGGAAATTTTAACTTCAACATTGAACCTTAATAATTTCAACCTTCTTAATTAACTTTGAGATTATAAAAAATTTCCTACTATGTTTTTAAAAAAATTAGTTTTTCTGATTTTGCGTCAAATGCTATTTGATTAATTGTAAAGGCTTTAAAAGACAAAAAGGAATAAAATACTAATTTTTTTGTGGCTTATAGTGTCAAAAGAACAACATATGGGTGTCAAGTTTCAACAGAATCGGTTCACAGGTGAAAATTCAGTGGTAGACAATCAACCATTCCCTATTTTTCAACCCTTAGGGGCGAAAGCGGAATACTCTTAACAAGTTATGCATGGGCATGCATTTAAAAAAATAGAGTTGAGAACTTCCTTTGTTTTTTTCGTCGGTTAAAAAAACAATAAAACTGCGCAAAGATATGGAGTGTTTTCAAATAGTGTTTACACACAGAACGTATATTATGATATTTATGATATTTTTCTTTAGTGGAAGCGCTGGGAAGTCTAATTTAACATTTAAATTTATATGGGAAATTTGTATTGAAGTATACCCTATTCAACAAAAAGAATTATGAAAATCGGACTACTCTGTAAAATTTTATGCGTGATCATACATAAAAAAATATACAGGTTGAATTGAGTATCTCCTTCTTTCGTCGGTAATAACTGAGAATCTCCCATTCATGACAATCTAGAGAAAGTCTAAACAACTTGATTAAATATATATATATATATATATGTATATATATATATGTATATATATATATATATATATATATATATATATATATATATATATATATATATATATACTTATGTGCCTGTGGACTCTCTAGCGGTCACACAGAGGACCCCTTGGTCTAGGTGCTATATATATATATATATATATATATATATATGTATATATATATATATATATATATATATATATATATATATATATATATATATATATATATATATATACTTATGTGCCTGTGGACTCTCTAGCGGTCACACAGAGGACCCCTTGGTCTAGGTGCTAGGGACCCGTATGCGGTACCCCTCTTTCTTATTATTATTATTCCGATTGGAATGCAATTTGGTATTTGAGCCGCTTTTGGTATTTAAAAATGTCAAGTTCGTGAATGGGTTAAACGGGCAAGTGGAAAGGAGGTTTAGAGAAAGGAAGACACACGCTAGAGAGTAATTGATGCATTTCAAGTAAATTCGCTAAGCGGCTCCTGCGTAACGAATTTTTATTTATTTTTGTCTGTATGGTAGCTAAAACTGCTAGCAACTTGTACAATAATATTTTTAATTAAGCTTCACTTAAATGATTCACTGAAAATGAGTATTATTATAATTTCTTTGGTACTCTTCACTCTGACTGTTACTCTTCACTCTGAATACTAACCTAAAAACCTTAAATCAATCATGTATACATAATATATACATATAATAGAAAACTGCTACATCGCTAGTAAGACCGATTGTTAACCGGATAGAGCGTTACTTTGTGGAATTCCTTTATATGATGAAAGAAGAAAAATAAATTTTCAAAAACTATATTTTGATATTCCATTATTCCATTATAATTCAGCTAATATAACACATGGATCCTTAAGCTTGGTATGAAAGATAATTGAGTTAAGAGTTAATAAAAAGAAAAAATGAACAATAAAATCAAACGAATCCGATGTTCATATGATACTGCTCACAGCTCTGCTGGTGGTATGGGGAAATTTATAAAAGGAATTGACAATTTATACCAAAGTTAAAGAAATTTTAAACAAATTTTAGGGAAGTTTGTTACCTCACAGGGGGTTGTACGTCTTGAGCTGTCGAGAAGTATTACTGATGTTGGAGAAGAATATTCCAAAATACGATATGGTCCATCATAAATTGGTCAAAACTTATTTTCTTCGTTTGAAATGGGTACTCGTGGTGGTATGAACCTCCAAACTGATTGATCAATGAAATATCTGAAGTGGGGTTTCTGACGTTTCAGCTTTTAATACGTAGCGTGGGTTTTATGGACGACTCCTTCAATCTGCAAGTGAGTTTGCGGTTCCGAAAGAAAGACGTATCCAGGTTTAGTATTACATCAGCTGGTGTACGTAAATATCTTCCCAGGGAGGCCTGTGCTGGAGTGGTGTTAATGGTTTGTGGTAACTGGTATGTATACATGTTGTACTCTAGGTTCCTATAACCTTTACCACTACATTTGATTGCGGATGAGAAAATGGATAAATACTAGGAAAAATACGGATAAATACAGATTCCAGGAAAATTAAAAATTCTCGTATCGTGCTGATTTAAATATCGACGCGTTGCCCGAGACCACCATCTGGGGGTATCCATTACGGTAGAATAAATCCAGTTTCTCACTATCATCTTTGGCGTGTGCCAGATGGCAAGGTAGGCATTTAGCCACTCTGAGTAACCATCCACCACTACGATGGTTACAATTACTACAGTAATTGTGATGTTTACAGGGTAGAAGTGAGCGACGATGTCAATACAGTTTTTAATTCAAAATGAGGTAGGAGGTTCTGTCTCAGATTTTACAGTGATGTACTTCAAAAAATTAAAGCTATAAGATTAATGTGCTTAGAAATCAATGGTGCTGACGACGATGTCTAATTCTCATGTGGTCTTGGGGAGTAATTTCAATCAAACAAACAGTGATTTCAACATAAAACCAAAAATAAGGCTGAAGTTGAATCGAACGCGTGTTTTCATTTCACAAAGGGGGCGACTTTGACAGAAAGAAATATCACCCGGAATCCATAACCGTCGTAGCTATTTACTAATGTTGAACAAAAGTAAAAAAAAAAAAGTAGTAAAATCTATGTTAGTCCGGAGTTGCATGGAGCCATAAAAGAGACAAAAGATTTTGTACTGCAAACATACTAGATCATTGCGTGTCATATCGCTGATATTATATCTACTTTTCTCTCTACCAAGTATTTTGATTCACTTAAACTGAAATCAATGGCCTGATCTATTTTGATTAAAAAAATGAATTCTTTGAGTTTTTTAGCGAATTTCCTCCAAAGGAAATGCAGCTATTGTTTTTGCACACATGTTGGAATTTCGTAAAATTTCTTCAAATGTCCATCGATCCTACCTATTAGATGTTAAAAATCACTATAGCTAAAATTTGTATATATATATATACATATATACATATGTACTTTTTTTAAATGTCAGTCTGTTTTTTTAAATAGCGGTCACAGTTTTATTCCGATTGGAATGAAATTAGGTATTTGAGTCGCTTTTGGTATTCTAAAGGTCAAGTTCGTTAATGGGAAAAATCAGACGAGGGGAAAGGGGGTTTAGAGGGAGGGGGAAACACAAAATTTGACTATCTCCCTTAATATTTGAAAAATAGAAAAATTTATCAAGAGTTAAGTTGTAGGTGCTAAGAGTTAAGTTTTACTGTAATTTTGTTTCTTATCATTTTTCTGTTACATTGATATTAACAGAAGTATTTACAATTAAAGATTGAAAGTTAAAAATCTAAATATCTCTGCTCACATTAGAGTTTGAGAAAAATGGTCAGGTAATGAATTGTAGCAAACTTGATTTTCTACAACTTTACTCCTTGTACATTTTTCGATTATTCTAATATTAAGACAGATATTTAATATTTTGTGTTTGTTTGACAAGAATGCATAAAATATATTTTATTGTAAAAATTTTGACTGTTGTTTCCATAGTAACTATAAACTAAAATCGTAACTATAAGCTATTAATAAATTTAATTTTTTCAAATACTAAAGTCATATCAGATATTATATTTCATTTTTGATCACACTAAAATTATGACCGCTAGAGAGTGATTTATGTATTCTTGATGATTTATGTATTCTGCGTAAAGAATTTTTGGTATATATTTTTTATATGAAAATTCATACCTTATAATACATTTTGAGGCTAGTTTTTACTATTTTCTAGCGACCCACCCCGGCATCGCACGGATGCAAATTTCCAATAAAGAAAATGAGTGCGCGTAGCAAAAAAATTTTAATTATTTTTATTTTATAACATGTATCTATCTCTAGTGGTTTAGGCTGTGCGTTGTCTGTTAGTCAGTCTGTTAGTCAGTAAGAATTGAAACAACACAATTTCAGTACGATAATGAATTGATTGAAATGAAGTGGTGTTTTTTATACGTCTTACGCGATTTTCTGCTGCTGATTCAAAAGTGGGACCTTTGTTCGTACTGATTGACTCAAAGCATCTCGATCGTATTGCCGCTCTCGCTTGAATGTTTAAATTCCCGATTGAATGTGTCTTGCATGGGGCGATTCGTCGCTGGCATTCCTAATTCGTACAAAATCTTGCCGGACATCATCAGACATTCAGGTGGACATCATCTATATATATATATATATGAATATCTCGTTGTAGATATCTGCCTTCAAGTCCAGTTCGGGATTCGCTGTTGATGTATGCACTCGATGCAAAATGTCTTCACTCATATTGTCTTTGATGTCGGTCTAACATGTGTCTTTTGTATACATACACACATAGGTCACATTAGCGTTGTTTAATACCATTGAAATTCCACTGAAATATATTTACCATTTCTATTGGCTAGGATGGGTTGCCCCAGGAAGTTGTGGGATCACTTCCTGGGTTTCCCCTTCGGCCAGCCTCTTCTATTTCTCCTGGTCGCCTCCTTGTTGGAGAAAAAGACTGAATCCAAATCTGTCTCCGACGTCACTTTGTAGAAGACGGCGACTCTTTTTTCACGGTCCGGGAGGCTGTTCGATCGCATCTTATGTGCTGGGCTTCCATCCGTCGATGGTGAAACCGGAGGCCTGAATCTCTCCGGTTTCGGTGAGATCGGTTCCGCCTGCAGAGCCAACTCACCCCGTGATGTGGATGGAGGTGGACTCCTGGAACGATCCAACTCCATCGATGAAGCTTCTGAGGTAGGCTCAGTGGTTGCCACCTCCGAAGCTCTCATATCGGTCTTTACGGTCTCACGTTTTCTTTTTGTTGTAGATTTAGGAGGGGCCTGAATGAGTCCCTCCCGCGTCGTTCTGATAATTCTAGCTGGCCTTAGAGACGCTTGGCCATCGTTTTATTTTATTTAAAAACTCGCTGATGATTTTCATCATCAGCGGAGCAAGCTCTTTTACGAGCATGAAGCGTCAGCTTAAAGGGGTGGGAGTAGCTGTGACGTGAGCAAAGGAGACGGCAGGCTGAGTGCGAAGGCTGGCACCTATCACCGTCCTGCGCACCACACTATATGTGAGCTTATCCAGAAACCTCATTTTTTGGATAGCCATATCCTCTTTGTGTTTGGGGCACATGTTATCGGCTTATTGCATGGTCTTCCTTCGTGCAATGGCTCCCCGCAGACACAAATTTGAGGTCGTTCACATCTATCTGCCGGGTGTCTGAATCTCGGGCATCGGTAACTTCGCATTGGTGCTGAAATGGCAGTCGTTTAGGTATGTTTTTATGATTGCCAGCATCGATTGTTGCTGGAAAATCAATTTTGTTAAAGGTCAGTTGGAGGAGAGGTGAGTCTTTCAACTCACCATCTTGCTCCACTTAATACTTCGTACTTAATACTCGGACCTTAATAGTCCTACCCCAGTATTCTGCGGCTCAGCCTCCACTTTAACAGTCCCGGACGGCCTGGAACTCGCCCGAAGCAATGCAGATTCCGAACTCTGCATCTATTGCACACTATCCTCGCAGGGACCGACATGGATGGTGGCTAAGTCCCGCATCTCCGCTTCCTAAGACCAGTCCCAGCAGGGATTCACGGGACAGCCAGTAAATGGTCTTCAACGAAGACAATGTCGGCCAGGTGACGTGGCCGACGAGTAATGTTGAGACAGTGCACGAACACAACGTTGAGAAGTTTAGGTCCGTTAGCTTCCCTTCGTGGCTAGGTACTAGGCCCTCCTACCACGACAAGGTGGACCCACGGTTTTTTAGATCATATTCCAATAAAAGCAGGTTTTTTCGATTTTCTAAACTATAAATTTTATTTTTTAGTCTTACAACAAAATATTTTTTGTGTTATAGCTTTATTCTGCATTATTATTCCCACGAGTAATGGAATGAATCACATTCGTAGGAATGAAAGTATAAATCGAATAAAGCATGAGAAAATTATGTCAAATAGTAATTTTTTTCTAAATTTTAACAGTGATGGCATTTCAATAAAAACTGTACCATCCACTATAAATCGATATATATAAGATATTTGGGCTATTTATAATATATATAAATTAATATATATATATATATATATATATATATATATATATATATACATATATATATATATATATATATATATATATATATGTATAAATATATATATGTATATATATATATATATATATATATATATGTACATATATTGACTATCAATACATTTAAACTTTTATCTTTTATTTTATTTTTTTTTAATTTTTGTATAATATTGTATTATCATAGGTTTTTAATACGTCTGCAAAATTTTAGATTAGTCATACGCTCAGAAGTGGGTCAAAACTTAATTAGAAAATTCCATTACATTCATACGTATATACGTTCATACATACACTCCCGTTCAAAAAAATGAATCAGTTGAAACATTTTAAGTGTTATTGTATGTAATATACGTATATTTAGTAATATATACGCTTAGAATATTATTTACTGGCGCTTCAATTTTTATGAACAGGAGTGTACATGCATACATAAATACATGCATACATACGTTCATACATAGAATTTAAGCTAATAAAAGCATGTTTAATTATTATTTGACATATATTTTCTATACACTCTCTATATATTTCAGCTAGTTATTAATAAGCCAAACACAAAATACGTTCGGTATATTTACAAGGTATATGTAGAGTACAAATATACCCTCTTACTAAATATACACTTTAGTCGAGAATAAATACATACAGAGTTAAACCATCTACTACTATACGTTCGTAAAAGCGTATAAACGAAAGGCCATCATCATCGTCGTATCGTAAGTAGACTATTTCTACAATAAATAACCAATAAATAATGCTTCTATATCGAAAACATGCATTTATTTCACACTATTGCATACTATGTATAACGTTCTTATCCTGTAGCACCAGTTTTTAAAAGATGAGTGTCTATAAAGCCTTTTTATTCTGTTCAAATTACAGTATGGGATTTTAAAAAAGAAATTGTTATTCAGAAAAATACTAAATTTTACCTTTTTATTAGCAGATAACTAAAAACTATAAAATAGTTGAATCATAATAGCGAGGAGTGCTTTCTCGAGGAGAACTTCTTAATACTCCAGGTAGTTATAACCCTCATCCCACACAAATATATAAAGTTTGATTAAGATTATCTAGAGCACGGAAGTGTGCACGGCCGAGTTTAAGGGGTTTTTGGCCTTCGTTACAGTGTTATTACTACATTACTACACCTTAATTTAGACCGTATTTCAGGTACTGTAACTTTTGAACGAAAAGAGCAACAGTGTTGAGTTTTCGAATATAAATACTTTAACCGTTAAAAGTTATTTCCCTTAAAAATCGTTAAATAGCGGGAGCCTCTATAATTTTTGGCGACTAGTATATCATAATGTTCTCCTACTTCCCGATATCCCAAAAGTTGATATTTGGCCGACAGATAGATCTAGTATCCAAACCGATGGGAAAATTATGAAAACTGGAAATTTATTTCGGAAAAAAGAAAATTTTTGCAATTTTTATTTTTATAAATTTAACATTGTAAAGCAGTATCCATCTGATTCGTTGATATTTGTCGATAGTCCCTTCTGATTGGATGGCACATTTTGTATATATATATATAGATATAGTATATAATGGTTTACACGTTAATTTAAAAATCATTATTTATGAATATTCCAAAGAGTGAACACTGATTCTTTGGGTTAACTTAGAAATGGGTTAACTTGAATTGGGTTAACTTGAAATTTCTAAGAACTCCGAAAATGGGAAAAAGCACTAAAAATTACCTTTTTTTATCTAATTATAGTTTTTTCTATATGGATGTTTAACATTAATTAGGAAAAATAAGAGTTTTAGCAAATCGAATATGTTTTCGGTTGAACAACAATTCGAATAAAAATTTTCATCCATTACTTATTTTGAATCAATAGGACTACATTGACTTAAATATTTTAATAGTAAGTTTTCAAAAAACAAACATTTTTAAATGCATTTTTCGTGAAAAAAATTAAATTTTTACCTAAGCCAAAAAATTGAAGTATATCGTAAACCAATAGAGATATCGAAAAAACAATCGAAAATTCAGTCGTATTATGTCAACATAGGTCACAGAACTTATATACCATATCTGAATAACAAAATTTTTAGGCTATGTGAGTTTAGGTCGTGCCGAATTAATGAGAAATTATGCATAAAATGTTAAATAACTCCGAAATGGTCTGTTTTATCGAAAAAATAAGCATAATAAATACCCATTTAATCCCCACTTATTTCCCAGAGAAACTAAATCTTAAGTTTCATAACTGTAGGGCCACTTTTGCAAAAGATAAAATATACACGATTAGATATACACCATTCACTTAAGTGGATCACATACACAATAATTTTCTGTATTAATTCACACATATCAATAAATACCCCCCTTTACTGAAAAATAATTGTCGAAATATGTTATTATTTCTAATTGTTCAGCAGAATTGTGTGATAAAACATAATTTTTGGGCTTACTCTCAGTTTATATCATACTAATCCGACAATCGTGTAAACGACGTCCGGCTTACGACACAAGGCAATAAACCGACATCGCGTGGTAGTAGTTTAAACGACAGACGACATTCGGACAGCTGCTAGGGACAAATCTCAGTGCTGTGGCCGACTAATGTGTTTTTTGAGTGTAGTCGGGGCAGTGTTGTGGATGTTTAAAGAAATGTAGCGCCTCATATCTACCCGATACCGGTACGTTCATATACTAGTCTGCAATTTGTCTTCTTGCGGTGAATAATGTTTTCAATCCGTGAGAGAATCTCGTCGAAACTTGCTACACTCATACGAAAATAATAAAAAATTTATTTTCATATTTTCTCAAAAAAGAACATTGAATACTGACTACTGACTACTCATCTATTTTTATAAGCATTAGATAATCCATTGCATCCTATTTTTTGCTTAAAATTGCTTAAATTGCTGTCATTTTTACCAAAAAAATTAAAAGGTATTTAATAATCCAGTGAATAGAGGGGGGTTATCTCACAAACGGTCCGAAAAAAATGGACACTCTCTTCAGATTTTCGCTTATGCCTTCGTTTTGGTGCATTTTAGCTACAAAAGAGTTCTACTCAATATTGTAGAAAATTAAATTTCCTATAATCTACGTTTGTAATTTTGTTTCTAGGTCTGTTAGTTACGGAGACTAATTAAAAAAAATAAAACAAATCACATTTTCCGGAAATTTGTCAAACTTCTAAGTTTTGAACGCTGTAATTCAGTTATGGCCTATTCTAGGAAAACAAGTATAATAATAAAACTTGTTGGGAATTTAATTACCTACAAAATGCAAGTACTTTATTTTTAGCTAAAATGCACTGAAACGAAGATATAAGCGAAAATCTGAAGAAAGTGCAGATTTTTTTCGGTTTTTTCAATATGGCGGCGTAGAACTACCGGACCGTTTGTAAAGTAACCCCCTTCTTTTGGTCTGTATTCACTGGAATATAAAAAAGAAACTAATTATTCATGTTTGCCATGAATCTCACGTGCGAAGTTTTGTTAAAAATTTGCTTCATTTTGTCTATTTAAGAATATTTTGTTAAAATAAATTATCAACGGCAATATTTAACAAAATAAATTTATTTGATTGCCAAGTTGCACTAAAAATGTAAAGTTAAAAATAATTATAATGAAATTTGTGAAGGATTCACCTTACCAAATTAATGCTTATATAATCTCATTTTGTAAATTATCAAAAGACGAGGACTCAACATTCTGAAAATGGGAAGAAACTACGCTCCCCCTCCCCGATCTTCCCTAAAGGTGTTTCTATATCTAATACAGGTAGTAATCCCCTAATTTTACAGGGAATCCTAATTTTATAGGGAGACAAAACAAAATATTTAATGTTTGTTATTATTACAGATAAATGAGATTTGATTGGAGAAAAACACCCTTAAGGTAAGACATTATTAAGGTATAAATTGATTCTACATTAATAATTAAATAGCAAAATACTCTGAATACACCAAAGAACACTTTTATTTAGAAAATTGTAAAAAATAAATCCCTGAAGGCCATGTTCAGATTTCTTTACATCCCCTCTATATTAAACCTTCACTATTATATCACCTACATAGAATGTTTTAAAACTTTAGAAAGCACAATACAAAATACCAAATGGCATGATCGCAATGCCACGAACATTATTATATCAATTTCTATCTATTAGAGTCGTTATATATTCAGTTTACGGTGAACACGTAGTTTTAAAAGACCACCATTATTTATGATTTTGTGAGTTTGATATGAAAAACATTTATTTCTATTTGTGTATTTATTTATACTCAGGACATAAAACAAGTAGATATTGTCCTATACATATGTGGCTTTATCAATAAATTTGTAGTTTTTAGGATAGAGAAAATAAAATTGTTTTTAATAACTATTTCAACGTAATCTACAAAACAAAAACATACGAGCAAACCAAACACTTCTACACTTTATGCCTCTCACAAACAAACAAAGAAGGCTATACGAGTTGAAACTGTGAACAAATGTTCTGGTCTAAGATCCGGCATTACAAAAATCTTCCCTCATCTGTTAATTGATTGAAATATTATTGAAAACGCTTATTGCAATATAAACAATTTGGCAATGTACTGTCTGCCAGAGTAGTTCTGCTGCAATTAACATTAATTAACAATTTATTTATTTATAAATATATCCATCGCGTGTTAATAGAAATTGGCTTGTTAAATAACATAGTATACGATACGACAAATCTTGTAATAGCAGGCACCGCTGCTTATTACTGCCATGGATACCTGCAGCCAGGTATCCAGGTATCCAAAAATATTTAGCTAAATAAAAAGTTTAGAATAAATAGAATACATCCATAACTGGCAACCATCTTAAAATCAATTGCAGCCTGTATAAGAAAATTTTAAAATAATAGAATTTTTTTAAAATCTACCTTGTAGAGAGAGAGAGACTATTGCATAATTCCACGTAACAAACAAGGAAAGTATGTGATTCATGCGTATGTGATTCTGCGTATAATAACCAAGAATTACATAATTTTGTTGCAACCTCCGATGAATCAGAAGAAGAATAAATAATAATCTAAAATTATTGTTAATATTATATTCATGTAATTTTTTCAAATAAACTAGAGTGAATTCCATTTATCTTGAACTATACAATACCACTACTAGTATAAACACACTTATAAATGGAGTATATATATATATATATACATATATATATATATATATATATATATATATATATATATATATATATATATATATATATATATATTGTAACGGTTGAAATGAGTTCAACCTTCGATGAGAGACTTTTATTTATTTTTATTATTGAGGTGGATTCGACGCGACTGGTCGCTAGTGCCACCTGAAGGACACCGGGGTCAGAAACGAAAGAGACGGCTTCGAAATCGAATGTCACTGTCAACATCTATAATTATTTTGAATTTATTTATTTTTATTTTTTGAAGTAGCCGCAAGCATTACGTAATTAGCGACCTCGCTCCATCATCGATCGTCGACTGGAATTTGGAATGGTGTACGAGGAGCCGACTGCTTGCTGTATTTTTAAGGCTAAATTAAACAGGCCTGTATTATGAACTTGTTGAAGTGGTGATCGTTAAGTTCGAGTGTATGATTGTTTGGGACTCGTTTCGTTTACGATGAACAATGTTAATAAATAAATAAATTAATTAAAATGATGCCATTCACGTTGTACGATGAATGAAAGTAATATTGATTAATAAAGATAAAATAATATATCGTTATGTTGAGTTGTGGGTTGGATTTTGGAAGTATATGTGAATTCGATATTATTCAAGCTTGAAAAAGCATATTTTATATTGGATGAATTAATGATGGGTGGTGAAACACAAATAGCATCAGCAACATCACAGTAAATAAAATAGTACATCAAGAGAATATTATAAAATATTCATACTTCAAAATCCAACCCTGGTGTTAAAATTTAAACATTTTGTGACAAGTATTAAGGAATATGAAAAACAGTGGTGTATTTGTGTTGTTTTGTTTTTTTCTTCGTGTGACGGACTTTTGTTGGACAAGAAATAACACGATTAATTCATGTAAGATTCTGATTTCGAAAGCCTGACGACTCGTACCGTATTATAATTGTTAAATTGTTGAGACGATTTTTTTGTTGAACTGTTGAACATTATTATTATTATTTTTTTTAATTTTAATCGTGAATTTTTTAAGCGTTGATTCGAGCGAGGTTTGGTGGTAATTTTTGCGTGTGAGCGTGTTTATGTGAGGTATTTTTGTTTTAATCATTATTGCGAAGTAAATTTCAATTTTTTCCGAATTGTGTAGATAATTTCATTATTATTTTTGTTTTTTTAATCGATTCACGTAAACACGTTCGGGTGCTGTATTAAATAATTTTTTTCCTGTTCGATAAATTTATTTTATTTTGTTATTAAATATTTAACTTTTTTTTGTTGTCGAAAATAAATAATTTTTTTTTGTATTCATCCATCATCCATCATCCATAATCAGACGAGTGTCCACCTTTCTGACCTGCCACCCATATTAAGGGTTGACGAGACGAGCCGTACCGTATTCGTAAGTGGTACTCTTAAAAAACCTGACGCCCAACATTTTTTTGTTTTTCAAATTGGTGCCACAATTTATCGGCCAATATATATATATATATATATATATATATATATATATATATATATATATATATATATATATATATATATGTATATATATATATATATATATATATATATATATATATATATGTATATATATATATATATATATATATATATATATATATATATATATATATATATATATATATGTATATATATATATTGGGAAGATAATATATATTTGGTATTAGAAAATAAGTATCTATAGTTTTGACTTGAGAAAATTATCTTAACTAAAGATAAATTGTCTCTTGACTCAAGAATCTCGAAATTCTTAAACTGATATAATAATTTCTTTGGACCAAGATGCTAAAATTTCAAATTTCGGGATCTTATTGTTTTTTTCAAGAATTGAATTTTCTTGACTAAATAATCACAAGAGTATTTGGTCAAGAAAAACTCTCTTACACCAAGATAAACGAACTCTATAAAAAATTTAAAACAACGTTCCAGAATTTTAGTTTCTTCGCTCAACTAAAAAAATGTTTTTGATTGGACTGCGTTGTCTTGAATGAAAACAAAGGTTTCTTTATTGAAGGAAATGTTTTGAAAAAAATTATTTTCTTGGGGAAAGAAATTCCTTCTATCAGTGTAAGAAAATTTCGAATTTGCATATACCCATAACAATCACCTTGGTAACTTTATTTGAAGTCACCTTAGTAACTTCCTTTGAAGTAGCCTTAGATGAGGTAGATTGTAAAGACTGCCCTGGACGGGCTACACTTCGACCATAAGGTCCATTGTGATGCCTTAGGATGTGAGGATGTGAGTGGAGTGGAAGGAATTTGTGAGTATATTAAGAATTGGTAGGATATGCGGCTGCAGCCGACTATGAACTATGCCGATATTCATCTGGAGTTCGTGAAGGAAACTGCAGAAAACCTTCTCAAGCATAGCCGGTTACTTCGTTCTTGTCCATACGCCGACAGTTTAGTCAATTAACCGCCCTTTTTTTTATTTAATTTTTATAATTGACAAACTGCCGATGTCCGGATTCGACCCTATAACCTCCTAGTTTCCAATTACTGCATACTACGCAGACATAACGCCTTTGACCGCTCGGCTACTTGGACTGGTTTGAAGTAGCCTTAGTAACTTCATTTGATAGTCTAGTCATAATAATATTCCTTCATCGAAGAAATTTGGCTTAGATTACATAGCTCCTACGTAAAAAATTTTTTTGTTTTAGATTATTTTTTAAAGAAAATAAATGGAATTTACTCTTCTCACCTGGCTGTATAGATTGTCTGCCAGCTTCCAGTACCCTTTTCTACGTTTCTTAAATTTTAAATTTTGTGTTGTTTTTGATTTGATGAAAATATATTTATATGTCTTCAAAGTTTTATTATTTCATTTTAATTGTTTTAAATTTTTGAAAAGTGCTTTTTCGAGAATATAGAAGGAAATAAGTCATCTACTTTAAAAGAAAAATTCAATTTTTTTATTGATGGTTTATTTTACAGAAATGTCAAAGCCATAAAATAATGTATGAAAATATTGAATGAACATTGATTCTGTTTTTCTTTCTAATAAATTTTAGTGTAGATATATTATATTTATTAAGATACGGTTAGAGACTCCATGCTATCTCATAACTATGAACACACGCAAAATATCTACATCATGACTTCGACAAATACAGAGAGTGTCTAAAATACTATATCATGGAATCGAGTATTATTTGTACCCATTCGTTATTACATTATGTGCTCTTGAGGATGTTCCAGCATACCATCACTGTTCGACAAATTTTGCTCATTTTTTCACAGGTTGCAAATAACGTTTTCTAATAAATCCCGCAGTTTCAGAATTTTTGACCGTTTAGAACGCGAGATAATTATTATCAAAGTTATCATTCTCTCTCACTCTCTCTCATTAGAAGCATGCAAATCTTCATGCCCGCCCAACTATTATCCATTGTATTAGAAAAAATACTCAACATAATTTTAAAAATAACTAGGAGAGTAAAGATAAATATTTATTACATAAATTTTTTTTTAAAATCCTGTGTTACCGTCTCGTTTTCGAAATATAAGTTTAAAACTTTTTTTTTTTCAAAATTACATTATTTTGTTTATATGAACAGTGAATTTGTTGTATATGTATTTGTTCTATAATGAAATCAAACCGGTTTTGGTCCTGATTATATAACACCGTGCTGGAACATGATTGCCATTGAAATAGCTTGGGTTCAAACTATGTTGGAAATTTCTTCATTGTTTTAAACTTCAGATAAATGAATATTTGATTTAATTTTTATTATATATTATGAATAACTAGCTGACCCGCCCCGGCTTCGCACGGGTTCTTTACAGAAAATATAAAACAGCCTATGTTACTCCGAGGAGATGTTGCTTTCGGTAAAATTGGTTGAGTAGTTTCTGAGTTAAATCGTAACAAACAAAAAATCAATCATCTCTCCTCGTTTTACATAATAGCATTACGCGTCGCGGCTTCGCCCACAAAAATTTTGTAACGCCCTTATACAAAGTAACATAATATTTTCTCCAGTCAAGGACTGATAAATTGCGTTTAATTTTTGAAATAAATTTGTTGTATGCACTGCCACCTATTGGCAAAATTTTTTTAAGTACTCATGTTGTGTATACTGCCATCTATAGACAAATTTTAAAAACATATTTGTTGTATGCATCGCTATCTATGCATATTACTACAAAAATAAACTAACTTAATATTAATTTTAAAATGATTCACTATGTAAATAGAAAGCGAAACAAATGAAATCGAAACAAATATGAACAATGGACTGTATTAATATATGATCCACTGTTACATATCAATCACTTTATGCAGACTGCTGTCTGTTGCATGCATATATAAATAACAGTCAAAATGTCTACATCCCCACTTCTGGCAGTCAATGTATGACACACAGCACCTAGTTAAGCAACAAACATCTGTTACTATGCAGTGATAAATTATACACCTACATCAATAAATTATACAACATTTTTTTATAATATTTAAGGACCAATTTATACAAAAACTTGACAAATTATATACTAAAACCTTCCTCGAGAACCACTGTATCCATTGGTGAAAGTATGAAAATCGGTGCAGTAGTTTATGAGTAAATCGCGAACAGACAGACAGACGCGGCTGGGGAACTTTATTTTATACTATGTAAGAATATACAAACTAGAGTCTGTACACAGAAGTTGTGTGTAGATAGAGTACCAAAACTTGAAACTCGATCATACTCAGCGTATTTGAATGAATGTTTATTGTTGTGCTTCTAAGATTGAATATTAAACAGTTAGTCCTTATAACAATACTGTTCTTGTCAAACGTCAAAACGAGATGGTGGGAAGAGTGATAACGGAAAGTGATAAAATCGTAATTTACAAATATCTCATAAAGTATACAGTTAATTGCGAATTAAAATGGCCTCGAAATTTTTTACCAATAAAATATTAAAACTGATAATGCTTGCAAAAATATGAAGGGTATACATAGAACCTCGATTAGTCGAAATTCTCTATAACTCGAAATAACTTTGCGTTGCCCTGTCTGCAAGCCCCAAAACGTCCATTACTCCAAATACGCCCTCATAAGTTAGATAGATTGTAGAGGCTGTCCTGGACGCGCTACACTTCGACCATAAGGTCCATTGTGAAGTCTAAGGATGTGAGGATGTGAGTGGAGTGGAAGGAATTTTTGTGTATAAACTAGGAATTGGTAGGATATGCGGCTGTAGCTGACTATGATAGGAACTATGCCGATTTTCATCTGGAGTTCGTGAAGGAAACTGCAGAAAACCTTCTCAAGCATAGCCGGTTGCTTCGTTATTGTCCATATGCCGACAGTTTAGTCACTTAATCGAGCTTTTTTTCTTAATAATTGACAAACTGCCTATGTCGGGATTCGAATCCTCAACCTCCCAGTTTCCAAGTAGGCATACTGCGCAGACATAACGCCTTAGAACGCTTGGCCACTTGGACTGGTTCTCATAAGGTAATCATTATTATTTCCCACAAGTTATTTCGGTACATTTTTCCATCCATTCAAAAAATTTTTATATTATTATTAGAAAAAAAAGGGGTGGTTAATTGACTTAATTGTCGGCGTATGGACAAGAGCGAAGTAACCGGCTATGCTTGAGAAGGTCTTCTGCAGTAACTTCAGATGAATATCGGCATAGTTCCTATCATAGTCAACTGCAGCCGCATATCCTACCAACTCCTAGTCTATACACAAAAAATTCCTTCCACTCCAATCACATCCTCACATCTTTAGCCATCACAATGGGCCGTATAGTCAAAGTGTAGTTCGTCCAGGGTAGCCTCTATAATCTATATATCTATCTATGTGCGAAGAATCTTTGGATTTTGATTGAAAAGTTTACCAGTTTAATGGTAACTATTTAGTTTATAGATATATCCATATAAAATGGGAAAAACATCCCTAAAACTGCCCTTTTCGCTTCTGTTCACAATATAAAGATCGGGTTTTTTCCATTCAACGCGGAACAGGTGCAAAATAACATAATTATTTGAACAAAGATAATTTTTCCATCACAACCCTTCGCAATTGGGAAAAATACCCCTATAAACAACCCTTTTCTTCTATACATGCCAGTACAATCGACGCTAAATAGCTACAAATTAGGAAGTTAATTCGAAAAACTTAAAATTTTTCATCGCTACTCCTCGAAAATAGTAATGTGAGACCTATCTATTCGCAGTCCTCCAAGCCCCCCCCCCTTATCTCATCTCCTCACAAAATTGACACTTAAACCCCAATCCCTCCACCCTAAAATTCACCCAAAAATATAATCCCCAAAAACTCCCCGCCCCTCCAAGTTTTTTTTAAATTTTTTTTACAATTCAAGTAATGTTATATTCTGTGACGCGGATCCAATGGGTCAAGGAGGAAAATCGCTTGCGAGCAGAGCGAGTTATATTAATATAAATTCAAATATGTCAGTTTACCTAGGTAAGAATAGAATGGCAAATGGATATGAAATTCCGGGAACCTTAATTCATTTAAAAATGAGATCAACTTGAGGGTAACCATGATTAACCATAAAAAAACTTACTCTCCACCTAGCTGACCGAGTAATCATTTGGGTATCATCAATAATTGGATTCGTTATTCTGCAAAAATTTTTGCCTATACTGATGAAAAGCATAGTTCCACTTTCGATATTTTTCATACAACCATTTTAAAACATACACATAGTATAGTTACAGTAAAATAATAATACGTCTCGTTTCCTAACACTCTCATTCGTTCAGTATTAAACTCATTTAATTTTTTGCTCCCTTTTACAGTTTCACGCTTAATTTGTAATAATGAATGAATTTAATACTCTTCGTTTCACTAGGTGATAATTTATTTTGGTTCATTTGTTATAAGTTTGTTAAATTGAAATAAATTATTACATTGACATAGACACACACAAAATTCAAAAACAACAATTTTTTTTTTAAATTATAAATTACGAAACCCAGCTTAATTTAACGATCTCGATTTGTTTACGTATCAGGTTCTACCTCCATACTTCGGGAAAACTAACTGAATCGTGGATGTATTCTCCGGTAGGGACAGCTTAGTTCGAACCGTAAAGAGTTATAATTCTCTGATGGCGAATACAAATGTGCGATTGCACATGCCCTTCCCTTAACTTACCCATGACTATCCTTGCAATACTAACTTATCAATTTCCCCTCTCCGAGCTATGTTCGAACTACGAACACAAAAAATAGTCGATTGATAGTTATTCCGACTCATCAATAATTATGAATAAACTTCCTAATTAAAATAGACAAAATCATATTTTACTAAACGTCAGTATTGAATATTATTTCTTGCTGCACATCTAGTGATCCGAAAAAAATACTCAAAATAAGTTAATCCGAATTATGTTTACAAGTAAAAAAAGTACAGCTGAAAACCATTATTAAATTTCTTTTAAAAAATAACCATTATTTTCTTGTTGCATAAATCGACCCAGGAAATATAATACAAGGAATAACTAATAAATAATTTGGAAGTTATCAAGAAAGGTACAACTCAACCGTGCCTAATATGGTATAAATTCTTTTTGAATAACAAAAAAAAAAAATTCAAAACACCAGAAGTAGTTTTGTTCAGGCTGTAAATCCTCTTCTAAGTTAGTAGTTTTGTTCGAAGTGTCAAAACTTTCATTTTTTAATAAAATACTAATATCTTCTGGAGACTCGAAAATATTGTTTAAAGATCGATGGAACACTTTCTTGAATCTAAATTTGCAGCACAATTGTGAAAACGAATAAACCTTCCACAATTTGTTACATGGAATAATCTGATTTTACTAGCCTGTTATGTTTTACTAACCCCCCCCCCCCCCGTATGTAAGCCGAGAGTGTTCTGGATATGAAAATAAACAATAATTATTTTTTGTATGGGATACACACGAACTTTGTTTTTATGAGATAAACATTTTCTATATTCAAGATTTTTTCTACCTCGCATTGTTGAAAAGATGGATTTTGAGCACAGTTGCGACCACACAACCAGGGATGCATAGAACAATAAATGTTGAAATTATTTCGACGTACCGAATTGATATTATCATTTTTACCGATTTATTATAGTCTAGAATGTCTAGATCAGAGGTGGGCGCAGACAGCTCGTCTGAGCCTTACGGGCTCTCCATAAGCTGGGTGAGAGTAAGTAAAGAAGGTATGTTTTGAAGCAAGACGGAACGATGTTTCAATACAGGTTGTCCCTACCGATTATTGCCCAATAATTTATTCAATAATTTATTACTTTTATTTTTTTTGAAAAACAAATTATGCGAAAAATAATTTCCACTACTACAAATAGTACTTTTCACTTTTTCAATTCAAAGTAGACTAACTCGAAGAACTCAAATTCCCACTTTATGTAAAATTTAACTTAATTCATCAAATTCCCATGACACTATACTGAGCATACTCCATACGAAGAAAAAATAATTAAATCAGGTAAATAATTCTTTATTAGTTCTCGGATATGAATAGTAAAATATTTAGACAAATTATTTGGAATTTCCAAAACTATAATTCTATTTAAATTATCCTTTGCAAAAATTTCCCTCTTTTATTACAATGGTCCAGCGGTAAACTTAAAGGTTCAAAAGATTTATATATATATTTTTTATATATTTTTATTTTATTCATACACAAATATGATATATACTAAAAAGGTACATTTTATGACCCAAATTACCAGCCCAAAATTCCAGAGTATGTATTGAATGATTGTATGTATTATTTACTTTGTATAATAGTGACCATAAAAAAGATTTGGTATTATTATATTTTTTCAGAAAATGTTTTAATTAAAAAAAGAAAATATTAATAATTGGTAGGTTACCCTGTATTAACTCTATCTCTCTTCCCTACCTCTCACTCAGAGCTTGGCCGAGTCAACTCTTGCCCACCTCTGGTCTAGATAGTATATTTTCTAAAATAATGTATGTTAAATCGGTATTGAAATTTATATTATTCTTTATTATTACAGCTTCTTAAAAAGACTGCTGATTATTTTCGGTGCGCATTTTAGCGCTTTGTAGAATAGCATACCTTGAAATTTCAAATAAAATATTTTCTTATTAGATTAACAATCTAATACTTTTCAAGATATCGAGATTAAAAAAAAACCAGTTTATTTTGTAGTTATTTTTGATTTTACATCGTTTTAAAAAAACAACAGGGTTTAATTATTACTCTATGTATCCAAAATACATAAAACATCAAACACTTGCTCGCCACTAATCAAAGCACAAGATACACAAAATTTATTGATAACAAACCTTTAAATTAGTACACTAAAACCAATATTTTTGTACATTAAACATTTCCTGTCGGAAACTGAAGCATAAGAATGGTACGAGAGCGTTTTCAAGTATTTATTTTATTATGGCTAGTTTTAAGATTTTTAGTCCTATAGTATTGAAATTAGCTATAGATGCGATACGCCTCTCAACTGGGAGCGGTTTCATTTATCTGTGCGCATTCTGAAAACTGCGCATTTTGAAATCATTCCGAGACAATTTTTAGTGAATTTCCTCAAAAGGAAATGTAGCTATTGTTTTTGTGTCCATCGACCCTACCTACTAGATGTTAAAAATGACCATCGTTAAAATTTATATTTATATATATATATATATATATATATATATATATATATATATATATACACGTTTATGTGCCTGTGGGCTCTCTAGCGGTCCCAGTTTTAGTCTGATTGGAATGAAGTTTGATATTTGAGACGCTTCTGGTATTTGAATGGTCAAGTTCATTGATGGGTACAATTGGACAAGAGAAAAGGGGGTTTAGAGTTGGAATATCTTCCTTAATATTCGAACAATCGAAGTAAAGTTGTAGGTACTTAGTTTTACTATAATTTTGTTTCTTGTCATTTTTCTGTTTGGAAAAATAATAAGGGAATGAATTGTAGCAAACTTGATTTTCTACAACTTTACTCCTTATACATTTTTAAATTGTGTTAATATTAAGAGAGATATTTTATATTTTATGTTTTTTTCTTTCTCTATGCCCCCTTTTCCCTTAACCTATGCCATTTGGTAATAAAATTGACCTTGCAAATATCAGATATGATATTTCATTTTGATCACACTAAAATTATGACCGCTATAGAGTGATTTATGTATTCTAAGGAAATTAGCTAAGTTCAAACAGCTCCTGCGTAACGAATGGTTTTTTAATTATAATTTGTATGTCCTTATAGCAATATAAATTTATAATGGCCTAACAGTTTTGTCGTTTCTAATATCGCGCTAGATACATTTTCTTCTGTCTAGAGGTAAATCACACAAATATTATATGCATAACATAATAACATTATTCAAAACGATGCAATATGTCGGAGTCGGTAAGTCATTCACCCTCTACCACGATGCCTAGGGTTCGATTCCAAATTAGGTTCTTTAATTTATTTTTTTACACAATACTCCTTCAGTAATTGAGAATTTTAAAATGGGTCTGAAAATTAAATGTATTAAAAATTTTATGTAATTGAATTTATAATTAGGAGGTTAATGACCTTTCTGACGTTTCACTGTTACCTACGGTTATAAATGAAAAGGCATTGGTTTGAAATATCATTTAACGCAATATGAACTACATGTAAAAAATATCTTGCCGAACTAATCGAAAACAAATCTTGGATCGGATCGGTAAGAAAATTTTAAATAAAAAAGGTATAAGCGTTTTAAAGTTTTAAGGATTTGCAAAGGACTAAAAATAATTCCAAAGAAAGAAGTCAACTACAAAATAAACTCTTGTGTGAGTCATGTGTAGGGCTTATGATATTCAATCGGAAGAATACCAAGGATAAATTAAGTAACTAGGTTCAAGCAAATAGATACACATTTTAGAATTGAATATGTGTGTACTGTGTACATTGGTCGGCAGATAATTGGTATATATTGTCAGTGACATTAAAATACCTCCCAAAGGATTTATTCTCATATACTGTTTTAGATGGACATTTAATGCAGTTGGTATCTAAACGGTCTGCATCCTACAAGTGATATGTACAGAACTCTTTTTAACCCGACTTCAAAAAGGAGGATGGTTCTCAATTTGTCTGTTTTTTTTTATGTATGTCACCTCAGAACTCCGTCATTTATGAACCGATTTTGAATTTTTTTTTTGTTTTAAAGGGTTTGGTTTCCCATTGGTCCCATTGGCACCAAATCGTATTCTGATGAAGGGATCTCCGGGAAATCGAGGAAAATCCTCATTTTATATGTGATAACCGATTTCTGCGAATTTTTTTTTTTTTGAAAGGGTATACTCATTCATAATGGGAAAATAAGAAAATTTTTTTAAAAAACGACTTCAAAAAAATGTTTGATAAAAAAAAACCGACCCCAAAAAAAAAAAAATGCATGAAAAAAAAAACTGAAAATCTGTTATGAAAAAACGGATTAAAAAAAATTTGTAATAAAGAAATGCACTAAAAGTTAGTTGGTCTACCCATATTTAGACAAATATAATAAGTTATAGAACTTCAAAGCCACTAAAAAGCGAGAAATAAAACCTATCTTGACGAAATGGAAACCCGACTTCAAAAATCAAATATTCTATAACAAAAAATGCACTAAAAAGTAAAAAAATAATATTCTTGTACCAATTTTAGTTCACCTAAGCAAAAATTTTTAAATATATATGTACAATTATTGTTATTTTTGGATTTTTGCTTAGGTGAACTAAAATTGGCACAAGAATATTATTTTTTTACTTTTTAGTGCATTTTTTGTTATAGAATATTTGATTTTTGAAGTCGGGTTTCCATTTTGTGAAAATAGGTTTTTTTTTGTTTTGTTTTGATGACTTCGAACGAACATTTTGTATCTGTATTCCCAATTATCGTTTATATACAAAATACTATTGCCTTATGGAAACTGAAATTTATAACGAAAGCGTAGAAAGTAGAATTTTCTATAAATATTATTAAACTAATCAAGGCGAACTCTAGGTTTTTTTAAATTAAATTTCAAATTGCCCCAATTCCTAGAAGAATTGTTTGTGTTTTATAAATTATGTATTACGACTACAAGGTAGTCATCATCGGTATGAATTAGCTAATCGTAACTATCTCTGGGATATGGAATCAGAGATATGTTGCTCGTTGCTAATTTGGTGCGTGTCTCACAATAATATTAAAAAAGTTTAGTCTTTTATATGATCTGACTGAAGTAGTACTTGAGGGAAAATTTGAGTTGACTGAGACCAATTGAGGGATTAAGTGTGTGAAGAGCCCAACCCATTTATTGGCGGTAATCTTTTCTGACCATGTGGTATTGTGTCAATTAGGTGTTGAACGAAGCTAACCTTCACAATCAGGTATTAAATTTTTTGAAAATGGGTTAATTTTATTAAATCGTATGCATCTAATTCTGTGAGGTATTGTACCGATTTTAATAGTTTTAAATTCGATTTGTCAATTTTGTGGTTGTTCTCAATAACGTGTGCAGCTATATACCATTTTCCGGTTCTCCCAAATTTCACGTTAACCAAATGTTTTTTGATTCGAGTTCCGATTTGGCGACGACTTTGACCAACATAAATTTTCGATTGACAACTGAGTCCATATATGCCCGGTTGTTTTTCACTGGTAATTTTATTCTTAGGGTGCCCAGTAACTGTTTAATTTTATTTTTACTCACAAGCGCTGTTTTTAGGTTATGATCCCTTAATTTTCTAGTGATTTTATTTGTGCTTGGACGGAAATATGTTAGTTTGCACCATTTATTTTGTTCAACGTTGCCAGTTTCTTGTGTTAGTACGGTGGAATTGTTTCGTAAGATTTTAAATTTAGTTCTGCGGACCAAATTATTTATTATATTAGAATCGAAGCCATTAAAGATACTTGTTTAATATGGTAAAATTCTTTAAAATAATTTTTCCTAGACAGTGGGTAGCCTGCTTACCAAAAAAATTGAAAACAGCCATTTTGTGTTGAGGTGAGCTGTTTGAATCGGCTGTAATGTATCGTTCAGTGTGTGTAGGTTTTCTGTAGATAACGAATTCTAATTTATTACTGTCCTTATTTTTTATAATTTTTCTATCTTAAAACGGAATCAAGCCTCTCGATTGTTCTACGACTTGGGGCAAAATTTGAAAATTAATTTTAGAATTTTCTACTCAGTGGGTAACTTATTATAATAAATTTAAAATAAACAGAAAATTTCTTGCTATAGCTACGTACAATAATCGAATTTTTAGAAGAAGGAACCAAAATTTACGTTAAGTTACCATATTCATATTCGGTTCGAGCGCAACCGTACTCAGCGCTATGCGTGGTCAAAAAAAAAACAAGTTCATGACCAATGTCAGTGAAAAACCAAAGGCGTTTAACAAAAATAATTAATTAAATTAAATAAACAACATGTAAAAGCTAAATTAACTGTAAATTTTTGTTAAACGCCTATGGTTTTTATAGACTGACATTGGTCATGAAGTTGTTTTTTTTGACCACGCATAGCGCTGAGTTCGGTTGCGCTGGAAACGTATAGTTGTAACGTTGACTAATGAAGCTAAATTTCTAGATATTCATGAGAAAGCTTCTCACCTTAGAGTACTCATTTTCCGCTTTATTTGTATCCCAAAATTTACTTTCTTACCGAATTTCAAGATGGTAGGTCAATGGTTTCGTACGTTATTTAGTTAATCATAAATAATATCGTTATCGTAAACCGTAATAAAATCCAAAAAATAAACGGAAAAATTAACAAACGAAGCTAGAAATGGGCATAGAAATGAGGCATTTAAATGATTTTAAGTTAAAATAACTTCAACTTTAAATTAAAAGTGCAAATTCCCTGTTTACTCTCTACGGTCTTAGACAAAAAATCAACATGTTTAACTTAAAATCATTTAAATGCCACATTTCTATGCCCATTTCTAGCTTCTTTTGTTAATTTTTCCGTTTATTTTTTATTTTTTGGATTTTATTACGATTTACGATAACGATATTATTTAAGATTAACTAAATAACATTCGAAATCATTGACCTACCATCTTGAAATTCGGTAAAAAAGTAAATTTTGGTATACAAAATAAATTTTGTAGCTACATGAAAATAAACTTTATTATATATTGTATTATTTGTTTTAATAATTATGTATTATTTGTGAAATAGGTAGGTATTAATGTTGTTTCGGTATGATTGATCAAAATTAATTCATATAAAGACACGACGGGCGTAAGTTATAATAGGTAAGTAGTTTTTAATTACTATGGTTACTATGTCATTATTTTACCATTAAATTGCAATAATTTATAAACTATTTACCATGAAATAATTTTATATCAATTTTGATCGTTTTTGAAAAAGATAACCGATTAAATACAATTTTGTTTTAGTTTTTCTTCAGCAGCTCAAGTACTAGGAAAACATGTAAAAAATATAATGTTCCATTTGAAAAACAATAGTTGGTTCTCTTAAGATGGAGGTTTAAAAAAAGTTTCCAAGCATGGAAACAAAACACCACATTTCTATAAATATCTATAAATATATTGTCCACTATATATATAACTATATATTACCACAATATATATAAATATATTGTCGCGGTTTCTTGGCTCTCTTTAGCCTTTAAAGGAGCGCTGTAGATCCTACAACAGATTCCGATACTCGACACACACAAAAAAACACAAAATATTAGTACAAGTTTACTAAATCCATGTCAAGTCAATTGGACAACACGCACTTTAGAAAAAAATTAAATAAAACAAAAATTTTATTAATTCAAACCTGAATTTATTTGATTTGAAAAAAAAGAATTTTAATTCAAATTTTTTATTTCCACAATTCATTGAGACTCTTTTTCGTTTTAATACAACAATGTACAACTATTATTATATAAATTATATTATATTATATATATTATATATATATATATATATATATATATATATATATATATATAGAGGTTAGATGTATATATACGATGTATATATATATATATGTATATATAGATGTATATATATATATATATATATATATATATATATATATATATATATATATTTCAATTTTCATTCCGGTTGTTTTTAAATGTAGAATACACACACTTTTATTAAAATAATTTTTTCCTGGAAACAAAACCCTTTCAAAATTTTCCAAAGTATCGCCTCCATTAATATTTACAATTTATCCTGAAATATACTGATGGTACTTTACTTTCATATTCACATTGACATAAATATGTTTCTGCTGCAAATAAAAATCTGTTGCAAATAAAATTTAATTTATTTTTAATTAAATCTTGATTAATGATCAAATTATTGTATAACATTAGCGTAAAGAAACGAAAATAAATCAGCGAGACACGAGACGAAAATATTAGAATCTTGATTTTCGATAAATATTCGAGAGAAAAACGATATCGTTTGATATCGTTTGTTTTTCTTTAATTATACATAGTTTTTGATGAAATTTAGAAGAACTTTTTTTTTCATAATGAAATATCAATTTTTACGTAATCTGATATAACTTTTGCAATTTGTAAATTAAATATTTACGGTTCTGTATAGTCAGTTTTTTTTCTATCCTGTATTCAATTTCTCAAGAATGATATTACAAGGTTTCGAAAATATCGAAAGATTGTTCTTCTTAGAGAAGGATCTAAAACATTATTGCAAGGTAAAATAATTTAATGCTTGAATGTTAATAAAATTTGTAGAATATACAATATGGTGTAAAACACTTACACGACCTCTATATACAGAGTTTAACAAATGAATTTAACATACATAATTGAAATCAACATTGGAAAAATGGAGTGGAATATACTCGTAATGGTACTATTTATTTAGTATCGTAATTGAACTTGAACGAAAGCATGAAAATTATGAAAACGAGCTTAGTACAAAAGTTGTTTTTTGTCAGGAAGTATTTTGTAATTTAAAATTTTATTCTCTCGTACTATTTTTGAGAAAATTTCCAAAAAGCTAAAAAACGTCAAGGGTACTAATAGTAATGCTATTTATATATATAATATCTAGGTTCAAAGTACCAGCCAAGAAGCCGCGCTTCTAAAGGCGTTGGGTGTATTTGGAACTGGGAGGTTATGGGTTCAAATCCCGACATCGGTAGTTGGACAATTGACTAAACTGTCGGCGTATGGACAAGAACGAAGTAACCGGCTATGCTTGTGAAGGTTTTCTACAGTTTTCTTCACGAACTCCAGATAAGTAACGGCATAGTTTCTATCAAAATCGGCTGCATCCGCACATCCTACCAATTCCTAGTCTATACACAAAATTCCTTGTCCTCCACTTACATTCTCACATCCTTAGGCATCACAATGGACCTTATGGTCGAAGTGTGTCCCGTCCAGGACAGCCTCTACAATCTATCTAATCTAGGTTCAAAATTATGCATCCGTATTTAAAATTTTTTCACATTCTTACCAGTAATCTTTTTTTTCTAAGAAAACTAGGGTAGTGACAAGTGTGTGAAAGTCTAGGTCCAAAAAAGTCCTAAATCTAGGTGCTAAAAAGTTCTATCCGCGTTCTTGAGATACCTTGGTCGCAGACACACTCGAAACACCCATACATTCATAATATATGCATACATACATATATACATACATAAACACACTCAGGCCCATCCATGGCCAAAAATAGGTGTTTGGTATCAAGGGACCTGAAAATGTAAAGATTCAAGTAAAATCTCAAGATTGATTCACAGCATCAAAAATTATCTCTATATTCTAAGTAGATTATACAGAGGTTAAAATGTATACTTATTTACCGTAATGTCAATCATTAAAAGAAGAAAAGAAGTATTCGTGTATGCAAGTAACTTAAATGTAAAACACGGTATGGATTCCAACAAACCAATGATGCGATGCAAAAAGACACAGAATTGAACGAAGTGTGATCATGATTAGAAGTACATCATACATAGATATACATACGAGTAGATATTGAATGTGCATTCACTGTATGCATGATAACATTTTACCTATCACATTATTCATTTATCATATAATATTCTTACAGACATATCGATTAGTTTATATGATATTACAAGACGGAAATTGAAAAATCTATCGTTGTATGTTTTCGGGTCCAGCCATTTCAAATCAACACTATACTATATATAATTATACTATATTCTAAAAATCATCCTTCCTACGTTTTTAGCGAATTTTCTCCAAAAGAAATGCACCTATTGTTTTTGCACCAATGTTGGAATTTCGTAAAAATTTCTTCAAATGTCCATCGATACTACCTATTAGATGTTAAAAATCACTATGGCTAAAATTTGTATACATGTATATATATATATACATTTTTAAATGTCTGTGGACTATCTAGCGGTCACAGTTTTATTCCGATTGGAATGAAATTGGGTATTTGGGTCGCTTTTGATGTTCTAAAGGTCAAGTTCGTTAATGGCTAAAATCGGACGAGGAGAAAGGGGGTTTAGAGGGAGGGGAAAACACAAAATTTGACTATCTTCCTTAATATTTGAAAAATCGAAAAATTTATCAAAAGTTAAGTTGTAGGTACTAAGTTTTACTGTAACTTTGTTTCTAATCATTTTTCTGTTACACTAATATTTACAGAAATATTTACAATTAAAGATTGAAAGTTAAAATTCTAAATATCTCTGTTCACATTAGAGTTTGAGAAAAATGATCAGGTAATGAATTGTAGCAAACTTGATTTTCTACAACTTTACTCTTTATAAATTTTTCGATTATTCTAATATTAAGAGAGATATTTAATATTTTGTGTTTGTTTGACACGAATACATAAAATATATTTTATTGTAAAAAATTTTTATTGTCGTTTCCATAGTAACTATAAACTATAATCTTTATACCGTTTTTTTTTTGGCTATTAATCTAGAGCACTGTAGTGCGACAGGTCGAGTTTAAGGGTTATTTTGCCTTCGCACTTACAGTACTATTACACATTAAATCAGAAAAGATAAATTTAATTTTTGCTAATACTAAAGTCTTATCAGATATTATATTTCATTTTGATCACACTAAAATTATGACCGCTAGAGAGTGATTTATGTATTCTAAGGAAATTCGCTAAGTCAATTCGCTCCAGTGTAACGAATTTTTTTAAATGTTTTCTATTTGCGAATTTGTTTTGAACGGCATTTTTGAATGGGTTGCTGCTATTCTTAGACCCAAGACTCTCATTAGTTGAAATTGACCATATTACAATAATACAATAATTTACATTAGATAATGTTATCATTTATTTAATTGTGCAGGAATTCTATATCAAATTTTCGAGAAAACTTTTGTCCCTTTTTAGTAACGGCTTAAACAAAACGGGGAAACGTTCTCAGTTTTGTAGTATATCTATATGTTTTCTCACATGAGAAAACATAGATATACTTAAAACTGAGAACGTTAGAGACAAACTGCATATAATTAAAAATACTTCGAATAAAGAGAACTTTTCAAATAATCTAAAAATCGCAATCTAATCGCTAGACATAACTGCTGCAATGCCAAGAGGTTACGGTGTGATACAGGTTTTCTGTCAGTTTGGACGCCATAGCCTCGATTAGTTTTTAACAGGGGCACCAAGTTCGAGGTTGACTGTTTGCAGAGGTTATATATTGCACATGCTTGACCATTCCATCCCCAATTTTATGGGTAAGTAGCTCCCATATTCCACCTCTATTTTAAAAGGTAAGTTTTTATTTTTAAGGTAAGTAAATACGACGATACTTTCTTTTCCCCACTACACGTATCAAATATCCATCCTTTACTTCGTATCTATTTACATGTTCTCTAGCAAGATTATCTGGTACATGCCACGAGAAAATTCGTCGGATTTCTGATGATCACGCAGTTTGGTAAAAACTTTTGGTAAACACTAAGTTTATTATCAATGCGTGTTTATTAGACGATTTACACATATGCACATGTGTATAAAAATACAAAGTAGTGTATAAAGCTGTTATATAAATAAACGCTTTTTGAAATCAATGGTCAATTTTTTTGATATCGTGTTATCGAACAGATCGATGGATATGCGGGGTAATTAGGTCTTTGTATAAACACCTAAACCGAGAACGTTTCCCCATTTTGTATAAGCCGTTACTAAAGAGGGACAAAAGTTTTCTCGAAAATTTAATTTAGAATTCCTGTACAATAAAATAAAATAAATGTTAACATTCTCTAATGTAAATTATTGTATTATTGTAATATGGTCAATTTCATCAAATAAGAGCCTCAGGTTTCTAAGAATAGCAGCAACCCATTCAAATGTGCCGTTTAAAAAAAATTCGCAAATAGAAAACATTTAAAAAACGTATATTTTTTCTGTGATCAATATTTTCAACCGTTACAAAGTCGGAACTGAATTTATAATATGATTATATAATATACGAGGTATAATATACGAGGTATCAAAACCACCCTTTAATCATAACTTTTTTCAAGCTTGCTATTGATAAGTTCGTTCCTTTAAGATGATTTCCCAAATATTAGTTTACGAGGGGAAAGTCAAAATACCTAAACTCATTGTTCTTTAGAATAAGCGTATGATTTTATAAAAAAAAATTTGCTTCGACAACTATTAGAAGCTATATTATAATTTCAGCACTCAAAGGGCTAGAAAAATAGTATGAACCTTAACCACATTTGTTCACGGGGGAAATAAAACTTATTTGGTTTCATTATGTACAAATATTATCAGCGGCTTATTATATGTAAATGTGTATACACTGTATATATAAACTATTCGTTGCCCTTTCCTTTCTTCCACTCAAGGTTTCTCTTATATTTCTCCACTGTTGAATTATTTTCCCTATAACGTCACATAAAATTTCAAACAGAAACCTCGCTAAAGAAGTATCACAACAAAAAAAGTACAAGAGTTCATTTTTAAAATGGTTAAGGCATTGTACATCACTAGAACGCCGCACAAGTTGACAATTACCAAAAACTATACGATTTTTGAAAAATCCGTTTTTTTATATGATACAGGCAAGAATAATTACACGTAATTATGCTCTCCTAATAATAATAATAATATTGTGTCATATCTGATTCCAGACTTTGACAACTATTTATTAGGCAAGAATAATTACACGTAATTATGCTCTCCTAATACAAATGTAAAATGTAATTCCTTCCTTTTTCACACTCAAAACTTATTTTTTATTTTCCCTCTATGTAGTTATTTCCCCTTTATTGTAACAAAAATTTCAAACAGATACGTCGCTAAAGAAACTTCACTTCAAAATGACTGACTCTTGATGGTTTTTATTGGAATTTAATTCATAAAATTCTTATAGTATTTGGATTTAAAATCTAACGGTCACCCTTTTGAAAAAACCAATTCTAGAAACATAAAATTTTTAGGTTTCTTTTATGATGTTAACACTCGCTAAGAAGGATTTTCCAAAATTACACCTATAGGAGGATGACCAAGGTGTTCAAAGTATACGCCTCGAAAAGTATGAATAATCACCAATTGATATAAAATTTAATGACTGAGTCTTCAAACTAAATAATTAAACTCATGCTTCTGGATTTTCAGCCCATAAATGGGGAAAAAGGGAGGGGATCATATATTGAAATATTTTATACAATGATAAAACATGCTTAATTTGGAGTTATAATTTTAAGACTGGGGATATTTTCTGTTAAGATTAATTAGATAGAAAACTCCTTAATACATAAACCTTAAACCTTAAACATAGACACTTAATAATTTTGATTTTTTAACTAGGATTGTTGGTTATAGGACTTAACTATAAAGTAATTAGGTCGAAATTGCTGCATGCATCCGTTTTAGCGTGTCGAATATGTGTCTGAAACAATTCGAAGAACTGGTTCTGAAGAAAAATGTTAATATCGATATGGATAAAAATATATTGGTATATGATAAAAATATGTACACTTGTACTTAATATTTCATTATAGAAAGTAGTATAATATAACTGAGCAGTGTATGTACGTATTGTTCCACTCAAAAAAATTGATCTAATTTGTAATGTTTTACTCTTTTTTTGGTATATGTAGAAAATTTAATAGTATAATTTGAGATTCACCAAATATACTTGATCCAAAAAATATAAATTATAGTCTTTTCTGTTTATTATATTCAAACCAGTATATATATATATATATATATATATATATATATATATATATATATATATATATATATATATATATATATATATATATATATATATATATATATTCAAAGATGAGTAAAATTTAATAAAAAAATAAAATAAAAACTGACCAATTGAGAACCATCCTCCTTTTTGAAGTCGGGTTAATAACATTATATGTTTATATACGCTACACAGTAAAAAAAAGCGCTTAGTCAAATTAATTTAAATTATTTTCCTTAGAATTTTTTTGCATACGAACTACATTCTTATAAATTTTTTTATGTTTTTGTTGGAAAATTTGCATAGAAAACCATTTACTTGAGGAAAAAAATTAATTAATTATTTTGAGCATTTTAGAAGAAAATAGATTTTTACCAATTTTTAACAGTAGATATTACCTTCTCTTGTTCTAATGACTGCCTTGGCATACTTTTAATTTAGTTCGCACCAACATCTTGAGTGATTACCTCCCATTCCTGGACTAAATGTCTATTATGATCTCCTGTGAGCTACCAGGAGGATTAGTCTTCTTAAACGTCGCACAAGTTCATTCTAGATTTGTTCTCTTGAATTTCACTCTGGGATATGTTGTGGCCATATAAAAATCAGAATTTGGATCCCTTTTTTTATTGAACATCCTTCGAAATCGTTTTTATACTGCTTCTGAGACTGCCCAACGACCCCGTATGGATCCTAATGTTATTAGTGTAGATACTGTTAGAAAAAGATACTGTTAGAGAAAGTTGAAATCAACTTACGACCCAGAAAGCCAGCTATTCATTTTAATATTACATCGTATATTTTGATGGATTTTGAATTGTTAAAAAATGGTCAAATTCATGATTTTTTTAAAGTTAAAAGCTTTTAAATTTCAATTTTATCTTAGTTATAATACTTTTTAAATTCACTCACATAGTTAAAAAAATATTCATATAAATTACATTTACAAAATTGGAATTTTTTCTCTGTTGTCAATTTTTTGTAAGCAATATATTTGTTCTCTTTACTAACAGCATAAATAAATTTCATATTTTTTGGACTGTGTTTGTTTTTCTAACAGACAATTTATGCAAATAAAATATTGAAAATGTTTTTTATAAGATCAGTATACAGAAGGGAAATAGGTATATAAAGTTCTAACTATGTTTAATCTAAGTATATACGAGTATATTGTAGACACAATTTTATATCTTGCTAATGATAAGCAGAGTACGTCTTAAAAAAATATTTGTTAAGTTAGACATATCAATTGTATAGGCTGCCCTGGAAGGGCTACACTTCGACCATAAGGTTCATTGTGATGCCTAAGGATGTGAGGATGTGAGTGGAGTGGAAGGTTTTTTTTGTATATACTAGGAATTGCTAGGATATACGGCTGCAACCGACTATGATAGGAACTATGCCGATATTCATCTGGAATTCGTGAAGGAAACTACAGAAAACCTTTTCAAGCATAGCCGGTTACTTCATGCTTGTCCATACGCCGACAGTTTGTCAATTAACCGCCCCCTTTTTTAACCCGACTTCAAAAAAGGAGGATGGTTCTCAATTCGTCTGTATTTTTTTTTTTTTTATGTTTGTTA